>ML681994.1:8101018-8180613 GCA_007922195.1 Podocnemis expansa | reverse complement strand
GGGCTGAGACTCATTGACTCTGGCCAGTGGGCCACACTGCCCTGACGTTAAGGGCTGAGACTTATTGACTCTGGCCAGTGGGCCACACTGCCCTGATGAGAAGGGCTGGGACTCATTGACTCTAGCCAGCGAGCCATACCGCCCTGCCCGCAAAGCGCCCCGTGGACAGGGTCGGTAACCATAGGGCCTTCCGGCCTTAGACTGAGAGCCGCCTGGCTCGAGAGCACGCGGAGCTAAAACACTCCGCGACACCCTCATATGGGTATGTTTCATGGTTCAACCCCCATATTTCCAAATTATCTAAGGATTGGATGGGCAAGTAACGAAGATAAGTGTTGTAAAATGTCTTGTACGGAGTGAACCACTGTCCCGAAGAGCATGAGCATTAATGCCTTCTATTTGAACAGGAACAATGGGAGCTGGACCCACCAGTCCTTGGGGCAAACCCCACTCTGTTTTAGCAGCATGTTGATAGCATTTAGTGGAGCATGTTTTCCTTGAAGCACCAGTTCGCTCCTCCACCGGGCTTCTCTGAAGTTTCCCGGATTCTTTCTGACTTGGATAAGCTTGCAGGTGACTTTCTGCAAGTCCTCCTCGGCATCACAGTTTCGTTTTGTGTGACCATCTTCCCCACACTTGTAGCAGAAGATGTCACTTCTGTAATTAGTTTCAACAGCACCCTTCGAATTGTGGGTAGTAATATCAGTCACTGAGTTATTGGTTCTCACAGTGGCATCCCTCCTTTGGGATTGAGAGGATCTGTCAGGCTTTCCCACTACAGGATTCAGCCGTAGTAGCTGATTAAGATGCTCAGTTAAACACAGCACACTTTTCTTGAGGTCACCAATTTCATCCTGAGGAGCAACAGAGGTGAGAGAGCATTTAGAAACCACAGGCTGGTGATCAGTTCCCTGGGCAGCCAGTCAATCCTCCTCTTCCCTGACATCCCGTACCAGTCTGGAGAAAGGGGGGGGATCCTGGCATGAATAAGAAAACTGCAGCTTCAGAGCTATTAGATTGCCCTGACAGGCATCTTTAAATACCTGCTCCATCCTCACCTGATTCAAGCATGTAGCAAGTATCCCTTTCTTTACCAGTACCCTTTGCAATAGCTGTTCTAGACAGCAAATGTATTGTGAAAATTTTTCACCTTCCCCTTGATACGTGGATTGAAAGCGCAGGTACAACTCTTCCCCACTCTCAATAGTTCCATATATATCATCCAGGGCATGTAGATACTCCAGAGCACCAGCAGAGGGATTGTTTGTCTGTAATGATCTGATGATGTCAGAGGCCAGTCCCCTAAGACTTTCAGCCAGTCTTTGCCTTTTGATAATATCTGGGCATTGCCATTCCTCCAACATCTGGGTAGCTTGGTCCATCCAAGATTCAAAATCATCCTCCCCAGGAGAGGTAGACTTTATTCCAGAGAATTGATTGATGTGTATCTGAGAAAAAAAAAGACTCTCAACTTAACGGTACCCAACTCCTTCATAGGATGGGCGAGTACATCGTTCCGCTAGTTGTCCTAGTGCAGATATGAGGCCTTCATTTCGGCAGCTGAGGGAGTAAATATTGGATTAATAACAGTCCTTACATCTTCTAGCATCTTTCTTTCTTGTTGCAGCCAGGCATCCAACTTAGCCACAAAATCAGGGGTCCCAACGGACATAGTCTCCCCCTTTGGAACACTCCCAGACAGGAACATAGGCCAGGGGCCAATTTCATCCAAAATACCAACTTCCCATGGCACACACTGTGGGTCCAATTCAGCAGCTGTTCTCCTTAATACAGACACAGTCTGGTTGTTACAATCCCCACACCAACCATAAATTATGATCTTTCCAAAGAATTTTACAGTTCCCAGTGCCTGATATATAACAGCACCCTCAAAGTCTACAGACACCTTACATGTTGTAGGCACTGCTGGAATCCTTCTACCACCCCAAAGTCTGTATCAGGAAACTCTTTGTGTCTATTCATTTTAATATTATTGAAATTTTAACTATTTTCCTGAGCCTTAATAAAATATAAAAGTCTGTTTGCTTTAGTGAATTCATCTGCCACATTATGAAGCATCATGAATTAATGTCCTGGTATAAAAAAAGTAGGAGTACCACCCAGGTGTGCCCTTATATATATTCATTCTAAGAACACAACAATAAATGACAGGCAATCATTGTCCTTTGATGCAAAGGTAGAAGACAGAGCCAAGAAAGCATATTTTTATCTGCATTTCATGAGACAAGTACAATCAATTCTTTCAGATGCAGACCTAGGTATAGTTTTCCATGTCCTTGTCATCTCAAGATTAGATTGACTTAATATATTCTATTTAGACTAAATTGGGAGACTACTTACAAAGCAAAGGTGGTACAAAATGGTATGGCCCATCTCCTGAGTGAAGTTTTGTGTGAAGAGTAAATTACAGCAATGTTCCAAGACCTCAGTGTTGGAAATTCATTGGAAGCTATTCTCATATGGAATTCAAGGTATTAGTTTTAGCCTTTAAAGTCCTAAATGATTGGAGATCTGATCACCTGAAAGAATGATGCTTTCTTTCTTCCCTTCTGCCACAAATTAGATAAGCAGAAGCAGGTGAGTAGGAGCTCTTTAGAGAGAAATGAAACATATGCTGGCAGGGCATTTTCCATGAAGACTCTGACTGTGAAATTAGCTTTTCTCGTGAGTCCACCAAAAGCTTAGATTTGTTACTTTTCTGGTCATGCTGCAAAGCCAAATTCTTCTCTGAGATTTTGAGAGTACTAGTTTGTGGGAAGAGGTTGGAATTTACTTATAGATGTCAATAGGAAGTATTGGGCACTTAGCAATTATGAAAATCAGGCCACTTATTTTGGGAAATAAATATGAATTTAGATGCCTTTCTTGATGATCCTATTATAGAAAATCCTGGCCTTTCTTCCTTTTGATAGCATGATCAGTCTGTTATTAATTACATATGAGATTATCAAGGCAACCAGAGCTCAAGATGTGATCCTGTTAATTAGGAAAACATTCTTAATTAATTAAATCCAAAGAATAAAGGTGCATATACCTCCTGCCTAGCATGAACAAAGTCCACAAAAAATTGATAGTTTCCCCACCTCAATTAGTATGTGTGTTCTTGTAGCAGCATGGTTTCCCCACCCTGGTAAAAGAAAAAAAAAAGGGGGGGGGGTTTAAAAGCCCCTTGGAAAGGAATAGCCAATAGGAGCAGGCAGCCACAGAGTCAGTCAGGGCCCCAGAGCACTGTATAAAACAATGCTGCAGCCATGACGCTGGGCAGTCTTTCCCTGATATTTGAGTGGAAAAGAAGTGCTATCTGAATTACTGCAGGAGACAGGACCATGTGGTTCAGAACCCTGATGCAAGGGTGAGAGGTACCTGGGGGCAGACCCGTCCTTGGGGGGGTGAGAGGGGCAATTGCCCCTGGCCCCATGGTTCCCTGGGCCCTGCGCTGTCCTGCCATGAACAGGGCAGCAAAGGGCCTGTGCTGCTGCCCCAGATGGCCGCGCTGTCCCCCATCTACTCCCTGCTGCCTTTGGCGCGAAGCCGAATGAAGTCGAGAAGGGCAGGAGGAGGGGGGGTGCCAGGAGCACGAAACCGACCTCCACTCTTGGCCAGTCCGCCCTGCTCCCAGAGAGGAACAGCCAGCCCAGGGGTAGGGTGGGGCAGCCAAGAGGTGGGGCGGGAGAGCAGATCCAGCTTCCAAACCAGCCCACTTGTCCCTGGCTCAGGGGAGGGATGGGAGTGCAGGGCCAGCCTCTGAGCTGGCCCACTGCACTCCCCATGGCATGGGGGGGGCTCACACAGGCCCTGGGTCCTGCACCCTGTTAGGGATGACTCTGCCTGAGGGTGGCATGGACGGGGTCCAGGGGACCTGAAAGACTGTGTTGGGAGTTGAGGCAGCACCAAGGTGTGGAACATCGTGTTTGCAGGCTGGGGTCCAGGGAAGTGGGTGGACCTGGGTCCCTTCCTGCCTCCCTCCAGAACGCCAGTGGGTAGCAACTGGACTAGTGGCAGCCACAGACCCTGAAAAGGCTGCCTGGACTAGATCCTTCTCCTGAAAAGGGAAGTTAGAAAACCAGCTTAACAGAGACTGGGAGCGAGATGGAGCACGGGTCACCTGATAGGGGTGCACTTGAGCAATTTCCCTTTACATCACCAGGGAGACTCCTGTCAGGCAAGTAGGGCCAGCCCACAATGTTTTGGCACCTGAGGTGGAGAGCTCAAATGACATCCCCATGTAGCTTGCTTGGGCCAAAACATTGAAAGGTCTCAATTCTGCCTTCTTCCTGTTTTAATCCCCTCATGGTAGGGCTCTGCTATCTACCCCAATAGAGAAGAACTAGCAACTTAAAATGCCTTGTTCAAAAATTTTAAGGAACTTTCAAATGCGTGAGCAGCAAATGTAACTTTTCTTGTCTGCATAGTAAACACTGGCATTTTAAATCTGAATAATCAAAGTGGTCCCTTCTTGGTTGCAAAGATTTGAACTGCTTCCTGAAGGTCCACAGTCTGGGTCAGCTCACACTCTGTTGAGATGGTTGCAAGGCCGACCAGCCTCTTCTGTGTCATTGTGGAGTGTAGATGTGTTTTTATTAACTTCAACGTGGAGAAGCTGCATTCTCCACTAGCAACTGTTACAGAAAGTGTTAGAAGCGTGCACAGAGCAACAGGAGCATTTGGAAAGAGTGTGGTCATCTTATTTGTGCACATATATTCCAGAACAGACTTTGGAGTTGATCCTGCTGTAATGTATCTCAAAAGGGCTTTCAGTTTATCACCCAAATAACTCACCTGCATTGCTGGTGTAGGTCTTCTTCATGTATAGTGAGGAGTTTTGGAATATCATACAACATCCCAAATATACTTCTGTGTTCCCTGAGCTGCATAAAATGTTCTTCAACTGTATTGCACAATCTAGCACCTGGTTAAAGAATTCAACATTAAATTGTTTGGGGTCTCTTATGGGAAGTCCCATGCCTCATAATCAAAATTTTGTCTTCTTCAGTGACTGTTGTATTCTTGAATGGGTGGGAAGATGACATTAGTGTAAAGTTACGCTGCCAACTTCTGTGCACTCTTCAGAACATTTTGAAATCCCTCATCTGACCAGTAAGACTGTAGGTATGATTTTGCTTTGTCCAGTTGTTCCATTGCTCCAGATATATTAAGGTCAATATCTTGGAGCCTCTTGCTTACAACTTTTATTTCAAAGAATATGCCATGCCACAACACTAAGCCATACAGAAATTTGAAGTTATATATGTTTCTGGTGATTACATTTCCCTCTGCCACTGTTCTCCCACAAACAGTTCCTGTCATAGCATTATTCTCCATAATGGCAACAGTGGCATCATCTATCTTCCCAATTTGGTGTTTGATAGGCTTTATCACCTCCATTCAACTTTCCCATCGTGTGGCACTCAGTGGTTTCAGTGTCAGAAATGATGTTCCCAGATGTTGCTTTGAGATTTGCCTTCAATGAGTTGATGTACAGAAAAGTACATAGATGCTCTGAATTACATCAAAAAATTCAGCAGCCTCACTAGAAGCTGATGCTGCATCACTGACCACCAAGTTCAATGAATGAGAACTGTATGGGACAAAAAGAGCTTGAGGGTTTAACTCTCGGATCTGTGTTTGCACTCCTCTGTTCTTTCCTCTCGTGTTGGCACCATTATCACAGTCCTGACCTCTCATGTCAGCTGTCACAATTCCCAGATCTTCCGGATTTTTAAGAAGCACATTTATGTCATCCTAACTCCTGTAGTATCATAGTATCATCAATGTCAAATTCATGAAAATGCTTTCTGTCAGTCACCAGTGCAGGGACATTCTTACTAGGTTCTGTTGTTGTTACAAAATGCACCATTAAAGTCATTTGTTCTATATGACTGTCAGGTGTGCAGTTCAGAACAACAGAATAATATCTTGCTGACTTCAGATCTGCCAGAATCTTCTGTTTGACTTTTGTTGCCAGTAACTGTATGATCTCATTTTGAATTGTTTTTTTTCCAAGCTAGTGGTGTGTGTAGTTTTCTTGGCTAGTGACTCTTCTTAGATGCTCCTAGAGTGCTGCATCAAACTCAGCCATCACCTCCAGGATTTTCAGGAAGTTTCCATTGTTTGGCACATAGAGCTAATCTGAAGTGCCAAACAGTGCTAGGTTTTGGGTAGCAAGCATTCTCATAATGGCAATGAGCCTTTTCAAAAGATTTTACCAGTAAAGAGACTCTGATGCAATCTTCTCTTAAAGCTGATCATGTATGGTGGCATTTAATGTTAGTTTCATCTCAAGCTCTTTGCACCTATGGAATGCTCTCTGGTGATTTGCCGTCTTCTCATGGCATGCAAGATATCTAGCCAGATCTTCCCAGTTCTTGGTTCCTGTAGAACCTAATGGGGCTGGAACATTAGACTGGAAGCGTTCGCAACAAAAACCAGCATGCAGCATTCTGGTTTTTTGAGTAAATAAGCTATGACCTCTCCACTTTGTCACCATTGGGTATTTCATGCCACTAATGTGTAGGATGGAATCTTCTATTTTCATTGCCTTTGGGGAACATGAAGTTTTTCACTTGCTGTGGCCCATGCAGTACAAGGAGTTTCCTCAGGCTACTGCTCAGGTAGGTCCACAGTCCTGGATCGTCTAGACTTAAGGAACTAAACCCAGCAGCAGCTATTTCTTGTGCCTGCACCACACTCTTCTCTGATCTACGCTTCTTCAGGAATGTGCACAGTTACATCCATTTCAGATGGAGATATCGATGCTGTAGTAGCTGCCAGATCACCCGCATTCCAGCTAACTGGAAGATCAGGCATGTCCTCACCACTCACATCCTCGCTGCAGCTGAAAGGTTCACTGTGAACATTGTGCCTGCGTATCTCAGGAAAGCTCTTCCCTGCTTACGTAGAAAATCTTCCTTTGCTTATTTTCTTTTTCTGAATGCTGCCTCAGAGGGGTGTTTTTTTCTTTCACTCATGACTGCTGTTCTGTGTGAACTATAGTGGCTCTCAATGCTCAATCTAAGGGAACAAATAAGCAGGCTGGTGGCAGGGCCTGAGTGAGGGAAGATATCAGTGTCTTAAGGGCCTAAGTAGCTCCTACCACTTCAGTTGACTGCCTCTTCTCAAGCTGGTTCAGGGAAGCAGCAGGAACCAGGAAGCTCTCTGAGAAGCTGGTGCTAATTATTGCAGGCTCCTAGGGGTGCTAGAGAGGTGCAGAAGTTACTCCTCCTCCTCTGTCTCCCTGAAGCTCCTGCTGCTTTCTGTTATTCCCTCTCTCCTGCCTGCCTGTTATGTCTTGCATGCCCTCCTTCTGCCTGCACAGCACAGCACTCCACCATCTCTGTGCAGCTAGAGCAGAGCGAATACATATGCACCGGCAGCAGGCACAGTTTTCTACACTCTGGGTCCTAGTGGAGACCCCTGCCCTATAGTCTGGCACCTGAGGTGGTTGTTTCAGTTCTCCTCATGGTAAGGCAAGCCCTGTGCTAGTGGATGTCTATGATATCCTCCCCCCCCACACACACACACGAAAGCTAGAATACTTGAACTGGCTACTGTCTTCCACCAACATTTGAAACAACTACTTGCTTGACTTCAGTTGTCTTCAAGCTACTTCTGACAGTCTGAAGATTTTCAGGGAGTATATATGCTCCAGTGCTGGATAAGTGTGGAAAAACATTCTTGGGCAGTACTATAACAATGAGGTCATCCTTAACGTATAACTGTTTCCAAAAAGCAACTCATAATCTCTTCTTGTTAACTTTTACCTGAAGTTATTGAATTGTTTGTTTGCTGGTTCCTGTTTAAATCAATCTAGGCTTCCACATATGTCAGATCAACTTGTTGCCCCTCCCTCCTTGCCCTTTCTGGTTTTACAGTACTGAATGTGCTCAGCAAATCCCTGGCAGCCAATTCTCTCATAAACTAACTAAAGATGTATTAGCTAAGAAACAGAAATGAGAGTTATTGAAAGGTTAAAGAAGACAAAATACAATAACAGGTGAGTCAAAGTTTGTAAAGTACAAAAATTATAGCAGAGCTATAATAACCTGCCAGTTTTCAAATGTCTCTAAGAGTACCTGGAATAACTCTGGGGATTTCTGTCTTCCTTTTCAGATATTCCACCCTGTTAGAATCCAGTCCATACAGAGATACAAGAACATTCTTTGAGTCCTTTCTTATATTGTCTCACAAAAGACAAGGTGGCAGTCTCTAACCCATGTGTTCCTTTCCTTTGATGACAATGAGTAGAAAAAGTCGGTGAATTCCTACTGTTGATCACAGCCATCTCACCTAAGAGGAAACGTAGGGTTGTGGTGATTGGGGACTCACTCCTGAGAGGAACAGAGACACCCATCTGTTGCCCTGACGAGGCCTCTAGGGAGGTATGCTGCCTGCCAGGTGCATGTATCTGAGACGTTACGGAGGGATTGTCAAAAATCATCCACCCCTCAGACTACTACCCCATGCTTCTTATCCATGTGGGTACCAATGATACTGTGAGAAGTGATCCTTGGCAGATCAAACATGACTACAGGGCTCTGGAAGCACGGGTGAAGGAGTTTGGAGCACAGGTGGTGTTCTCCTCGATCCTTCCAGTCAAGGCTAGAGGCCTGAGGAGAGACGGATGCATCCTAAAGGTGAATGCCTGGCTGCACAAATGGTGTGGTCAAGAGGGATTTGGCTTCCTTGACCACTGAGTACTGTTTCAGGAAGGAGGATTGATAGGCAGAGATGGCCTTCAGCTGTCCAGGAAGTGGAAGAGCATATTTGGGCACAGACTGGCTGACCTAGTGAGGAGGGCTTTAAACTAGGTTCAAAGGGGGAAGGAGACTAAAGCCCACAGGTAAGTGACAATGTGGGTGATCTGGGGGAAGGGATGGAACTTGGGGGGTGCTGGGACTGTAGCACCAGGAATAAAAGAGAAGGTAGTTGGAACATGGGGGGGGGATCAAATAATTGTCTTAAGTGTACTACTGAAGCCGCAATACATGAGGAGAGTGGGGAAGGACAACTCCAAGAAAAAATGCAAGGAGGTATATGTAATAGCATTAAAAATCAAAATGACAAAGTAGGGAAATCGACTGGGTATCTTAGTGCCTATACACTAATGCGAGGAGCCTGGGAAATAAGCAGGAGGAAGTGGTGGTACTAGCACAGACAAGGAACTATGATATCACTGGAATAACAGAGACATGGTGGGATAGTCTGCACAACTGGAACTCTGCCATGGATGGGTATAAACTGTTCAGGAAAGACAGGCAGGGAAGAAGAGAGGGAGGAGTAGCATTATATGTAAAAGAGCTCTATGACTGCTCAGAGCTCCATTATGGAAGTGGAAGCGTGCCAGTAGAAAGTCTGTGGGTTACACTGAGAGGGGAAAGCAACAAGGGGGATGTTGTGGTGGGTGTCTGCTATAGACCACCAGACCAGAAGCAGGAGGTGGATGAGTTGTTCTATGGCCAACTAACAGAAGCTTCTAGATCACAGGCCCTGGTGCTCATGGGGGACTTCAATTACCCTGACATCTGCTGGGAGGCCAATACAGCAGTGAATGGGCAATCCAGGAGATTTTTAGAGAGTGTTGGGGACAACTTTCTAGTACAAATGCTAGAGGAACCAACTAGGGGCCTTGGACCTCTCGACCTGCTGCTCACAAACAGGGAAGAATTGATCAGGGAGGTAGAGGTAAATGGCAAGCTAGGCAGTAGTGACCGTGACATGGTTGAGTTCAGGATGCTGATTAAAGGAAGGAAGGAAAGAAGCAAAACAAACCCTGGACTTCAAAAAAGCAGATTTTTGGCTCCCTCAGGGAACTGATGGGCAGGATCCCTTGGGAAGCTAATCTGAAGGGGAAAGGAGTCCAAGAGAGTTGGTTATATTTTAAAGAAACCCTGCTAAGGGCACAGGAAGTTGCCATTCCAATTAGGAGAAAGAACAAACCTGTGAGGCACCCAGAATGGCTTAGCCGAGAACTCTGCTCTGAGCTTAAACATAAAAAGGAAGCTTACAGGAAGTGGAAGCTTGGACAGATGACTAAGGAGGCATATAAAGATATTGCTAGGGACTGCAGGGATAAAATCAGAAAGGCCAAAGGACAAATGGAGTTGCAGCTAGCAATGGATGTAAAGGATAACAAGAAGGGGTTCTACAAGTATGTTAATAAAAGAAGAGGGTCAGGGATGGTGTAGGTCCCTTACTGAATGAGGCAGGCATCCTTGTGACAGAGGCTGAGGGAAAAGCTGAAGTGCTCAATGCTTTTTTTTGCTTCAGTTTTCACAGCCAGGGTCAGTCCCCAGCCCACTACCATGGGTATGGCAGATTCGAGAGAAGAGGAGAGGCCCTTGGTGATGGAAGGTCAGGTTAGGGACTGCTTAAAGAAGCTGGATGTGCACAAGTCCATGGGGCCGGACGAACTGCATCCAAGGGTGCTAAGGGAATTGGTTGATGAGATAGCAGCACTGCTGGCCAGTATCTTTCAAAACTCATGGGGAACGGGGGAGGTGCCAGAGGATTGGAAAAAAGCAAATATAGTACCTATTTTCAAGAAAGGGAAAAAGGAGGATGTGGGGAATTATAGACCAGTCAGCCTCACCTCAATCCCTGGAAAAATTATGGAGCAGGTTCTCAAAGAATCCATCCTAAAACACTTAGAGGAAAATAAAGTGATCAGGAACAGTCAGCATGGATTCACCAAGGGTAGATCATGCCTGCCCAATCTCATTTCCTTCTATGATCAAATGACTGGTTTTCTAGATGCAGGAAGAACCGTTGATGTGATATACCTTGATTTTAGCAAGGCTTTTGATACAGTTTCCCACAGCATTCTCATTGGCAAATTAAGGAAGTATGGGTTGGATAGGTGGACTGTAAGGTGGATAGAAAACTGGCTAGATCAACGGTTTCAGCGTGTAGGAATCAATGGTTCCATGTCTGACTGGCAGCCAGTCATGAGTGGGGTGCCCCAGGGGTCGGTCCTGGGGCCGGTTCTGTTCAACATTTTCATCAATGATCTGGATGATGGAATAGACTGCACTCTCAGTAAGTTTGCAGATGACACCAAGCTGGGGGGACCAGTAGACACGTTGGAGGGCAAGGACAGGATTCAGGGAGACCTAGATAAATTGGAACAGTGGGCCAATAGAAATCTTATGAGGTTCAATAAGGAGAAGTGGAAAATCCTGCACTTGGGATGGAAAAACCCTATGCACTGCTACAGGCTGGGGAACATTCAGCTAAGTAGCAGCAGTGTAGAAAAGGACCTGGGGGTCATGGTGGATGGGAAGTTAGATATGAGTCAGCAGTGTGCTCTTGCTGCCAAAAAGGCCAATGGCGTACTGGGCTGCATCAAAAGAAGTATTACCAGCAGATCAAGGGATGTGATCATTCCCCTCTATTCTGCACTGGTGAGGCCACATCTAGAATACTGCTTTCAGTTTTGGGCTCCCCACTACAAAAAGGATAGGGACATGCTAGAGAGAGTCCAGCGGAGGGCAACCAAAATGATTAAAGGGCTGGAGCACAAGCCCTATGAGGAAAGACTGAGAGCATTAGGCTTATTTAGTCTGCAGAAGAGAAGATGGGGGGGGGGATTTGATAGCAACCTTCAACTACTTGAAGGGATGCTCTAAGGAAGATGGAGCTTGACTATTCTCGGTAGTAACGGAGGACAGAACGAGGAACAATGGTCTCAAGTTATAGTTAGGGAGGTCGAGGCTGGATATTAGAAAAAACTTTTTTACTAGGAGAGTGGTGAAGCATTGGAATGAGCTGCCTAGGGAGGTGGTGGAATCTCCATCTTTGGAGGTGTTTAAGGCCCAGCTGGACAAAACCATGACTGGGATGGTTTAGTGGGAGTGGTCCTGCCTCTGGCAGGGGGTTGGACTAGAAGATCTCATGAGGTCCCTTACAACCCTATGATTCTATGAATGACCATCACTCGAAATCAGCACTCTCCTTCATTTGCATTTGATGAGTTATTTAATCACAGGGATATACATAATGTAAATGTCTGATGTTACATTGTAATAGGAGTAGGGGAATGAAAACAATACAAGTAACATTCCATTATGTTTGATGAAGTTCTAACAACTAAGTGCACACTCACATTAACATGCACTTTGATCCATGGTTATTTAATAACTATGGCATATATAATGTAAATATAATGGTAAACAACAGGCTCTAGACAAGGAAAAATAATAGCATAAACATTTCTTTTGATCTCCTTCAACACAATTTAATTGGCCTGGAACCATATTAACACACCTAACACATCTTTGATATACAAGTGAATTGACTTATGGCTTTAGCTTGATCTGGCCTGTCAGTCTCACATGAGTATTTTTGGCAAAATCAAGATTTTTCTCATGGAAAATTTTAATTTTATACAAACCAAATTCTGACAGATAATCATTTTTAATTGATATACACAAAATTTTATTGATGTGAAGCTAAAGTCTATAGTACATAGTTGTTTTATGAATGCATGTGACATTATGGAACATTAAAATTAAATTTAAAAACCCAGCAAAGATAAGAAACTGAGAAAATTCAAAGACGGAACTTCCACAAAATCACAGACCAAATAACCAAAGCAATCTTCATTCTGCCTCTCAGAGTTGAGATAATGCAATATGTTCAAATTAACAAAGGAAGTTGAGTTTGAACCTTAATTATAAAGTGGCTGCTGTCATAGCATAATTCTGAACCGTTGAGAGCCTTACATAAAAGTTTCTATATTAATACTAAAAATCAGTTCTAATGTATGTCTCTACATTATTATATACCTGAATTCTGCCTAGAATTTGTCAGGAACTCAGAAACAAAACAGCAACGTACTGTATCCTACTTCAACGTGACATACATTTGGAATATTAAAAAGATAATTACAGTTTTAGTGGTGTAAGAATTCCAGATTTTCCCAGTCATTACAAGGGGACTGTCAGTGGAACAGGTAAAACTAGAATGGGTTTTTTAAAGTGTGCCTGTCGTAATGCTATAGGACCAGTATTATATCAGGGAAACTAAATACCTACCCTATCTTCACTTTTGCATTTTCTTCGAACAGTATAATTCATCTCATATTAACCTGAATTAGTAAATACATGGAGATGCAAATGCACTTCTTAGTGACAGATGTTGTTTGCATGCAGGTACTTTGCTATCTTGTTAAAACAAGCAAGGAAATGGTAATGTGAGCCTTTATGAGTGCATTTTTGGTCAAGTTATGTAACATTAAAACAAATGCATATGCTGAATTATTTATTCAAAAACATCACGCATCAGCAAGCAGTAGATGTATCACCAAGAAGTGTAGAATATCTAGTGACTTTCTTCCTTTGGATTCCAAATACAGTGAGGAGATAATTTCATAAAGCTCTCTGAATGCGATCAGAACAACAAATTTAGAAAGGTTTAGCTAAGTTCAGTTAATCGCACGGTTCAGGTACCAATAGATGAAATGGAAATGGCAGTGGAAGTCACTGCAGAGTTTAAAAAAAAAAAAAAAAAAAAAGCATACCTTTCTGTCTCCAATGGAGTTGCAGTCTCGGGGCAACCCAGCTGCAGTGGGATTTCAGCCACAGTTGAAGGGAGATACACAATGTATTTTAAATACTTTGCATATCTCCCTTTGACTGTCTACTGCCTACTTACTGCAGTATCTACTGTGTGCTGAGTTGAGGAGAAATGCCCTTTGTTTGACTTATTGCTACTCCACTTACTGGGGCAGTCTTCAGTGACTGACTTCTTGATCAGCTGAGCAGGTCTTCACAGACCTAATCAGTTAATTGGGAAGACTGATGTAATGGCGAATTTGCTGCCATTAGTGAAGATTAGCCTGTGGATACTATGATTAGGAGGGTCCGATCAATACCAATACTCAGTATTGTGTATGTACTGCTGAAATTATATAATGTTTATGCTTTGGTGACATTAGTTTACACAACTATTGGCCACCTGTGCAAATCCTCTTGAGGATTATCAGAAGAGCTCCAAAACATGATAGTATGCTCACTGGTTTCTTTTCTCCATCCCAGGCTGATTGCTGTTATGAAAGAGCTCTATAAAGGAGATCAAGTGTTGCTAAACTGGAACTCTAGAATATGCATTATTGTTCTTTATTCACCCCCCCCACCCCTGGACCAATAAAAATGTGTTGACTTGCAATGGGCTTCTTGGCTGCAGTTCTTTACCTGGGTCTTGGATTAAGTGCGGGGAGTGGGAAATGGAGAGTGGCAGACAGCTTCACCCAGCTCTGAAGAAGCAGCATCTGATCAATTTTTCATTTCACTTAATGTGTTTGTGAATACGTATGAATGTGAATGAGTGAGTAGCAAGTAGGAGCAAGGCAACTGAAGACCAGAAAAAGCAGCAGCTAAAACTCATTTGAATAGCAGACAAGGGCATCATGTCTTGGAGATAGCAAGGGTCAATATGGGGTGTGGAGGAATACAGGAGAGAGAGGGATCAGTAGCCCTGTGCTGACTATCATTTCTCCCCTTGCTTCTGGTGCTGCTGAACTGCTTCAGTGGCTGCTCCTGGCAGCTTGAATAATTAATATTTACAGAAATGATACAACAACCACAATATCCATTTTAATGAAAAAAAGCTGAAGTGCAGTGGATCTTCCAAGCATCAGCCTGATCAGTTTTCTGAGCTGCCTTTGTGTTTGGAAATGTAGTGCAGGAGTTTCAGCAGGCAACACTTCAGGCCAATTTCATTCAGCAGCTGGTGTCTTATACAGGGTTAAATATATCCACTCAAAAGGTTAAAGTTGTCATTTTGAAATAACTGTATGTATGATGGGATTCAACCATGATACCACATTGGGGACAGCACAGCCCTCCTGGCAGTAGTTTAATAGGAAGCAATTTGAAGAACTGTGCCTCTCTATATGCACTGTGAGGAGACCAACCTGCAACAAACCTTTCAGGATGCAGCACAGTCCTTTCACCATGAAGCCAGCCAGTCCCTCTAGCTGGAATTTAGTAGGGACTGAAGTGATGGTGCTGTCTTTCCCAAACTCTTCTGCCCCCTCCTTATAGTGAGTGTGATTTCTCAGGAGATGGACAGCATTGCTCCCGCAGGCTCAGAGGCTGCTATTGTGGGTAGACTTTATGCAAAGCCAGAGGTATAGCCAGAACTGACTTTTTGATAGAGCCCGTGGTTGATACAGGTGGACACAAGCCTTGTGTCACATGCAAAACAGAGGTTGATAAAAATCCAAGGATGAATTGCTTAAAATCTAATTGGGTGGATCTGCTTTCAAAGTGGGTGGGCCATGCCCCACCCAGACCCACCTGTAGCTACATCACTGGCAAAGGGCATAGGAAAAGTCTCTTTACTCCCTTTTCCTTGCTGTGTAAAAGGGACTATGATCTAGCCCATACCTACTAGTAGAATGTAGTTGTCAGCTGCAGAATTATAGTGCAATATGGTAAAATACACACTATACAAACAAAACTCTTTCTCTGTATTTTAATGCAGAATAAAATTTTCTCTTTGAGTGCTAGATACAATCTCGCTGTTGCTGATGTTGGGAAATATATCACAAGTGAGTAACACTAGTACAGGGATTAAAATATAGTCTCCAGTGAAGATACTCTATGTTATTTATGAAAATGATTAAGTAGTTAAAAAAAAATCCAGCCACTTCGATGCTCCATAAATTCTATCGGTTTCTCAGCCTAATGCTTTCAGGAGCTTAGAAGGACATTGGAGGCCTTTACTAATCCTCCAGAATCTCATTTCTCTTCGTCACCTTTGTGCCCTTGGTCCCAGCATGCTCTGATTACTCATAATTAAACCTGTCAACTTCAACACTATCTAAACAAGAAAAAAAGGCAGCAGACTGTTCTGAGGTGTTGCTAATTGTGGGACTGCAGGCAACCAGTTCAAGTTCAAATTTGTGAAAGGAGAGGAAGAGGAAGGGAAAAAGGGATTAAAATTGTTGAGGAGACTGGATGGATCAGGGGGTTGGGAATAAAATATGTTAAGTCCTTTGTCTCGTTAAGCCAACTAATTGGAATTCAGCCCAGGTAAGAAGTGACCAAAATGTTGTTTGTAGTTGACAGGAAATTAAGTACCATTTGGACTTTCCACACTAAACTGGACCAGGAACCCATCTAGAAACCTGTTTCCAATAGTGGATAGTACTGTGGTGTTCTTTTCATTCAGACAGCTAGAACTTGTATTTAGCAGCTATGTTATTTTTATTCAAACAGCAGATATCACAGCAAGCTGTCATTGCTATGTTAAAATGCAGCCTGCCCTAATCTGTTCTGTTCTCTGCAGCCAACCCTGCAGCATACAAAACAATACCAGCTGCCCCATGCAAGTGCCAGCTGCTTCAGAAGAAGGTGTGAGAAACACTGTGGAAGACAACCATGGTGTATGAGAAATGAGTATGTGGTCATTTTTGGGCTACACGAGTATCCGTAAACTACTAGCACCATTAAGACTAGTTGAAATCTCAGACCATCTCAAAACAGTGGTCTAGAATTGCATTGTAAGGAGAGCAGCCTACCCAATAATCCTTCCAGGACTGGAGTGAGAGCTGTTGAAAAAAAGATTTGGGGAAACTTGCATTTCCTGTACACATCCTCTGCTAACAGTCTTCATGGTTTCATTCTGGCACCTTTCACCATTACTAAACTTGCTTTTTTCAAAAAATTGCCCGCAGAGCCTTAAGTATTATTATTTTGAGGCTCTGGGACTACTCAGGCTTTTGAAGGGGCTTGTCTTTAATTATCTTACTGAATCAGAGCCTTAATGCTGCTATTTTAGGGCCTGGTCCTTCACTTCTTATTCTTGGCCTGAGAAGGACTAGAGAATTGGATCTATGATCTGGTAACACAGCTGGTTGTTCTATAACATGCATGTTTAGAATGTAACCCCATCTGCATTCTTCCCTTCCCCATGCTGATTACCACTCTGTCTGTATTGATTTAATTTCTAATGTTTTAAAAAATGAATAGATTTGAAGGCTAGAAAGCACCTGTATGATCATTTAGTCTTATTCCTGCCTGATACAGTTTAAGTTTCATCCAGTACTTCCTTCATTGAGCCCAATAACTTGTGATCCCACTAGAACTTATCTTTTAGGTAGATGTGCAATCAATCATTTCCAGGAAAATTTTGGTTTTAAACTCACACTGCATTGTTTTCATTAGTGTCTTCTCCAACTAAATGTCTGTCTAAATAACTGGAGAATAAAAAAAAAAAAAAAAAAGTAACAATCTCAGAATATCACATTGCATAGGAAAACAAATTACAACACAGCATTCACCTAACAAAAATCAGTGACAACAGAATTCCACATTTTATGTTTTCTTAGAAATAGCTCCAACTTTGTATTCAACCCTTGCCAAAAAGTCCTTAGAACCATTTCAGGGGCATATTTTGTGCCTTGCTCAAAGCAAACTTTAAATCCCTTAGGCTACGTCCTCTAATGTACTCTGTGGAACTGATAAGAGTATGTTATTGTGCTAGTGTTTTTAGGCTCATGAATGTGCAACTTGAAGAAGCAGACTTTCAGTTAATTTTCAGACATATAGGAAAGGCCCTTCCTCTTCCTCCAAAATTCAATAAATGAGAAATTATTGTAAGGAAATGAAAACTTGGAAAGCAAGAATAGAACTAAAGTAGAGCTACTGGGTCTGCTGGAGTCCTTCATAAACAAAGCACAGGTGAAAAGTTGTGAGCTGAGAACTTTGGCTATTAGGGAGAAGCACACAGCACTCATCAGAAGGTATTTGCAAAAATGAGAAAAAGCACCTGATATTGAGCTGCTGTGTGCAAAGCTAAATTGCATTAGCTTCTAGCAACCCTAAGAGGCTGAAAAGACTGCAAGGTATTGGCAGGGCATAATGAATCTCCCTTTGGTCTAGCCATGCCCTGCAGACTAGCAGCACTGATGTGGTGGCATAGAAGCTGCTATGCTATTTTTAATGTGGCTTTAAGATTTTTCACAGTGAGGTGATCCTGTGGTCTGTGTTACGGAGGAGGTCAGATTAGATTATCACTTTCTAAACTGTGACTCAGTGGCCAGTTGTGCTATTCTAACATCAATCTGGGCACATCCCATCCAAGAACACGGCCTGTCCCTATATTGTGAGCCAAAGAAGACAAAAAAGGGAGCTGTTGAACTATCCCAAAACTATGTTTATTACCCAGTTCCCAGGGGTGGAGTTAGCATATTACATAGTTAAAACAAGTTCAGAAGTTCTGTGCTAGTCCCAAACTGACACTTGAAAGACCCCTCAATGTTAAGCATGATTTATAGTTTATAGTTTCTGCTCACGGAAAACGTAGAAAGCGTGTTATATATATAGAGACGGTTGGAATTTTTTGAGAGAACTTCTTTTGTTGAACAGTGTTAATTTAATTAATTTCCAGACTTGAAAAAAAGTTCTGTATTAACATTTTTAAAATGAAAAATTCCAGGTTCTTGCATCAAAACTACTTTGTGTTTTTAAGTTAAAGCTAAAGTAAAAATTACAAAATGGTCAAACATTTTGAAATTATTGAAACAAACCCTTTTAATTAACCCCAAACTTCTCTCTCTCTCTCTCTCTCTCTCTCTCTCTCTAAGGAGGTTTGAAATATTTTTGTCAGGATAGGAAACCTTTTCAAACTCTCAAATATTTTCACAGAACACGAACACTATTTCCCACTCAGCTCTAATGATAAGAAAGAACAGAGTCATTATAAGGTGTGTGTGTACATGGAGATGTTCCAAATTAAGACAACAGGCATATATATTTTTTAAAGCATGAACACCAAGGCTGTGTTCACACACAGGCATTATTTCGATACAAGTTGTGTCAAAACAACTTGTATTGAAATAATGCCTTATTTTGAAATAACTTAATTCAAATTAACAGTTTGTTAATTTGAATTAAGGAAAAAAGCTCAAAGCGAAAAGCAGTTTCAGGCAACAGTTATTTCGAAACAAGTCACTGTTGTTTCAAAACAACATGTTCAGATGGCATCGTTTCGAAACAGTCGTTTCGAAACAACATTGTTTCGTCCCCACATGGGGTTTAAGTTGTTTCGAAACAACCGTGCGTCGTGTTAACAGGGTATTTCTTATTTCGAAACAACCTCTGTTGTTTCGAAATAAGAGTACTGTGTGAACACAGCCCAACAGCTAGAATAATATGAGTGTCATACATCAGGGTTGAGGTATATCACAAAGCTATCTGAAGGAAGCTCAGACAATATCACTTCATGCAACATGAAGGCTCTAGAGAAATTCCAATAAATATTTCAGTTTCATTGCAGAAACGATAAGGAGCAAATCCACAGTTTTTGGGCACAGTTCCACTACAACAGTCTTTTCCTCATCATACCTTTCAAGTACATACAGCTATTTACTCATTGTCAGTCTGCTTAAGGACTCAGACTTTCTAAAAGTCTGAGACTGACATAGTAGCAAACAAGAGTCTCCTGCTAAAATTTTTGTTTAAAATCTCATCTTTTAGATAAAGATTTTATTTCATTTTACTGCTCCCATTGGTGCTATATGCTCTCAAAGAGGACAAGATATAACCTTACCCCAAATGACATCCTTTCTGTCATACTTTCTGCTGTATCATTTTACCAAGTGTGAGGTTGTACAGATTGATGGAACCTTACATCTTAACTGACGCACTGGGCAGTCCAGTTCTTCCATTCATCATAGTTGTTCACTAGTTGTGGGACTGCTTCTGAGGTGATGCCTGCATGTTCAATATCACCTGTCATTGTCATCTGCTAGTTCTACTCAATTCAGTGCTTAGCATGGCTCCCATTTTCCAAATGTACGTGTTTCAACCACCTGAGCCTTCTTCCTTTGACATTTTCTCATAAGTCCTGCTCTTTCAGCTTGCTGGCTCTTATATTTGCTATTTTGTCTCTCCAATGTGTAGTTTCTTCCTCAGCCATTTGTGATGGGCAGCCTCCAGTCTTTGGGTCAAATCTCCATACAGTAGCATGTTCAGTACAATCAGATGGTATAATCTGACCTTTAGTTAGGTGTGGAGACCACTGTTGGCCAATATGAGAGAATATACCCCTTTCTTCACACCCTACACACTATTGTAGTAACCTTTCTATAAAATATGCCTTTTAAAGTAGCACTTGAAAGTTGATAACTTGTTGGTCAATAATATCATGGTGAAATGTACAGTATGTAGCAACATTATATGTAAAGTTATGGATTGCCCCTATGATTGATATTGGTGGTACAGGTTCAGACCCACATAGTCCTGATCAGGCAGAAGTGGCTAAGCAGGTCTTAAACAAAAGAATGTGTGTTTATCTCAGTTTACATATTAGTTGTAAATAGGGTTCCCACCCACAAAGGCAGGGGGGAGACAGGAGACAAGGAAAATCTGCATTTCAGCAAACAGAGGTGAAAAGAAACAGCATGGTACTTCTTTCAGTACTAACCGCCATGTCACCTTCTTTCTGTCTGAATAAATTTTACTGTGAGGGATAACCTTCAGGAAACCATCTCTAAAAGGGAGATTGGACAATAAAGGTTAAGAGCGAAAACAACTCAGTTTCTCTCTCCCTATCCATCTCTCTTTTTTCACCCAAGAAGACAAAAGAAACAGCTGTTAGACTCTAGGAGCAGATCCTGGCCTGGGAGTTTAGTTAGCAATGTCCCTGGAAACAAGTGGTAAAGGATTTTTCTTTAACCATGTCTAGTTTAAGTTGAGAAAGCATTTTCATCTTTATTTTTCTTATAATCATTTCTGATTTAATATCTTATTACTAATACTAAAAATCCATCTCTTCATAAGTAAATAAACGTGTTTTATTCTTTAATTAAAACTAATTCAGTGTTGGTAGATGTTCGGATAACTCCATTCAAGGTAGCAGCAGACTGTCGTCTAGTGTACCTGTAGTGGGTCAATAGACTGAAAATAGCTGGACTGTTCAGAAGAGGGCTGGACAGTGCTGAACATACCTTTTTATTGGAAAATCCAGGACTGTGAGCATTTTAGCATCATCCTGCAAGTAGTAACTAAGACTTATGAAAGTCAGAGTGTGACTGATGTGTTGCTGATAGGATGCTGGTATCAAAGTTGCAGGACCAGGGCTGTAGCTATACTGAGACACCTGCTGAGGTGGGGGGGGGCAGGGCTGGCACGGGGTTTGGCAAAGGTTGCTGAGCCTTGCTATACAAAGTGTTGTACATTCCATGTGGCTGCTTTTGTTACCGATTTGGTCATCAGTGTTCAAGGTCCTGAGATCTCATCTTCCATTTAGCTTTCATTGGCAACTGTCGTGTTTGGGTTTTGAGCTCCAACTGCACTTTCCATCCCCAGGCTTTGGTTTAATTGAACTGTTTCTGTTTCAGTAATGTTTTATGTGAGTGATTTGCAAACACAACTGCAGAATCCTCCTCTTTTATCTGGGGTCGGGACCAATGACGTTATTAACATTGATAGAGCTGTGGATGGAGCACTTTGTATTATTATACCTGATGTGTCCTTGTGTTAAAAGAAAGAATCTTTTCTGATTTCTTCCAGTAACAAGGCAAAACTCTTAGTGATGTTTGAAAGGATCATCTGAACAATAAAACTTGTCCTCCATCCTTCATTTCCTACTACACCAGACATTTTCCCACTTTTGTACAAAGAGTTAAACAAATAGATTGTGGCTTTAGAATAAAGATAAGGTATATAATAAGGTCCCTAGAGTCTAGCTGTATAATTTCCAAAGGCCCTTTGATGGCTCAGTCAGTCTGGTGTCAGTTCCTTTCATCATCTCTTTATGTATATACAAATAGAAATATTAGTTCAAGGGGTTTTATTTTCTTCTGATTTTCTTGGAATTTTAAATTTTCACCAAGAAGCATATAGAAAGGAAAGAAATAAAACTTAAGAATTTTAATACTGACAGAGTGAAATGGGGGTGCTTTTTTCCTCCATTGTTATGAAGTGCATAAACTGCTTTTTTACCATGTTCTCTCTATTCCTTCCAGCTCCACACAGAGCATTCACTTTTCATATTTGAGTCCATGTTAAGATCTGTAAGCTTCATGTCTGCTGTAAAAGTCACAGCAACAAAACAGCGTGTTAAAAACATGCCAGTAATGTGTTGGGCTCAGAAGGAAAGGGAAGGATGCCATGTTGGTTTTTTTTTTATGTGCATGGGAGATTGTAAGAAATAACATAAAATGATTTCATATCTTTTTAGTTGAAAATGCTGTCCTTCAGCTTGTTTTCTGATCCCAATGATTTTTCATAAACAAGCAAAGGTTGCCTTGGAAAACAAGATGTACTTGTACTCCCACAAGCCGTGCTCACAAATTAAACCCTACTCACTTGATATAGAATGCAGATCTTTGCAATATGGCTGCCTTTTTCTGAATGTGGCCATATCAGCTTTGATCATCACTGAACAATAGAATTTGTCATTAGGCTTCAGAGTCAATATATAGTGAGATGAATGGGGCAATTCACACTTCCCCAGCCATTGTTTTATGACACCTGCAGACTCATGAAGATATCATTACCTCATGCAGCAGTGTAGTGGCTGCACTACAGTACTGCAGGGGTTAACTGGGCCTTGGTGCCAGCAGCCAATAAGGTGATTGGGCTGCTGGGCCAATCAGGGGGCAGCTGCCAATAAAAGAGGAGTACAGCAGAGCTAGCTGGGGTCAGTCTGGTGTGGGAGCTGCAGGGAGAAGGTTGGTTGAGGGAGCTTGCACCTCAGAGAGCTCCAAGTGGGAGCAGGCACTTGGAGCTGATGAGCCAGGGGTTCCAGGGGAGCAGACTGGAGCTGCAGTCCAGAGCAAGGAGCAGACAGTGGCTGGACTCCAGTGGTGAGGGACTGTGTGTGACTGGGGCTGTGAGGAAACAGCTCAGGGAGTTGACATGAACTGTGGAGGGAGACAGAGGCCTCAGTGGAGGCATGTAAGGTCCCTGGGCTAGGCCTGGAGAAGTGGGCGGGCCCAGGCCCCTCCCTGCTCCCCCAGCATGCCAGGAGTGGCACAGGTTTGCAGGCCATTGACTATTTTAACTAGGGGCTGGAGCCAGGGCAAGTTGGACTGTAGCCCAGAAAGGGGTGAATGAGGCTTGGACTGAGGGCTAAAATTCAAGAAGTGGGACTCAAAGAGCAGAATCCAGCATAAGAGGCAGAGCACAGACCCCCTGGAGGGGACCACTTGAGCATAATCCCTCATAACACCAGCAGAAGGCACCCACCAGATGGGTCAAGTGCTGCAAACATCTACACCTCAGTTTACATGATTCACAGTGTGAAGATTAGCTTCCAAATTATGAGTTAGAAACATGGGCCTTGGGTAAACAGGGTTATGTCTACTTTGGAGGCTCTGTTAAGTTGACTTAACAGGGTCAACTTAAAGTTGACCTTGTGAAGTTGACTTAGAGTGTCCACATTGAAAACTGCTGTCAACTGTCTGCATCCACACTGGCAGGTGCTAGATTGACCCTTCCTGGTGGCCAGAAACTCGGGGGGAGCCTTGAGACCAATTAAGTTGACTTAAGGGCCATTCCCCATCTACATTGGCTTAAGCTGACTTAATAAGGTTGACTTAAGTGTTAAGTCAACCTTAAGAGGTGGTATTATTAAGTTGACTTAAGGAAGCACTTAAGTTAAATTAATAAAAGCCCAGTGTGGCCATGGGGGTCTGTAAATTGACTTAAGCTTCTTTAAGTTGACCTAAGGCTCCAGTGTGGACATACCCCAGGATATTTAATCATATGCATAATTTTAAGAATGAGTAGTCTAGTGAAATCAGTAAGGTTACACACCTGGTAAAGCTGGGCATATTCTTATGTGCCTTGCTGAGTCAGGGATTTATTCCCCAGGATTGCACAGTTCTGCACAGATAGTGGACCCCATTCACAGAGATGTTGTCATACTGTCTAGAGAGCCTTACAGTTGTCAATGCCTGTCTCAGGGCAGGCTATCAGTAAATAGAGCAGACACCCCAAACTTGTGGTTGGTTCTATAATTATATTTCACCAAGCCAGAAGCAAATGTGAATTCCCTTGATCACTATGCTCCTCTTATTGTGGTATCACAGGCAGTTCCCTTTCACACTTAAGTCTATCTTGGCACACAGACAAACTGATCTTTGTGATAAAAGATTACTTAAACCAAAAAACATACCACATCAGTTTGCTCGCAGACTCAAAGACCTAGTTATTCATCCCAAATTGATGGGTACACAAGATCTTCCATGAAAAATGATGCTGGCAGTCAATTCTATAGTAAACTTACTAGAGGTTTATTAGCTAAGAAAAGGAAATGTGTTATTGAGAGGTTAGAGCAGGTAAAATATATGTATAGGTGAATCACAGTTTGTGATTCTAAATGGTGGTAGTGATGTAATGAACTGCCATAATAAAAGCTTTTTCAGGATACCCAGCTTATCTCCACTTTGCATCTGGCACACTTCTCTGTAGGAGTCCAAAGAGTTTGAAAATGTAAGGATCATTCCTTGAATCCATCTTATAGCTTCTTCTGACCAAAAATAAGGTGATGGAGTGTCTACCATGAGGCTCTTCCTTTGACAATTGTGATTAAGGAATGCACTTTGAGCAATTGACTTTGGGTGATCACACACAATGACCACTTGCTTTGAAATTCTCACTTTTCTGTTAAAACCTTCATTGCCATTCCCCAAAGTTAGTTGACCAATGATTTAGTTACAGTGACATACACAATATAAGTGAGTCCAAAGGGGTAGCCATATTAGTTTAGTTCATCAAAACAAATGAGGAGTCCTGTGGCATTTTTAGACTAAAATGTATTTATTGCATAAGCTTTCCTGGGAGAAAATTGCACTTCATGAATGTAAATGTTTGCTTCTGCAAAATAATGCATCCATCAGTGAAAACAATGCAATAAATATCCCACTAGTTTTCATGAAATTTAGCCACCAAATACATTGAATGACTGCTTTGATATATACTAAATACATGTGAATTGACCTAAATACATTCTTATGTGACCTAGTCTGTCAGTGTCACAGAGCTCTTAGCAGGACTGAAGTCCTAATTTTTTTTTTAAAAGAAAAGTTAAATCTTAATCACTAACATTAACAGGTAAAAGCAATACCCAAACTCACCAACTACCATGAGCTAGCTCAGTCTGATTCCTGATGACAGAGGCTGCCACAGATGAAAGAAGCTAATGAAATCATTGTATTTCCAGCTTCTTGCTTTACAACTGCTGTACTACTTTTTAAATTATTAATGCTCCAGTAAATACTTGTGGATTAAATAACAAGCAAAAGATAGGGAGGATGTAATTGCCCTCCAAACAGCCAATGTGTGTTAAAGGTAAGAAAGAAGCCATCTAAATAATTTAACAGCCAAATTATGTTGACAAGCTTTCCAGAGCAGCGACCATGTCTAATATTGTATTAAAAAAAGCACATGGCACATCATGCATACATCTGGAAACTACTGCTACAAATGTTATATAATAAACATATTAATATGACATAGGTTACGATAGTATGTGATCTGGCCAAAAGACTTAAAGTACATGCTGATAATAATACCACAGAGAGACAAGGTGAACTCTCAGCTGTATACTGTCGCCTCTATCTGCTTGTTGACTTGAATCTACTCTGTCAGCATGCCTGGAGCCATTTTCAAGGCCATGTGCTGCACTACGTTCAGCTCCATTTGGCTGTAGAATTCAATGTGCCTTGCCTCTTTTATTGTAATCATTATGGCCCACCATCTGTGCTTCAGTTAGAAATCCACTCAGAACACCTGGCTTCAAAAATTTTGAGTGCTTTGGGAAATAAAGCTGTCAAAAGATTGAGTTGCTTTTAGCATGTGGATGAGCTACTATTCAATTTACTTATTAAAACAAGAGTGTTTGAGAAGCCACTGTCTTCAATCCCTTTGGGCTCTCTTGAGAGCTCCATGGGGAAACTTTGCTAAACTGTATTGACTCTTTCATAGACTAAGCCCAAAGCCATATTCTGTTGTACAGAGATTTACTGACTTGTGGGGAAGAAAATGTTTTGACCATATTAAGAAGAATTCAAAAAGTGCTATTAGAGAATTCAAAATCCTTCTTCAGAAAAATATAGCTAAAATATAGATTATCATGTTACATTGCCTGTTCCATAGACAGTATCTGCAATGATTCTTATGTCAGGAAAATCATCTGGATTAGGACTTGAAACATTATGAGCACCTGTTTGGATCTGGAGTCTATTGGCTCATTTAATATGTCAAGCCAGCATACATATTCTGTTAAACTTCTTTGGTACATATAGATAGATCTTCTTCTTTTTAATTCTTCTTAATATTTTAAAAGTGGAAAATGGGTAACAGTCAATATTAAATTATGTGCTGAAGAAAGGCACTTACTCTCCTCTCACTCTCATGTGCATGTGCATGTGCACATGCATGCGTGCATGCGCGCACATGCTTGCACCCCCCTAGGGGTCTAAGAATTCTCATAAATTGATGCTTACAGAGGCTGCCTAGAAGTGTAATATTGCCATTGATAATCTAAATAGGACCCAATTTCAATGCAATTGTACCATCTTAGAATAACAGTATGGCAACAATGAATTAGCCTATTCCCTTCAAATGATATTAACAATGTTAAATCAATGATAATGCAAAATTAAGCATTCATCTACTTGTGTGTAAATGGTAACTATCTTGATTAGAAAGAGCTTGCAAAATGTTAATGTATTCAAACAATATTCCTTTTGAGTTTATGACTGTGATCCTTCGTCACCATCCTAGGGAAAGTCCTAGTTGTGCCTCTTCCAAATATAACATCCACAGAGTAAGAATTATGAACCTGTGGTTAAAAAAATTACAAAATGCATTTGTAAGTTCCTTATTCCATTCATGTAGTGGCTATCTTTGAAGTTTGAAAGTTTAGCAAGTAGTTCCAATGACTACTTTTAAGATTGAGCGTACAACAAGCTAAGTAACAAAAACTGTCCTCTCTGGAGGTTCTTGTCTACTAATTTGAGGTTATCAAAATTTTCAGTGAAGGAATAAGCAATGTGTTGCATACAAAGAGATGTTGTGTATGAGAGCTTATCTAAATGAAGTTCTGTACTGAGTATCCTTAGTGTTAAAAAACAAGCAAATATTACAAGATTCCTTAATTTTCAAATCCTGTCTATGACTTAGTCTCTTGTACAGGGCAAGCACAGTGTATTAGCCACATTTTTAAGTGCAAATTGTTTTTCAGATTTAAGGATCGTCTGACTAGTGTCCCAGGAAGAGAATCTTAGTTTTCTTTCAGAAAGAGGAAAGCTGAGGCTGGAAGAGTTGACAGTAATTCACTGTTAGAATAGAATGGATGAGGTCTGCCCTACCTAATAGATTTCACAGAAGCAGTAGAGTCTCTTCAGAAGCCCACTGGAATCAGCTCTGGCAGGGGGCTGAAAAGAGATCAAGCAGTCAACACAGAAGGCAGGGCTGCACAGAACAATTCAGCAGGATTGACTGAGGAGGGAGTGAAGACCTACCAACCCACCTATCCCAAAAAGAGCAAGAATGTGTCTACTAAAGGGCATCTGTCATCAAGCCAGCACAGTGGAGACATTGTGGTAAGGGAATGTAAGAAAGTCAACAGGATCTAGAGAATGTAGCTTGCATATCTCTCAGCAGCTGCTGGTACTGTAAACCAAGTCTTGCATGGGAGTAAAATTGACAGTGATGATGGTGTGCAGTGCTCTGACAGGAAAACACTACATAAATAAACACGAAGTCCTGTGGCTCTTCTAAAGACTAACACATTTATTTATCCCATGAGCTCTTGTGGGAGAAGAACATAACTGCATAAATAGCTACATTTGTAGTGTTATGCTGGAAGGTGTTAATGGTTGTTCTCAGTCAAAGATGTGGTTAAGAACTAACAGGGATTCTGATCTCTCAGGAGTTTATGGTCACAAAGCAGCGTTCCTTTACTGTTTCCTTGCATAATTGCCACACTCTTCCCCTTACAAAAACTGAGCAAATGAGAAATAGTGTTTCTGAGAGGTGTTCTGTGAGGCATTTGTTTCCCTAGAGTATGCATGCCACTAAAATATTAATTACATCCGCTTGCTACCAGAATTATTTTCTGCCAAAAAAATGTTTTGGGAATTTTGGTCTTTACTCCCCTCCTCCTCTTTCTTCAAGGGGATTTAGTAGGAAACAAGTAAAAAAAAAAAAAGTTTAAAAATCCTGAAGAAATAGCAGCTGCTGTTGTCATGAGCTTTAGCTATGTCAATCATTCAAGTTTATGAGAGTTTAATGGGGAGAACTGCATAAAACTGAAAAAATCCTTCACCAAGACATGTTTTGTTGGCAGACTTTATATAAACAGCATAAGCTAGAGCCTGACCCTGCGTCTAACATGCACCGCAGGTATATTAGGGTAGGGTTGTGTGCTAGTAAGAGGTTCATGAGGTCTGAGGGGAGAGTAAGACCACCACCCTCCAGGCCATGAAGCAGCTCTGCAGTAGCTAGCTATGGAATACTGATGCTGCTGTGCTTCCCCATGGCTGTTTCTACACTAGAGGGCTCAGGTAAACCAGCTTAATAAGGTCTACTTTAAATTGGCTTAAAGTAGACCTCATTAAGCCAGCTTAGAGTGTCCACACTCAAAATGCCAGGAGAGTGCCCACATTCACATTGGCAGCTGCTAGGTTGCCCTAGGAGTGGTGCATTGGGGTAGCTGGCCCACAGTGCACCACAGCAGAAGTGCCCCTCTTTCCCGGCCACTCCTTTACAGCAGGAATTAAGTGACCACATCACCCTCCATACTGTGTGTGGCAACATGGAGCCCAAGAAGATCAGGGACCCCAACGTGCCCCAGCAATGTACCAGCACAACACTCCACACCCTCCCTGCATTGGCCAGGCTCCTCTGGCTATGGACCAGGAGCTGCAGGGCAACTGCTAGTGCAGGGGCAGGCCTCAGCAGGGGTCCCTGATCTCTTTGGGCTCTACGTTGCCACGCATAGTATTGAGAGTGGTGTGATCACTTAATAAAGTCAAGTAAAAAATAAAGTCAACTTTAATAGTGGGGATTAAGTCAATTTAAGCAAATGCTTAAGTCAGCTTAATAAATTCCAAATGCAACCTGGGCTTTGCTTAAGTTGACTTAAAGGGCTTTAAGTTGACTTAAGCCCCTAATGTAGACATAGCCCATAATTGGTGCACTCCCTTCCAAGGGGGCATAGGCGGATCTGTAGGGAGGTGGATCTACAGGCCCTCCACTTGAAAACTCAGCTGCAGTGACATGGTCAGGGATTGCTGAGCTTGTGGTACACTGGGGTATGGGCTGGGGGTACTAAGGGAGGACTAATGACTTCTTAGGCATGCTACCAACCTGCATCCTGAAACTGAAGCCATATCACTGCATTCAGTGTTGTCTGTGCCCGTGGATATGGCTGGCTGTTATATTAAAATTATCTTACTGCACCTGTGAGAAAATTAGATTTGGTTTCCATTGCATTTGAAACTTAATATCAAGTTGGAATAATAGCTTTTAGAAAAGACTCAGAAAATCTGTCTTAAAGGTAAAGAGCTAGTGAATTCAACAGTAATGTTTAAGGAGTGGTGCAAAGCAAGAAAAACCAAACTATTTTGAACTTGTGCTAAACCACAAGTTCTATTTGAATAAGTATTATTAAAAGATAAAGGACAGAGTACATTTCAACTTCCTTCTGTCCCAAGACATTTCTAAGACTGTGCATAAAAAACTTATAATAGAGAAGGGAAGTATTTCTGTGTGTGTGAAGTTACAGTTTGTGTTTTCCCACTGGAGTTAGTGGAAGTTATTGACAAAACAGTGATGTTTCATTTATATTTTGAAAATCTGCAGTGTCAGGACATTCTTTCCTTCTTTTTTTTTTTTTTTTTATTTGTTTTGCTATTGTAAAATGACAGGCAAAGGAAAGAAGAGAAGTAAGGAAACATGAGGCGGTTTATGTGTATGACATTTGTACAAATACATTTTTTTTTCTATAGTGGCATTGCATTTGACCAGTCTAACTCTAGACTTCTATTAGTAATGCTCAACAAATCCATAGGGAACAAGGAAGTTTTTCACAAATCAGACTCCTACGTTAAAATACAAACCAAAAAATAAAAAAATGTCCTTCTCACAAAAGGGCACCCATGTGAGAAATTGGACACTTGATTATGTGTCTTCATGATGAGAAACATGAGTTTCTTCTTCAAGGGCTTGCTGATGTCAACCTCATGTTAGTTATGTGTTTGCCTACACATACATCTGTCAGAGATATTTTTTGCTTAGTGGTTTCTCTAGGGCCTGCTCTTGTGCTCCCTGAAGTAATGTGCTCATGCTGCTGTGTATGAGGAGTCACTAGCCCTACACTCCCACACTTCCTTCCTTCTGCTCATGATGGTTGTTGGGATGACTCTTTTGTATCTTTCAGAGACTATGGTTTTTCCATTAATTCTAGTTAGTTGTTAATAGTTTTCAGGTAGTTTGTAAGTTAGCTATAGGTTAAAATGGTTGTCCCCTTGACATGCCCCAGTCCCTGATGCTTCAAATCATGTACCACATGCCACAAGGCTTTTTCTCTCAACAAATCTCATATTAAGTGTTTAAAGTGTCTGAGAGAGAGATACATAAGGGACATTTATAAAATCTGTAAGACCTTCAGGCCATGAATACAAAAAGACAGGGACATTCCTCTGAAAGCCCTCTTAAGGAGATGGCATATAAACCAGCCTCAGAACCCTCCTGGCATAGACTTGGTGCTGAACATATCAGCATTGGCTCAGAGTGCCCTACAGGTACTGGCACATCACAGCTCCACTCATCATCTCTAGTGTTGAAAAAGTGGCAGAAGAAACTGAGGGGCTGGTACCACGCTCCAAAGAGGATCAAGAAGATGGACCTTAGTAAAGGGCCCACATCATGCAAATCACTTGCCCAGGAGCAGTTGGAACCAGCTTCTCCATCTATGGCCATCAGACTTCAAGGGAGCCACCCCTTGTCCTTGGGGAAGGAATAGGATGCCATCAATGCTAGTGGTCTTCCAAGTGCCTGGAGACTTAATGGCCATCCCATTGTCTCCTACTCTGCTAATCTTACCTTTGGCACCAGAGACAGTGAAGGCACCAGTCTCCAGAGACAAGCAAGCCATGGGACTGCACAGCAGTTTGTCTATCAGTGTCACTTCTCATTCAGGCACTGATCCATGACACCTCATCTTCAGCATTGCACTGTTCAGGGAGATCTTATTGTAAGTCACCTTCCTTTCAGCACTGCTCCTTGGAGCCACCAGGAGGACTCACAAATAGTACTACCATTGTCCCTGAAAGGAGAATGGGTCTCCTTAGATTCAGAAGGGGAGCTGAGTCACTGGCCCCAAGCACACAGGGGACTGGTGGGGGCCCACTGCTGGACCCTCAGCCTCAAGGGCGATGGTTAGCTCAGTGGACATACTGGATCCTCTGGGGGATCCCAGTGGCACTAAGATCCTTACTTGTTCTAGTCCTCCATTGCCACATCAGGAAAATGGTCTACTGCACCAACTGACGCAGTACAGGAACCATACTCAGGTTCCAGCACCAGCACCAAACAGCAGAAATTAGCTCCTCCATGGGAAAGGGCAGCCTTGCTCCCCAAATTGACATTACCGCCATCCTCCTCATCTCTAGATGAGGGCATCACAGGACCTACCCCACCATTACCAATGGACAATTTTACGGACAGCACAAGCTCCTTAAAAGATTGGCTTCTTACTTAGTGCTGGAGGCTGAGGAATCTGCAGAGCCCATGGACAACCTTTTTTTTTTTCTTTTGACATTCTGGCTGATGCACCTCTGGCTAGAATTGCAGCACCACCAGTTCATGAAGGGTTGATAAAGGTAGTCAGAGCACCCTATCAAACTCCATCCACTCTGCTGCCTATTTCCAAGAAAGTAGAGAAAAAAATATTATGTCCGAGCTAAGTGTTATGAATACGTGTTCACCTGTCCCCCCTCTGAGATCTTTAGCAGTGGCTGTGACCACTGAATGAGACAGGCCAGAACAGATAAATCCCACACCCAAAAATATGAAGGCCAAGAAACTAGACTTGTTTAGAAGAAAGGAATCTCCAGCTAGGAATCTTCAGCCAGCAAGCATTATTGGGGAGGTATAATAACAACATTTGGGACTTGGTGGCCAAGTTCAAGGATTCCCTACCACAGATGTTAGATAGGAATTCTATGGATAACTTGTGACTCCTGCTTTTCATGGAGCTGGGCTGCGGGACAGGCTCCCACTTTACCCTGCCTCCAGGTCCTCCCTTTGTGCCCCTGCCCCATTGTCTTCTCTCTCAGTCACTGCCTGCCTCCCCTCATCCCAACTAAATGATATCTCTGTGCAGCTCTGCTCAGCAGTGCAGCCTGCAGAACATGGTTTCCACTGGGCCAAGTGATTTACAACAGTAACTGTTGAAAAAGAGCAACTGCAAAAGTCAGTAACCATTATTTCCTCCCACCTGCTGCATATCCAAAACCCAGATAGCTATTCCAGTTTCTCTAGTACGAAGTGTTCAGATGGATCCACTAATGACTGTGCAACTGGGAGAATGGCATGTGAGGAAACGGACCCTCTGAATTTAATGTATGAGGCTAGCCTACAAGGAGAGAGAACTGCAGTGCCCAGTTGTAATTGTTGGTGCTTCTGTGAAAAAGCTACTGCACAATAAATTGAAAAAATATGTTCTCTGGAAACAATATATCAGCAAATTCATAGGGACTGCTGACAGACAAAAGAATGAGCACTGTGTCTATGTTTATGTAAATCTTCATTTTTCAGGGGCTTATAGCTTTCTCAAACAATTACAGAGTACTGGGAGTCCCTTTGAGACAGTAAGAACTCTCTGTTCCTAACACCAAAGCTTATTTAGATGACAATACAACTGTTTTCAAATCAAATATTGTGAAAATAGGAGTTTGTGGCTTTAGGATTTTTTCTGGGCCTTTGTTATCCACAGGTGCCTCGAAAACAAACAAAGCTGGCACTTTTCGTCTTTACTAAAGGTGCATATAGTTAATGGCTTAGTGGAATTACAGTCCTGCTAATAGCTGGATTTCTCATATTCACTGATATCTCAGAAGGATCCTAAAAACATTCACAAAATATACTGTACAGCTAAAATGTAGTCATATCTGAGCTATAAGTTGAGACCCAGGTAGGCATAATATTTCCTACAGCAGTTGGGGAAAAAGAAATTTAAATCAAGGAAAGTAGGCAAACCCCAGTACTTATGAGAATGACTGCAGGGTTTTGATGTTTACCCCAAGCAGACAGAACTTCAGTATTTAAATTGTCATTCAAAAGACTCACACAGAAAATTGAATGGAAGTCTGTGTATTGACACTGGAAGGATGAAAGGCTAGATTAGTTGGATTCTTCCTAACTGATAAGGACAGGGAGTGTAATTATTTTCAACCTAATGAATAAACATCTAAACCAAAGGTTCTCAGACCATGCTCCATATAGTTTGGCTGACCATAGCATACTGGTTACACTGTCTCCTCATTTCTAGCTGCTAAATAGAATAATAAAAAAAAGACAGCTGAAAATACTTTCTTAATATTAATTTGCTTGGTTGTGAAGTAGCTACAGATATGTTACATGGTTGTGCATAAATGCAATTTTAAATACCAAGAGGATTTGAAAGAGCCTCTCTATATTTACTGTGGAGCATACTATGAAAAAAGTACAAAAATGCCCTATATTAAGTATTATCCCACAATAAAATCTGTAGCTCCCTTCAGTATTAATCCTATTGAAGTGTTATTGTTCATTCACCACTATAATATAGTCTATTTGCCCTGGATTTCTTTTTAATTGTAAAGTAGCTGAATTCTTCTTACCCTGATATGTATCGGAAGTAACTCCAGTGATATATTTTAGTGTTCCATTAGTCTAAGTCCAATTGATTTCACTGGAGTTACTTGTGCTTTATATTAAAGTAAGTGGAGAATTGGGCTCTTAATCTAATATTCCATTTGCTGTCTTTTCTGAGGTTAACATTTTTATATTATCCAGGGTTGCATCTATGGTGTCCAGTGACAAGTTTGCATGACTGGTGCCCTGTAATATTAAGTTGTAGTTTAACTAAAGACACACTCAAATGCTTTTTAAAAACTATTATCTGTACTTCTAATATGAATTAACAGCATGAAACAAGGGCTCAGTGGACCATCATACATTTTTCTGGTGTTAGAGTCCAAAAGGGTATTTAAGTACCTAACAGAGTAGAACATCACTGAAGATGTTTTTATAGTACTGTATATAAAACATGTTTTATGTCCCATTACTTTCTATGAGGAAATGAAGGGCTACCAAATACTGTTCCCACTCCTACCAATGTAACTTTGGGGGAAACTATAGTGACATTAATGAAGTTACTCCTGATTTACACAAATCTGGCAACTGGAGATCCCATTAAGGGATCGGTGCTCTATTGCATTATGCATAATGCATACACAAAATAAAAGAAAGCCTCTCTTCTAATGATCTTACAGTCTAATTACAATATAGTGATAAACGGCTGTGGCACTTGGGAACAAGTGGGGGAAAGAAACAGAAATAATATTCATTTACATAAGCTAAATATACAAGATGCCTATCAGAAGTTCTTGCTTAGAACATTTGTAAGTCCATGAATATCACAATAAGAGTGGTTTTTGTTTTACTGTTAGAAGTAAACCCTGTACATCGGAGATGAGAGGGGGAGCCACCAGTGTGAGACTTGTAGTGGTCTCACAACATGGATCTGAAATCAGAAGACAGACACTTTAATAATGATGAAATTCTGAGCTTTGAGCAAGCTTTGGATTGACAAGACAGTGTTTCTTTATCACACTTTCTTTCAATTTCCAGAGGATCCCTACAAAACTCCAGGTATTCTACCATCAGTAAAATACAATACATATAAATGGATCAGGAAAGCCATGCACAGCCTATTACAAATCACCCAATGATCACAGGAGAAATAACTCCATTGAAAAACAACTGCAGCCACACACTTACAACCAACCTTTCATTCACTGTCCACTAACCCTCTGGTCATACTCACAAAAGAAAAAGTGAGTTTAAGAGCATTCATGTGTGGAAGGCTATAAAGTAGGGCTCTGGCAAATAATGTCAGGGAGCAAGTAGCAGGATCAAGGCCACTCACAAAGTTCTATCTTCCACTCTCTTTCTCCCATTTAAACTGCAGTGGCTTCCACTAACATGTTTCTGCTCATCACAACTGCATATTTTTAATTCATCTGAAAATATTTGAATCATATCGAGTTATCCTGTGTCTTTACCCCTGTGGGGCCCCTACACAATATAATTAGGACTAATAAATCAGTACAGTATTATCATCAATATATTTACTCCATTCACCCAACAAGAAGAGCTTCAGGCTTACCCTTTGCAATTCTATGGCCTTCACATGTGTGCATGGTTTGTAAGTCAACACAGAAGATGCTAAACCTTGCAGTTCATTGTGTAAAAGTTTTCAGACCACTAGATACAAATTCTTCCTTGCTGTAACTCCATTGACTTTTAGAGGTATGATGATAGAGATGAATAGGGCTCTCTTGTTTTATAAGAACTAAGAATTTTTTTTTTAAATTGACTTATTCTGTTGAAATGTCAGCATTCACTTTCACCATTAGAGGGCTGCATTGCTTGTTACGTTCTCATCCCTTGCACATTATATGCTTTGTTGCCAAAAGCTTTGCCTGTAAATAATGTGGTCATGCCACATCCAAGGATGTTGCCTTTCATCCAGTAAGTGTACATGTGTTATTCACTAATAATGTCAGGGCTGTAGGAGAAGAAGGTAAAGCAGTAAGTTGTGCACACACTTGCTCTATTGAACTTAGAGGTGATTTTCTATTCTGGCTGATGACTAAAGAGCTAATTGGTTTATTTTCTTGATGTCACAGTGCTACAGCAGACTTGCAAAGTGAAACTGGGGAAAGAAGTCTTGTGAAAATCTGCCCCGATGAATTGGAGTTTTGCCATTTAATTCAATGGAGTCAAGATTTTACACTCTGTTTGTCCTATTTCATTAGAATGGATTATTGAGCAGGGGAAGAATTTAAAAGGCCTATGCCAATGGTTCCAAACATTTTTTGGCTCAAGGGCCATATACATCATTTTTACAATCCTGAAGGGCCATCAGTCTTCACCAGCAGATTCCTCCATCTCTCCAGCCAGACATAAAGAGTTCAGCAAGGAGGCAGTTTCCTCAGTGACCTCCTATCAGGGAAACTGAATGAAGCCTGTAGCCCAGAGCATGCCACCTGGTTCCCTAATCAGTGGCTCCTTTATACAACCAGGGGAATGAAAGATCAGTACTCTGCTCCCTCTGACTCCAGCAGGGCCCCCAGTGTGTATGGAGCTAGGCAGAGCACTTTGCTGTGCTCCCTGCTACAGATAGAGGGAACAGAGCACTGATCTCCCATCCCTTTGGCTACAGCAAGGAAACTTTACTGGTCTTTTAGCCCTGCAGAAATTCACTCTGCCTGGGGTTTTAGGCACCAACTTTCTTCTGCAGCCAGAAGACCACTTTTGGGAACCACTGGACTATGTCTTATATATCATCAGGACTTTAACTAAGGGTTTAAGAAGAAACTTGCCCCATGGGCTGATGATTCCACTTCAGGGTTACCTACACCTTCCTCTGAAGCATCTGGTATATTGGTTACATCACAGACAGGATACTGGGTCAGCTAACCTATTGATCTGATCCACTAAAGCAATTTGTGTTCCATCAATGGCAAATTATATTTCCTGTTTAGAAGTTTGAATTGTCCAAAGAGGTCAGCAATTAATTCCTGTGACAAGTTGGTTGCTAATTTACAGCGACATCTCTCATGCAAACGAGCAGTGTGGTGGTAATTTAGATCCCACAAAATAGCAGCTGTGCTCCAATATTTGACTATTTTAAAAAAAAAATTAGAACACAGTGATTTTCTTATCATAATTTATTTAGCAGGGATAATTTTGTGTAGCTAATACAGCAGTTAACTATACATACACCCACATTTAAGTTGAAGTAAAAGTCATCTCTAGAGGGAATCAGGATGATTTAACACCATGTGATACAAAAGAAGCATTTATTTGATATTTGCCTTTACAGTGAGCGCCCTGGACTGCACTGCTCTGTAACTGATCTTGTATACCCAAAGCAACAAGAAGTTATAGAACTAACTGACAGTTATTCCACACTCACTATGAAGTCAGTGGGCTGTTATACATCTGAACTTTAAGAGGGATTTTCAAAGGCAGAAATGGCAATCACCCAGCTCCCATTGATTTCCATTACATAGAACAAGTTATTTTAAGGGGTCTGGCAGATACTCAAATTGTATGTTAGTAAAATTGTCAGGCAAAAAACCCTGTTAGCCAGGATTTACCCATGGAATATATTAATTTTTCAGGAATAAGGCCCCGTCCTCAATTCAGCAAAGTAAGAACATCCTTAAGTCCATCCTTATTCAGGAAAGCACTGTAGGAGACCATTGTAGAGTTCTGGAAAAGAACAAACATTAGCACAAGATTAAAACTTAATGTTCCACTTTAAAACTAAGCAAAAGCCAAGCAGTTGAAAGCCTAGACTCACACAGTTATGGCCACCCAAATATAGTTAACTGTTTTAATAAGTCCCCTGTTCACTCTTTATCTAACTTGATCTCTTATTTTCTGATTGCCTGGGGAAATCTTACACCACAGCTGAAGCAGTAAACCCAGCACAGTCAATAAGAAAGTTTCCCATTGCTTATGCTTCACAGTTTCCAAAATCCAGGTGGGATTACTGCTATCTCTCTGCCTAGTCAGATTACAATCTTAAAAGATTGTGAGAGGTAAACAGGCAAGATGAGTAACAGGGAGCTTGCAGACAGAGCATCACATTTTCCTTTCCTTCTCCCTCTGAAGTCTTTTTATACAACAGTCAAACAAGAATCAAGGCACAAAAAGCAGCCTGCTGCTCCCCTCTGTCTGTCCTGGTTGCTATTGCCAGCTGCTGGGGGCAGGACCCAGAGGAGGAGCTAATTACAGCAGCTAGCTTTTGAAAGGTATTTAAGTGCCTAACATGAGGGGATCCTTTGAAGATCTGGACTCCTTTCCTGGAATAGAGCATGATATAGACATTTCTATCCATAAAGGCATAGGGCATAGAAAATTGATCCATTGAGGCCAAGGTATAAACACAGTAAAGAAATGGTCCTTTTAAACAGCAATTCTTTCACTGAAGATGAGACCATATTTTGCACTGGGTTTAATTGATAGCATTATAACAAGTGGATTAACTCCCTCTTATCATCATTAGCAGAGCCACTAATGTGTCCTTTTATCCCATACTGTGTCATTACACTAGGAGTGTTCTTGGAGAAAGCGATCATGAATTGTTGATAGAAAAACCTTACAACAATTCACAAACATACAAATTAATGTGTAGTTTTCAGCAATGCCTTACAAATGAGTACATTTACAATAAGGGAAAAGAATCTAATCAAACCCAAAAATAAATAATGTAACCATATATATTGTGGAATTGACAATACATAGCCAAAACATGTATGTTTGTATTCATTCCTTTCTCCTATGTCTGTTCATTGTGAACTCTTCAAGGCAACAACTGTATCTCCCCATATGTCTCTGTAGCATTGCAGTAATACAGAGCTATCAAACAGTGGATGGTTGTTTAAGGGAAATAAGGGCCAACTTCATTTGTGACTGAGTAGCTGCATCTCAGCTGAGATTGATCATGTGACTATAGATATCAGGGAGGGGCTCAACTGAAGAAGAGGTAGCTAAAGGGAGAAAGTTTGGAACAGAAAAGATCTAGGCTGCGATGCTGAGGCTAGGCTCACACCAGCACTTAATCTATTCTTGGGGTAGGGGAAATAGATGATAACATGAAGAATACTGAAACCTAGTCTAGAAAATTATGAAGGAGATAGAGGAGAAAACTGCTCATAGGTCAAAAAGGTGGTGTTATGCTAGAGCAAGAAGATACAGCAGGCAGAAAAACAGAAGGTGTAAACTTTTAAAGTGCAATTGTTAGTCAAAGATGTGATGATGGGTATATAAACCATCTGAAAGTAGAGACATGAAGAATGATACTAGAAAGAGATCTATCACTTGAATTTGAAAACAAGGCTCAAGCAGGGGAGCTTATTAAAGCTTAAATGCTAGGAAAGCTGAAAACGAGCTGCTAACTGCCTGAGTATCTGAGGGAGACTAGAGGAATTGTAGATGGGGTGTTCATTGAAATGACTAAAGATCAAGTACAGGAAAGCATTTGGGATATGGTACTATATTTTTTGCAGCCAATTAGCACAAAGAGGGAAACCAATTCTGTGAATTGTACTAGAGGAAAAACCTTTCTAGGTTGGGTAACAATAGTTTTTTGGGGGGCAAACTCATGTACCCTACCTTCAGTGAGGTGCTATAGTTGCGTGCGCGTGCGCGCGCACACACACACACACACACACATATAGGGAAAACTAGATGTGGTAGATGTGGAGGGGAACATTTCTGTGACAATGGTGTGGAAAGCACAGAATTAAAGTGTAGCAACTGTGGTGGAAAGTCTAGCATATAGAGGTGGCATCGCAGCAGGGCAAGCAAGAGGGATGCAGAAAAAAGTTCCAATAACATGGAAACTAGTAGGATGCATCTAAGATCAAAAGGCGAAGGGAGAAAGAAACACATTAAGATGAAAGAGAGAAACAGCAGAATAAATCAAAGGCTACAATTAGTGATAAATAGGAGAAGGGAAAAATAGGAAAAAACATTAAATAAACAGAAGTTTATAGATTGTATGATTGAAGTAATAAACTGCACATCAAAGTGGAAGAAAAAGCAGAAAATGAAAATATTTAAAGCAGCAGGAAATGTACCTATGTGTTAGCAACTTATCAGTAGAACAACTCAATGCTTTTTTAAGTGAAGGAAATCCAGAAGGATAAATAGAGTGCTACTGATTACTGCTGGGATCTGCCAGTCTAATCGCAGACAGAAGCTAAATAAATACATCCTTGGTAAGGCAACTAAACCTAATATCATTTTCATAGAAGAATCATGGTTAATAGGAAAGTAGATTTCAGAATCCCTGGATTATGGCATTTCTAGGCAAGATGGAAGTAGGAAGGGGAAAGAGTTTGTATGTTCATTAGGGAAAACCAATTATCTTAAACTTAGGTGAAGTAAATAAAAATACAGTATAGTGCTACTAAGAGTCCAATGGAAAATAAATCTGCATCTTTCAGAATATAATGTACAACTGCAGAAAGCTAGAAATTAAGGATTTGATAGAGGCAAAGCTGCAAAAAGCCTTTATATTATTAACTGAATGTAAAAGAGACCTCAAGCTATAGAAGATTGTGGGGAAGTAGAAAAACTGATAAGAACAGCAAGTGTCTAGAACAGTTCATGATAAAAATAACTTAGCAATACTGAATGATGATACACCCACTACTTTAATTTAGCCAGTGGAAACCTCTCCTTTCTAAACCTGGGAATGGTCAAGTAGAAGAGCAAGCAAATGCTGCAGGGGATGGAATGTGAAGTGATCACTTTCCTGTACTTAATCTTTTGGGCAAAAATTATATGTAAGCTGAAAACAATAAACAAATTTAAGAATCCTGGGAGTTCAATGGATACAATGTTGGGAGGCAGTGCATGGGAAGAACCAAAGATGCCTTCTATTAATAGGTTTGAAATATGAAAAAAGGAACTGAGAAAAAAAGAAGATCTAAAAGAAATGAGCAGACAAAGCATGGAAAAATGTATTTTAGTTGGAAAATTGTCCCTGTCCCTTCCCCTGGTCAGTATAAATATGAAACTATATAATCAAATTAAAAGGAGAGCTAAATGTATTAAAGTGTATGCATAAGGTCCTGGGTTCAAGCCCCAGGGGGTTAAACTTGATGATTTCATGAGGTCCATTCCAACCCTATGATTCTATTCTATATATATAATACAATGGCAAATATTTGGCAATCTCTAAAGATGGAAAAACTAGGTGAGTGATGACAGTGTTCTATGTTCCCACACTTTGAATAAATAAATCTATTAGACTATCAAATTTTGTATCTGTTGTGACAGCAAAACTAGTAGGTTGCACATCCAGGATTCAATACAAAGCTATCTCTGTTGTCATCTTGTCCAGTTCACTATCAACATTACTTGAGATCAAAATAGGAATTCAGATAGCAAAAATGATATGATTTAATAAAATATTGATCCTAATAGCTGACTTGGCATAGGAGAGAGTAAACATTGAACGAGCATGGATGTCAGTGCATGTCAGTACAGCAGGAAATGAGGTGGCAGATAAAATAACAAAAAAGGTAATAAATGAAAATATTGACAGATCCCTCTAAGTAAACAGGGATTTAAAAATCTAATTAAAATGAACTAAAAGGGGTGGCAGGAAGTCTGGGCAAAAGAGACAACAGGGAAAGTTATTTCATGAAATAATGCCCTAGAATCAAAAATGACATACTGCAAGAACTTGTGAGAGTGAGGTAGGTCTACTCTGAATACTTTCAGGGCACTGTGACATAAATATTAATTAAGGCCTAGTTACAAAACACAAATATATGCTGTATGAGACACGGGAGGTACAAAGAGATTGTTTCTAACTTTGCCCACCAATTCAGGGTATGCTCATTTATTAGGGTTATTTTCTCTTTGAAGATGATGATAATTCTATTAGTGTGCTGCTTGTATCCCTTGTATTTCTATATGAAGCTCACTTAGAGTCATAGAATCATAGGGTTGGAAGGGACCTCATAGGTCATCTAGTCCAACCCCCTGCCAGAGGCAGGACCACTCCCACTTAAACCATCCCAGTCAGGGTTTTGTCCAGCCGAGCCTTAAACACCTCTAAAGATGGAGACTCCACCACGTCCCTCGGCAGCTCATTCCAAGACTTCACCACTCTCCTGGTAAAAAAGTTTTTCCTAATATCCAGCCTCGACCTCCCTAACCGCAACTTGAGACCATTGCTCCTCGTTCTGTCCTCCATTACTACCGAGAACAGTCGAGCTCCATCTTCCTTAGAGCATCCCTTCAAGTAGTTGAAGGTTGCTATCAAATCCCCCCTCAATCTTCTCTTCTGCAGACTAAATAAGCCTAATGCTTCCAGTCTTTCCTCATAGGGCTTGTGCTCTAGCCCTTTCATCATTTTGGTTGCCCTCCTCTGAACTCTCTCTAGCCTGCGTTGGAAGGTGGAATAGATTTGTGCTTTGGTGTTACTTTGAGTTTTGTATTTGAAAATGAAACCGCCCTGAAAGATGGACTGGAACAAAGTTTTGGGTTTGATATTAGTCTTTCGTGGACTGTGGGACATAAGTGAGCTTCCTGCAAGATCATAATTATAAATGGCACAAGCAAAGCAACACTATAGCATTCACCCATTTGGCATTCTATACCAACATAGACCTTATTGACTGGGATTTATTAAAAGAGCATAGTCATTAAGAGAGTTATCAAGAAAAGAAATGGGATACTAGATAGATGTATAGAGCTGGTCTCTGCTTCCATGTTCACTGCTGTAAATTAGGAGTAACTTCGGTAGTTAATGAAGTGTAACCAATGTAAAACTGGTACGAGGGCAATATCAGCCCTCAGTAAATAGTAAGTTGCATCTGAAATCCAAATTTCAGAGAGGTAGCTGTCTAGTTTAGCAAAACAAACAAGTAGTCCTGTGGCATGTATAAAGATTATCAATTTTATTTATTGCATGAGCTTTCACAAATGAATCCCACAAAATGACATGAAGTGAAAGAATATCTTGAAATATATTAAATTACCTGGATGACACAGGTTGGAAACACTGTAGCTTCCTTAGAAATGCTGAGGAAAAAGGGTTAGAACATTTAAAAAAAAAAAAAAAAGGTTCTTTCAGCATTAACTAATTATCCAGGGGAATAATCTCCCTATATCTAGTATTATCATTGGCAAAGTGGTCACTGCGTACACTCATGCATTATACAATCATTATGACACAAGTGGCATGCACCAGAGTCGTCATATAGGTTTCAGACCTGGAGAGAGCAAGGTTTGTTTTTTTTTTTTCTTCCTACATATCTGTATTTCTAAGAAGGATGATGGAAAGGAACATATTTTAAAGAACTGTGTATGAATTTATTCATATACTTTCCACTGCTTAGGTCTCTGTTTTCATAATAAGCCCAGATCCCCTCTCTATAAGTTCAAGTCAGACATGTGGGCCATGTCAGTAGGTAATTCTGTATGCTGTAGAGGAATTTTAATACAGATAGAAAAAATGATGTCAGTGACTTACTTGCCAAGAGGGCACTAAAGAGTAGGCAGACATTGTAAAACAGAGTACTTATCTAAAAAAGTGGGTCTGACAAGACAGTATGTGAGTGATTCATAATAGGTTTTTGACTACAGGAAATTCAGTTGGATATGAAATTCACAGGTCTTTAAGTGCTGTGGAGGTCCACAGTAATTGAGAAAGACAAATCCAAATTCAACAAGAAGAATCTATTGTGTTGAGAGATGTTGTATATTTTCTAAAAATGAATAAACAGTACTTGATGTAGGTAAAATGCAACAGCACAGCACCAGAATTATTATGCTCACAGTGTCTCTATCATTCTTCCTGAAAACATGGCTTCAAATGGTTAGCTCAATTTCACTAGGAAAAGTTTGCCATATCTGCATTACTGGAACTGGCATTCATTGCAGATTTCAAAAGGGATAGCTGTGTTAGTCTAGTCCAGTAAAAAAAAAAAAAAACAACAAGGAGTTGTGTGGCACTTTAAGATTAACAGTGTTATTTTTTGCATGAGTTTTCATGGGAGAAGATCCCACTTCCTCAGATGCTTCGAAGGTCTGGAACATACTGTGAATGAGCAGTAGAAGAAGTCTGTTGGATCTGAGACAGATGTGAAATTTCCTCACAGAATGGTGAATGCTGGTAAAGAAATAATGGAACCACAAGTCTTTGGGGGCAGGGAATGTGTCTCCTTTGTATAGGCATAGCATTTCACCCACTGAGGGTGGGATGCCAAGGTAATTAATATTTTCAGACATGCTTTCTGTCCCTTTCATAATACACCTTTGTAGTTTGTTTGCTACTTTGGACTCAGTTGTGCATTTGAGTAGAGGTTTTCTTGAGCTGATCACAGTGGTACTGGGCCATCACTATCTTTCAGAACCACACAGTGTGTTTAATTAGTTCAAAAAATGCTTTTCTATTTGTTTTTATGTATAAGTCTCTGCATTAAAGTTCCCCTGTCACCTAATTCTGTGAACTGCTTCTGGGGTTCCTCATGCACTTTTCTAGACTTGAATAACAAATGTATTTGCTGCGAATTTTGTAGCTTCATTGTTCATCCACTTCGAAGACCATCAGTAAATATTGTAAACAACATTATTCTGAGTTAAGATCATTGGGGCAGCCTCACTATTTAACCTTTTTCTATGGTGAAAAAAATGACCATTTATTCCAACACTTTTTTCTCCCAGTCTGCTTCCATCCATAATGGAATTCTGCTCCTCACTTATCATAACTTATGGGTAGCCATAGTTAAAAAGAGTCCAAGTCAGACTTGTAATTTGTTCTTTGTATAAAGACTCACTGTTTCCACTCTGGTTAGTTATTCACACCAGCCACAGAATCCATTGAAACAATCCATTTTTTAACAAAAAAACAGCGTTAGGAATTGTTAAAAATTGTCAGGTATCTATACTATTACTGCTTTGTATGTTTTGCATTGTTCACCATGCAATACTGCTTTCTATTCTGGGATTAAGTGGTCGTCTCTGGGCTTCAGAGTATCATTGCAATATAGTGGTACCATTTAAAAATATGTGCCACTGCTGTTTGATTTATCTGCTTTCTGCAAGATTTGAAAGAAATAAAATAATTGTAGTTCAGTACTGCAAAATGGAAGTTTCCTTATTGTTCTCATGAAGCAGTATAAGAAAACTGCTTGTGTGGTGTTCTTTACATGTTGAGAGCTAGTTAATGAGTGAGGAAGTTGAGTCACTTTAAGCCTTCACAAGAGTTCAGTATGACAATGCTTCATTATATAATAATCTTGTAAGCCCCTTTAGCGTGCAATTGGAATGCCTCGATTCTAAATTTTTGATCATCTATGCACTACAAAGTGTGTGGAGGGAGATGCTTGTTTCCTTAGTTATTTGATTAACATTCTTCTGGCACCTTAGTAACTCTTCCAGGAACATAGCAGCTGAAAAAAATCTCATCCTTGACACTATGCTTCTGTGACCACTTTTCAACCAGCAGCTTTTCCTTCCATTGGCTATGTCTACACTATGGGCTTAAGTAGACTTAAGCAAAGTCTGGTCCACATTTGGAGTTGATTAAATTGACTGAAGGGTTTCCTTAAGTTGACTTAATAACTCTTGCCCTTAAAGTCAATTTTAGGGGTAAATTGATGTTATTAAGTCGACATAACACAATGTGGACATTAAAGTCGATTTAATAAAGTCGACTTAGTGCATTGTGGCCATGTAAATCAATTTTATGAAGTTGAATTAAGCCAGGGAACCCATTTGGTTCCCCGTCTTAAGTCAATTTTATAAAGTCGACTTAGTAAGGTCTACTTAAAGTTGACTTAATTAAGTCGAGTTAAATAAAGTTGACATAGCTTTCATAGTGTAGACATAGCCATTGAGACCAGATAGGCTTCATTGTCAAAGAAAATTAAAATGTTATTTAAAAAATTTTGCTGAAAATCTTTAATTTTGCTATAAACATAAATAAAATTCTTGCAAAAAATACTTTTTTCAACAAATTCTCAGGAACTGTCTCTAACTTTGTTTCTATAATACCAAGCAGAAGGGGGCCTAGTTTTTTGCTTCATTAACACAAGGCTCCTGTCACTTGAGTTTAAAGAGCATCTCCAGTTCCTGTAGTTATTGAAAAGTTTATAGCCTTTATTTATTCAGGGGAAGTTTAGCCTCCCTTGCCTTAATTATACTTGCAGCCTATGGGACTTAAGCACCTACATACCTTTGTGTAAGTTGAAGAATTTCAAAAGTAGGAACTTTAAAGTCCGAAATCTAAGGCCAAGTCTGTACTTACTGGTGACAGTGAATTCACCACTATCAGATTGAGCAGTCAAGATCTGCTCAGTCAATCCAGATTTCGACTGAGTAACTACACCCCCATCAGAAAACTAGCACTGAGTTGAAGAGACAACACAGTGCTGCCATGGAGGTAAGTGAGAGTTAGAGACTTGAAGGGAGATATTCAAGTTATTTTACATAGCTTGTGTGTCTCCCTTTGACTGCTGTCAAAAGTGGTGGCAAGTGTAGACAAGGCCTAAGTTCATATTTAACTACCTATCTGATTTTCAAAATGACTGAGCACCTAGCAGCTGCCACGGAGTTTCTGACAACATTCTGTACATCTGCTTTTCTGAAGTCTCCAACTGTAAACTGTGAACTACAGTAGGAAGGGGATTGAGCTCAACAGTTGCTGTTCATTGCCCTCAGGGCTTCTGAAAATCAAGCCCACATCTAAATATGGTCTTGGATGTCTAATTTAAAAAATGAAGTTGTGGGGAGGGAAATTATGAGCAAAGCAACAGTAAGGAAATGGAAAGAAAAAAATAAGGTATTTTGTATCTAAGATACCTAATAAAGTATTTTTCCAGCAGATGTGGAGTAAGAGGTCAGCGAAATAGATGGCAAGACCTCTTAGAAATGTCAAAAGTAATTCATTGATTGAAGGAGACATCACCTAAATGTTAAATGACTAGTCTTAGCATTCCCAAAAGAGGATGAGAGATGCATGCCATAAAAAGGAAAGACTTTATTTTCATTCAAGGAGAAGGGGAGATACTGAAGGACAGTCAAATTCATGAAATGAGGTCATCAGGAAGTCTGATAATACTCCAGCGTTGAAGGGGAGTGGCAGAAGAGATGGGGAAATGTTAGGTATATTTTTAAAAGATGACTTGAAATGGAATATACTAGTGGGGAATATACTTTACCTTTTTTATTTCAAAGGAGATCAAAGTTAAATTTGAAACCATGAGAGACCTGGTATACTGCTAATCAGGAACAAAATGCTTAGGAACTTCTTTCTCCCTTGATTAAAGAAAAAAGAGTACTATGCACAAATAGGAGGTGTTTAGGCTGACTAACAGAATCTGTCTGAGCAATAACAAGGTTTTTTGTAGGGTAAAGATGTGGATGTAATTCATCTTGCTTTTGGGAAAGTTTTTGCTGTACGGTCTAGGCTAATTTACATTTGAGGTAGGAAGCATGAACTTCCCGAGTAGATAAGAATCGAGTGGTTTATAAATAAGAATAGTTTGCAGTTAGAGAGGGGATATAGTGAAAATTGCAAAACTGAAGTCAATGAAACTATTCCAATTTCTAGCAATTAAGGTCTGTCTTTAAGACTTTAAAGCCTATACTTTAATTTGAAAGGAGTTATTTACATTTTGATGCCCAGTGAGTTCTGTAAATAAACTACCAGAACTACTATAAGATACATCCCATTCCAGCTGAAAATTGTTCTAAGAAAAACAGACAGTTCTTGTAATTTAGGGCAGAATATGGTCTTTTATTACATGAGAATGAAAACAGGTGGAATCGGAGCTGTATTGAGGGGCTGTTCAACAGGTGACTGCCCAGAATTCTGGGCTTGGGGCACTTTTTCTGGGTGCTATTTTTGTTGTTAGTGATGAAAGTGAAATGTTTGAAGTAAATTGTTTTAGGTATTCCATATGTGGATTCATTTTCCACTAACCTCCTAGAATGTTTCTGACCTTTGAAGAAGCTCATGGCACTTTCCAGATTTTCTGAGAATTACATGTTCTTTGAACCTAGAATGTTGTCAGTTATGCCCTCATGGGTGTATGAGGGGCAGGAATCGCTGGTCAGTCGGTGAGATATAAGAATGAACTGAAGTGAGCCCAACTGTGGTACTGTGAATCTTGTTTTATTGTGTAACTGTTGAAGTGTACTTGTATTTTGAGACTAGAAGAGTGTATGTAACAACTAATAAAGGACATATTAAATGAGGTGCCAGTGATATCTATAGAACACTTGTTTACAAACCATTGTAAAAGAAATATTGTTACTACTTTTGCCATGCTTAACATGTAATGTTTGATGACTTCGTGCTTTATGAGTGCCATTCCCTCAGCTCGAATGTGTTAGATGCAGTGTCATATTTCCTTAGATGCAGTAAGGTGCCAAGTGACTAGGTTTATGATGCCCTGATGGAACTGGCACAGTAACATGGAGGCCAGAATCCAACATGAGGTGCAAAGTCTGGCAAATCAGACCACTGACTTCCATAGTTCTGGTCTCAATTTTAATGTTAAGAATAACTAACTGAAATGTACTAAGATAAAGAAATGGAACTGTTCATCTACATTTGGTAGACTGATAACAAATAGTGTTACAAAAGGTGACACAGAGTCAGAGAGATCCAAAGACTGGTCAATGGAATTTTCAAACAATGTAATAGCAAGCAATGTCAGTTTCTTCTCAGCCATTGTTGCTCAAAGTTATATTTTAATGAGCCTGAGCATCGAAAAGTGGTACTCACCACTCACAGCTGTGACTAGCAGTATGATCAGAATCCTGAACACTATCCACACATTAGGAAAAGTGTCCTTTTAGCTCCACACTGTGAACCATTGGAGAATGTGGAGCAGGCAGTCCTTCCCATGTGGTAAAATGTGACACAGGCTGTCACCTACTGTAACACTATTTAATACTGGCCCCTGCCAGTTCAGTTTTGTGATGTTAGTATATTTCAGTTGTTCTTAACATTAAAAGTTACTATAAGTTTTGAGGAAACATGTTTTTTATTTACTTATAAAATGGCATGAATAAATAAAAATTTACAGATCCTAGCATGGAAAGTTTTGTCTAATATGACAGGGATAAATCATGCATGCAAATTGTGCATCAAAGTCATGAAATGGGCTACAAATGCAAAAAAAAAAAAGGTATTTAAAAGTTTAACAAATGGAAGGAGAGATGCCAAAGACTCTCCTTGCCAGGGGCACCATTTCATTTAGGGCTGGCCCTGGGTGGAATCCACTGTTGTTAGGAAAAAACAAACTAGCAGTTATACTTACAAGCTCTTTGACCGGAAATTTAAACTCTTAATATGAGACAGCATATTATTTTTCCTCTATAGCCATTTATTAAATAGGAAAAGATGAAACTTTTAGCTGAAAAATCCTTGTTTACTAGAGATTAGGCAGAGGGCAGCCATGTACCATAGTCTGGGGCACATATTCATTTCTTTTAAAGAAACAGATCATCATCACAACCTTCAAAGAACTGCAAAAGGTCAATTGAATTCCATTCTATGTGATAGGGACAATCTGAATTTAAGCAAAGCTACTAATGATTTCTCATGTACCATGGAGAACTAACTGGTTCTGTGAAGATAAATGCCTAGTGTATTTATTTCATTTTGCTTTCTACTTCCAGCAATTTCTTATTGTAGATGTAGTATAGAGCTCTATCCATCTCTATCTCACAAATCTGATCTAAAGGCTACAGTCACTAAATTGGTATTAAAACCCATAGGAGGAATTACATAATCCTTTAAAGAACATTTCATTTGGCAGTGACCTTTTCCAACCAGGGAAGTTGGTTGTTTATTTGGCAAACTTTCTGTTGTTGTTAGAATAAGTTCATATGCTAACGTGCCCTTTTTGTCTTACAAGAACCCTGAATTGCTTTCTACAATTTTCTTATACTGGAATATGCCATAGGAGATGAAAGGCTTTAATTTGTTCAGTAACACCAGTATTTGTTGCTGGTCACTACATGACAGGGCTGTTGTTCATAGGGTTCTGAAACCTAGGCCTGCACAGAAAATAAGAATTTCATTTCACATACACAAAACATTGTTGTAACATTTATTTGTATCCCGCATAGGACTTGCTCAGAATCAGGCAGACCAGGAATTTGAACCTAGTCTCTCACATCCCAGGTGCTCTAATTTATCTTCATGTTATATGCACAGAGCAGTTAGATAAAGTACTTAAATACTCTTGTTGGAAAGTTGCAAACCAACACTACTTGACTGTGAGGATTCAGAACCCTAACACGAACCCAAAACCTGAGAGAGCCAAAACAGGCAGTTCCCTAAAACAGAGAAGTGCAGCTCAACATACCCTGCTCTAGGCTGGCTGGCTGTAGACTGACTCCGAAGGTCCAGATTGTACATTTCTTTACAGAGCCACCCAGCTTGCAAGAAGGACTAGGAAACCACTTACAAATTTACAGTGATAACCTGTAATTTAAAAAGATTTCAATACACCTCACTAACTGCCAAATGTTTGAGTCACTCTCTGTGTCCTGTTGTATAAATACTTAAATACGTATTGGGCTGGAACGCAAGAGAGACTGACTCTAACCCCAGGGGTATGGACATTCACATGGGCAATGGTTTCTCTCTTGTCTGGAAATTGGTTTCTCTCTTGACTAGAAATTCCTGGATCTGGAAACCTTCCTGACTTAATTTTAGTTGTAACAGATAAGTTTTCACAAAAAGGTTTGATTTAAATAAATAGGCATTTTCCAAGTGGAAGAGAAAAATGCAAGAAATTCCTGGCCAGATTCACTGATGATGCAACACTGAGACACAGTCTCAGTAAAATTATTGACCAGTATTTCTGTCAAACAGGTCCAAAATGGGTCTGATGTGAAGCAGCTCATTATTCTCAAAAGTCCATGTAACATTTCATGGTAACTCCACCCTTTTCTTTTCTCAAGCACACATGAGACTTCAGGGAGGACATGAAATGTTACCTGCTCCACTATTGCCAATATGTTATTGACATCTTGCTTTACATTTCCTCCTTAGCATGTGCGGTCAGCTCCACCACTGTCCTTCCAAGAGGTAAGCACCTGGATGAACATAAACCAGCTCAGACAAAAAGAGATGAGTCAATATGAAGAAGAAAACTTTTCTGAGGTGACCTTATCTTTCAGCAGTGATAATAGGGTATCTCACCTGAGGTATCTCATCATGAGAGTACAAAGCCTCTTCATCGTTGTGCTTTGATACTTGGAAAACTGCAAAGACAAGAAAAACTGTATTCCACCAGCTGCTGTCAAAAGGGCCCCCCTGACTATGGGATCCCCTGCAAGAAGGAGTCAGAACACAAACCTGACTGCTTTTGGAGTTGCAGTTCAAGACTCCACTTTTAAGGGAAACCTTATAGTCATAAAAACAAACAACAAGGAGTCCTGTGCAGAAGATGAAGCACGCATTTAAAAATGAAGACGGGAAGCAGCGGGTGGGAAAACTTCACCTTTATGCAGCTGAACCCTGCTTTTTCCACCCTGTGAACTAAACTGGAGACAGGCCTTAATGATGCATTTGGCAGTTAGATGTGGTGTGGGAAATTAATGCAAATACCTAATGTAGACACATTCCAAAGGGGTAGTCATATTTAGTCTAGTTCTCCAAAACAAGCAAGGAGTTCTGTGGTACTTTTAAAGACTACCAAATTTATTTATCTCATGAGCTTTGGTGAGAGAAAATCCCACTTTATCAGACACTTTGAAGATGGTGGAACATAAGCACACGTTAGGGAACTGAAAGTTTTTCAGGAGTTTAATACTAAGGATATAATGCAGTATATGTGATTGTGCCACTTGTTCTAAAGAAATCAACCTATCTGACAATTTCCAAAAAAAGTAGCCATGTTAGTCTAGTTCAACGCGACAAACAAGGAGTCCTATGGCTCTTTTAAAGACTAAGAGATTTATTTATCACTTGAGCTTTCATGAAGAAAATCCCACTTTGTCAGCAGCTTTGAAGAGAGGGAACTTACTCATGCAACAAATAAATTTGTTAGTCTTTAAAAATGTCACAGGACTCCTTGTTTGTTCAACCTATCTAAGTACTCAGTAAGAATCACTGTGTCAGTTAAGTGACTCTAAACATAGTCTAGTAACATTTTTAAATGGTTTCCCTTTTTTATTGAGTATCCTTTTGCCTTAACTGTACAAAAATGGCATGGGGGTGGGAATGTCACAATTTCTATTGAGTTCTAATGGAAGTTGTGGTCTTAACTGACATTTGTGCCTTTGGAAATTGTCCCTATACACTGCAATTGATATTTGGGTGATATGGATTTTTACAGCATAAATAAAGAGATCACAATGTGGCTTTAGCTAGTTGGATTCAGGGAAAATATTACTGGGTGATAGAGCAGAGCCTGAGAATCAGGAACAGAGGTCTGTGAATACCACAAACAAATATACCCAAAGCAACATTCAAGAACATCAGTTTAAATACAAAACTTCAAATATACTTGGATGGCATTTGCAAGTTCTTTTATTTTGTTTTCCCAAACTGTCAGATTTCCTCTCATCTAAATATTGATTCAAATGTGTATTTGCAATACCTTTAATGCCACAGGAGTTCAGACTGTGTGTGTGAAGTAGTTTGCCAACAATCTTTAGGCTGCAAATTAATCACAAACTTTTGTCAAATGATATTGAATGAGCAAAAATCTGTGTGGATAATACACAAGTGGGAAAAGACACTATTTGAAAAGATCACTCTCTGAAATATTTTGCCCATTTTAGTCAGAACCTACGGACTTTGCTATGTTTTTGCTGCAGAACTGAGAGAGTTACTTAGGGTTTGATTAAGCACAGACACATGTTGCACTGCCCCAGGAAGGATACCCAGACTCAGAGAGGCCTCTGAACCATAGTTCCTTCCCTATTTACTGTTCTGACAATGGACTCACAGGCTGCAGAAGGTCACGGTAAGCAGCCTAATGTCAAACTTCACTGTCCGTGTCGACCAGATAAATAGAGCCCTGCAAATATGTAATTATCCACAGATATCCGCATTATATCTGCATCCACAGCTACATGGATATCCACAGAACATTTCTTGTGGATGCAGATTGGATACAGGTGCACATATTTTTATCTTCACAGAGCTAGACCCCTGCAAATATGCAGATATCCATGGATATCTGCATTATATCCACATCTGCAGGTACAACACGGATATCCACGGCCCATTTCTTGTGGATGCAGATCAGGTATGGATCCACGTATTTGTATCCACACGGGGCTCTACAGATAAACGAGCTGTGGATTACAGCAGAACCTCAGTTATGAACATCAGAGTTAGAAACTGACAGATCAGCTTCATACCTCATTTGGAAATAGAACTATGAATCAGGACGGAACAGAGACCAAGGGCTTCGCTGACGCCTGGCACACGGGGCACGTGCCTTGAGTCTCAGCACCAGTGCCCTGAATGTCTGGGGTAGCCCCTGGTTCTCCCATCCCCAGCCCCAGCTAGAGATCCAGGGCTGGCCACTGGTAGTGGCGCCTGCCTCTCCTGGTTGTGGCAGTGGCTGCCTCTCCCAGCCCAGTCCCCCACAGGGAACTCAGGCCAAGCTGCCTGCAGCGGTGTCTGCCTCTCTCGGCTCAGACCTCTGCCCTGGCCAGGGATCTGGGGCCAGGCTGGTGGTGGCAGGAGCCTGAGGCTGGATCAGGGCTGCGGGGGGCAGGGCCCACAGACAGGAGGTGGGGCCCCAGCTCTTTCCCCAGAGCAGCGATGCTCCTGACAGAGATCCCCCCCAAAAAAGAGGCAAATACAGCACAGCAGTACAGTAGTCTCATAAATGTAAACTGTTAAAAATTTGTGTTTGTCATTTAAATTAAGATGATTAAAAGCAGCATTTTTTCTTCTGCATAGTTAAGTTTCAAAGCTGCATTAAGTCAAAGTTCAATTGTAAACTTGAAAGAACACCCCTAGTGTTTTGTTCAGAGTTATGAACAACATCTGTTCCTAAGGAATTTATAGCTCTGAGGTTCTGCTGTGCTACACACTCCACCTATACTAACTCAACTATTCTGACCATTGAATAGAAAAGATAGAGCAAAGCTCTACCCATTTTCCACCCTTCAGGTTAGATGAGCTTTGCTTACTCTTGTGCGCACAGACCCAAGATCCAGGAAGCCTGTCTAAGGATTTTACAGACCATCCTCACTACACCGCATGGGTGGACAGCCTGAGCCAGTCCAGCTCTTTACTATGTCCATATGTAGGCATACCTTCCTCAAAGATATACTTGGAGGCTTCCCAAAGTAATTTTTATAAAGCCGTGATGAAGTATACCAACCCCACACTGACCAGGAAAGGTTAAATTAACTGTGTGGGCTCTGTTAGTCCTATTGCATCTAACTCACAATGTGTCAGGCCTGGAAGTGGGGGTCAGAAGAGCAGAACCCAGATCAACTCACTAGTTCTCACACCAGGAAAAGTATCTGTGGCCAGTGACTTGCTTAAGTGACTGCTACCTGCCACTGTCTCCCTGACTTAATGTAAAACATGTTGGAGTACCATTGTAGAATTAGCAGTATTCTAGCTTGGTCTTATAAGTGTGACATCTCTGTCTATATAATTTTGTCAACAGCCTCCCTAGTCAAGAGTTAAGATCCTAATCATCATCTTTATTGCTATTGTAACTCTACAACCCGGTGGTGTTTGATCTCCAGGTTGAAATGGAAATATTTTTCAAGAAGCTACTATGTCAGTTAAGATAATACACAACACTTTAAAACACACAATTCGATTGCCAGAAGGTGAAGCTAGACAAAATAAAGTGGAAATCATAGAATCATAGAAACTGGAAGGGACCGGGAGAGGTCATCGAGCACAGTCCCCTGCACTCATGGAAGGACCAAGTATCCTCTTAAGCTATCCCTGACAGGTGTTTGTCTAATCTGCTCTTAAAAAACTTCCAATGATGGTGATTCCACAACCTTCCTAGGCAACTTATTCCGATGATAGGACAAGAAGCAGTTAAGGAGAAAAGGTTTTCTCCGTCCTCCTCATGACAGCCTCTTAGATACTTGACAACTGTTATCATGTACTCTCTCTGGTCTCTTCTTTCCCAGACTAAACAAATTCATCTCTTTTAATCCTTCCTCATAAGTCAAGTGTTCCAGACCTCCAATCATTTGTGTTGCTCTGCTCTGGACTTTCTCTAGTTTCTCCACATCTTTTCTGAAATAAGGCAACCAGAACTGGACACAATATTCCAACTGAGGCCTAATCAGGGCAGAGTAGAACAGAAAAATTATTTCTCATGCCTTACTTACAGTACTCCTGTTAATAATTCCCAGAATGGTGTTTGCATCAGCATTGCACTGTTGACTCATATTTAACTTGTGGTCCACTATGACACCCAGATCCCTTTCCGCAGTACTCCTTCCTATGCAGTCATTGCTCATTTTGTATGTGTGCAATGGATTGTTCTGTCCTAAGTGGAGTTCTTTGCATTTGTCTTTATTGAATTTCATTCTATTTACCTCAAACCATTTCACTAGTTTGTCCAATTCATTATGAGTTGTGATCCTATCCTCCAAAGTACTTACAACACCTCCCATCTTGGTATCATCTTCAAACTTTATGGGTGCATCTACACTTGCAAGTTATTTCTAATTAAGGAGGCTTAATTTGAAATAATTTACTCCCCGGCCTCACTGGCATTTTATTATATTGAATTAAGCCTTTCCTTAATTCAAAATAAGGCAAGGCTAATTTGATATAATAAAATCTCCTTTAACTTTGAAGTAACGTTACTTCAAAGTTATTATTTCGAATTAAGCCAGTGTTAGCTGGGCAGTAGGCTTTATTCGATATAATTGCTCTATTGACTTTCCTACCTTCCTCTCGCTCTAAGTAGAGAGTCTAGTGGCGACTCTCTCTAAGTCAAATTAACAAAGCCTACTTTAATTTAAATTAGGACTCTAGTGAAGACTCTCTAATTCAAATTAATAATGACTATTTAAAATTGAAGTAGGTAGTTCAAAATAACTATTTCAAATTAACTTTGCAAGTGTAGACAGAGCTTATAAACATAGTCTCTGTGCCATCATCTAAATCACTGATGAAAATAGTGAACAGAACTGGACCCAGAACCAATCCCTCTGGTACCCAAGTCGTTATGCCCTTCCAGTATAACTGTGAACCATTGATAACTACTCTCTGGCAACAGTTATCCAACCAATTTTTCACCCATCTTATAGTAGCTCCATCCAGGCTTTGCTTCCCAAGTTTGTTAATGAGGAGGTGATGCAAGACTGTACCAAAAGCCTGACTAATTTCTAGATACACCACATCTACTGTTTCCCCTCTATCCACAAGGCTTGTTACTCAGTCATAGAAAGCTATCAGGTTGTTTTGACATGATTTGTTCTTGACAAATGCATGCTGACTATCACTTAGCACCTTATTTTCTTCTAGATGCTTGCTAATGGATTCCTTAATTATTTGTTCCCTTATTTTTCCTGGCACAGAGGTTAAGCTGACTTGTCTATAATTCCTTGGGTTGTCCTTATTTCCCTTTTTATAGATGGGCACTATATTTGCTCTTTTACAGTCCTCTGGGACCTCTCCAGTCTTCTATCCTTTTTCAGAGATAATAGTCAATGACTCAAATATCTCCTGAGTCAACTCCTTGAGTATTCTAGGAGGCATAGCATCAGGCCCCGGTGACTTGAAGACATCTAACTTGTTTAGTTAATTTTTTCACTTATATTTTCCCTATTGTAGCTTCTGATCCTATACCATTTTTACTGCCCTCCCCTACATCAGGCATCCAGTCACCACTAACCTTCTTGGTGAAGACCAAAACAAAGAAATCATTTACTTCTTCTTCCACTTCCACATTTTCTGTTATTGTTTTCCCCTCTTTGTTGAAATAAGACATAATTTTTACAGAGAAAGAAATTAACTTTTGGAACAGTTTATCCAGAGTCATGGTGGATTACACATCACTGACTTTTTGAAGCAAGATTTGATGTTTTTCTACAAGATTCTCTCCAGGAGTCTTTGGGGGGAAGGGGGAGTTCTATGGCCTGTTCATTCCAAAAAGTCAGACTAGATTATCAAAATAATCCCTTCCAGCCTTGGAATCTATGAATCTGTATAATCATGATTTCAGTCCTCAAAGAGGAGTCTAGCATTAACTAATTATTTTTCACAATACTCCAGCCATGTAGTCCATAATGAAAACCTCCTGACCTGAAAGGATACTATAATCCACCCTTCCAAAGGGGTAGCCTTGTTAGCCTCGTTCAGCAAAACAAGCAAGGAATCCTGTGGCACATAAGACTAACAATTTTATTTATTGAATGAACTTTTGTGGGACAAAATATGAAGTGGGATAAATTTGTTAGTTGTTCAGTGCCACAGGACTCCTTGCTTATAATCTATACTGTACAGGAGGACATAGATGAATAAAGAGAAGCCAGAATTAATGTTTTGTTTTTTCTCTGGAACACTGTCACAAAACAGATCCCAACACACTCTTCTCAGTCAGACCTTTCACTTGAGCAGAAAGCAATTTTAAGTATCAAATCCCCAGCCAGCATATATAGATATAAGTCTATTGACTCTCATGGGGTCAAGCTGATTGAGACCAGATGAAGATCTGACCAATGACAAGCCTATGTTTCACCCCATGGGGTCCACATCTCTCTCAGTTGTCATTATTTATGAGGGCACTTCCTTATCTAGACCCCAATCACCATTCTCACAAAAAAGTCAGGCTTTTAGCTTTTTAAACTTTAAGTCTTAGAAATGTTGAGCTGTGCTGATAAAATTAAAAAGACTGGTAACAGTGCAGAATCACACATCACTTTGTGCACTAACTTATTAGTGTTCCATTTGGGCTTTTGTTCCAAATTATGTCCCTCATTTGGTTCTGAGATAGTTGAGAATGAATTTGGGATTTATGTGCGAAGACCTTGATTTTTCATTGTCAAGAGATTAAAAACTTTGCTTAGCCAGTATTGCTGAGGTGGTATAATTTCCAAACAGGGTTCTTTATGCATTCTGCTCCTTCCAGAGACGTAAAATGGCATACAAAGCCTAATGTCAACTAGGTTCAAATCCACTTATCTTCCACCCTGTTGGGAAGGCTGAGGGACCAATAGGGACCTCAAACAGCAAAGATGTTGGATCCCTCCTCCTCCTCCTCCTCCTTACAAGCAAAAAGGCCACTGACAAAATCCAAGTCTGAATTAACGGTGGGAGCTAGCCTTTACCCACCATCAACAGTGGCTTTAGAATAGTCAGTGACAAACAAAACCTTCCTGTATTATTTCCTAACACTAGAATTCCTATTCTTACTGTTTTCTTTAACCTAATTCATGCCTCCCTGATGATGCAAGGAAGATAAAAATCAACTAGACCACAGCTAATTTCCCTCAATGAAGGGAAAATTCCCTCATCATCCAAAAATTGGTGATCAATCAGACTCATAGCATTCTGGAAATACAACTCAAAATACCTGAACTATAGGGAAGCAGAGCAGGGCACCAATGCGAACAAGAGGTCCCTAGATGTTTGGGGAAGAGGGGGAGAAGAGGCATACGAACCAGTTGGCTCTCCTATTCCTCCACCAGGCATTCAGAATCAGAGAAGTATGCCACTGGACACACTTCCATGTTTATTCAGAGGCACAAGGAATGGCTTGACTTGAGAACAGCTGAGTGAGTAGGGAGATTATGGTAAACCAGTAAAGTGGCCAGAACCATTTGATATTGCAATATTGATTATCATATTTATTGCTAGAAGGAAGCCAAACTTGGTAGGCTTTTTTGCGGGCTTGAAAAGCCTTGTTGTGACTAAGTCAGGAAGAGAGGGGAGTTTCTTGCTCCAACTTTGCCTGATTCTGCACCCTTCCCTGATACTCTGGTGGATGTGCTTAGATCTGTTTTTCAGGAAATAATCACTAAACTTATTTATACATGGCCTCTGGGAGATTTTTGTCTAGGCCTCAAGATATGAAGATTATGTAGGAACACATTTAATTAATTAATTCTCTGATAACCTTAGGCTAACTTTTGAAACTTCTTTTCCTTTCTTGATGTGTCATTGTCTACTACAAGGATAAATGCGGGGTGAGAGAGAAAAGAAGTTAGGACTATTGGCATCTCTCATTGGGCAGAGCTTCTGGATCTTCCCATGACAGCTGGAAGATCAGGTCAGTTGAAAAGCTGTCATTGTTTCCTCTCAAAAGCTACCCCAAGCTTCAGCAATTATTGAAGGTTAAGGGGTGGCATGTTTTAGTAATCTGTTGTGGATATATGTGAGTGCTTGAGCTTCTGTAAAATATAGCTATAAAATAAGAATACTCTTGTATTATACTGTTTCTAACAGTCCATCTATTGACTGGACAGATACGTCTCCATTTTGCTTATATCCTGAAATCACCTTGTGCAAAGTAAAGTTACCAGAAGCTTTGGGTCAACAGAAATCTGCATCAGAGAATTGAAGGCCCCAGCAAGGACAACATATAAGAAGGAGGCACAGGGTACAAACAGTTAAGTTTGTAGTTTATCCATTGCAATTGGAGGTAAAAAATTGACAGGGTGTAGTCACTCCCTACAGTGTTCTTTTGCAGCTTGTGAGTAATTTTACAGATGCATTCTGTTACCGGGGCTCAGAATTCAGGCTAAATGCCTGCTTGAGCCAGGAACTGTGTCCAAAGGAAACATAACATCTAGCAAGGACAGCAACTGAACCTGATGTTGGGAAACAGTTTTACTGATATTGTACCTTGCTTTTAATACAGTGCCTGGAAAAGCAGTTCTGAGAAAAGTAGCATAGCGAAGGAATGATACTGCTGTATGAGGCTGTTTCACTGAGGAAAGGTGCCACAGATCTGTAGTGCCGTGAGTCCACTGGGAATGAGTGCTAGCCCACAGAGAGCTGTGAGGGTCCTGTTGATTTTGAGAAAGCAAGCAATTTATGGTCATTTGGTGCAACACAGTAAACAAAAAAAAGGGGAGGGGCAAAATACCCGCAGCCACTATCAGAAAAGATCACTACCTACCTGGCAGAATGACCACCCACAGCAACAAGAAAGGCAGGCTGTAAGCAGGGGCATCGCTGGCTGGGAGCGGGACCTGGGGCACTGGCAAGGCCGCACCCACAACCCGCAGGCCCTGCCCAATGGCTGGGGACAGGGACAGGTGCCGCCGCGACCGCTGGCGGCTGGGCCTCGGATCCCTGGCTAGAGACGGAGATCCAGGGCACTGGCACTGGGGCTCAGGGCACACGCCCCTGGGTGCCCAGTGCCAGCGACGGCCCTGGCTGTAAGAATCACATCCACCACACCCAGGAGAAAACGTATGGTAGTGGTGGTTAGCAGCTCTCTTCTGAGGAGAATAGAAGCACCCATCTGTCATCCAGAATGGCATCCCAAGAGGTATGCTGCCTGCTGGGTGTCCATATCTGAGACATTATGGAGGGATTGTTGAGAATCATCTGGCCCTCAGACTACTACCCCATGCTACTTATCCATGTGGGCACTAATAATACTGTGAGATGTGCCCCTTGGCAGATCAAAAGTGACTACAGGGCTTTGGGAGCACACATGAAGGAGTTTGATGTGCAGGTGCTGTTCTTTTTGATTCTTCAAGTCAGAGCTGTAACGCTCTGGATTGGAACACACCCCTTGCCATTAGTGGTGCTTGGAGCCAGCACTGCAAAAACTGCCCTTTAATACAGCAGCTCCATTGAGCTGCTCTGGCACAGCCGGGGCAAAGCCCCATTGGCCCTGATGTAGTTACGACTCTGCTTCAAGTCAAGGGTAGGGTCCTGAGCAGAGGCAGATGCATCCTGCAGGTGATTGCCTGACTGTGAAGATGGTGTTACCAGGAGGGGTTTGGCTTCCTCGACCATGGGGTTCTATTCCAGGAAGAAGGATGGCTAGGCAGAGATGGACTCCACCTATCAGGGAAAGGGAAGAGCATATTTGGATATGGACTGAGCTGGGTGGGACACTGAATTATCAGGGAGGTAGGGACTGGAGAATGGGGTACCCATTTTGTCCAGAACCTGAGGCTTAAGCCCCTAAAGCCCCTTTGATAATCTGGCCCCAAGTGAGAAGACAATGCAGAGAGCTCAGAAGGACATTGTGGCAGAAGCCAGAGGAAGAGTAACTGCAGGCACTGGAAATTCAGATCACTGGGTCAATATCTGGAATGGTGATATTTTGGTGTATGGTGGAAGATAAGCAAGGAATTTAAGGAAAGTGAGTGAGATGTTAACACTATGTAGGTCTGAGGGAGTTAATCAGCTGGAAGTTGTGGAAAATTTTATAGGAAATAATTCTTGGTCTCTTTACAGCCACTCTGAAGGAAAAATGAGCCCTTTCCCAAAGAAATGGTCTGTGACTAATCCTGACTGAAGTCATTTGAATGTGAATGATTTAGTTAAAATCACTAAAAGGAAAAAGGAGTTTCTGCTGGAATTTAACTGCCTCCAAATGTATAAACGGAAATGTAATTTTTGCACAGCTGGCTGGAACTGATGAGAGCAGTGCAAGAGATTCTGGATCCTTTTTTCTTTTGGTAACAAGGTGTCATAGAATCATAGGGCTGGAAGGGATCTCATAAGTTCACCTAGTTTAACCCCTGGCTAGAAGCAGGACCAGTCTCACTAAATCATCCCAGCCAGGGTTTTGTCTAACTGGGCCTTAAATGTTTCCAAAAATGCTTCCACCACCTCCCTAGGTGACCCATTCCAGTACTTCACCACCCTCCTAGCGAGAGACTTTTTCCTAATATCAAACCTCAACCTCCCCACCTGAAACCATTACTCCTTGTTCTGTCCTCTGTTCTCCTTGGAACAGTCTAGCTCCCTCCTCTTTGGAGCACCCATTCAAGAACCTGAAAGATGCTATCAAATCCCACCACACTCTTCTCTTCCACCCCAGCTTGATGTTGTCCGTGAATTTATTGAGTGTGAAATCTATCCCATCATCCAGATCATTAAGGAAGACGTTGAAAAGAACCAGCTCCAGGACTGACCCCTGGGATACTCCATTAGTTACTGGTTGCCAACTAGACATTGAGCCATTGATCCCTACCCGCTGATCCCGATGATCTAGCCAGCTTTCTATCAAACTTAAAGTCCATTCATCCAAACCATAATTCCTTAATTTGCTGACAAGAATACTGTGGGAAACTATCAAAAACTTTGCTAAAGTCATGGTATACCACATCAATGGCTATTCCCACATCCACATATCCAGTCATCTCATCATAGAAGGCAATCAGGTTGGTCAGGCATGGTTTGCCCTTGGTGAATGTCTGCTGACTGTTCCTGATTGCTCTATTGGCCTCCAAGTGTTTCAGAATGGACTCTTTGAGGACCTGCTCCATGATTTTTCCAGGGATTGAGGTGCGGCTGATTGGTCTGTGGTTCCCTGGGTCCTTCTTTTTCCCTTTCTTGAAAACAGGTACTATATTTGCCTTTTTTCCAGTCATCTGGGACCGCCTCTGTTCACCGTAAATTTTCAAAAATAATGGCTAGTGGCTCTGCAATCACATCAGCCAACTCCCTCAGCACCTTCGGATCCAGTTCATCCGGCCCCATAGACTTGTACACATTCAACTTCTCTAAGTAGTCTTAACCTGACCTTTCTTCACCATGGGCCGCTCTCCTTCTCTCCATTTTGTGTTACGCAGTGTAGTAGCCTGGGAGCTGATGCTGCCTGTGAAGACTGAGGTAAAAAAAGCATTGAGTACTTCAGCCTTTTCCTCATTATCTGCCACAAGGACACCTGCCCCGTTCAGTAAGGGACCTTTACAATCCCTGATCCTCTTCTTGTTACTGATATACTTGCAGAACCCCTTCCTGTTATGCTTCATAGCCCTTGCTAGCTGCAACTGCAACTGTCCTTTGGCCTTTCTGATTTTATCCATGCAGTCCTGAGCAATATCTTTATTCATCTCCCTAGTCAACTGTCCAAGCTTCCACTTCTTGTAAGCTTCACTTTTGTGTGTCAGTTCACTGGAGAATTCTCTGCTAAGACAAGCTGGGCACCTTCCATATTTGCTGTTCTTTCTACACATCAGAATGGTATCTTCCTGTGTCCTTAGTAGGGTTTCCTTAAAATACAGCCAGCTCTCTTGGACACCTCTCCTCTTCAGGTTAACCTCCCAAGGGATCCTGCCCATCAGTTCCCTGAGGGAACCAAACTCTGCTTTTCTGAAGTCCAGGGCCTGTGTTCTGCTTCTTTCCTTTCTTCCTTTGACCAGGATCCTGAACTCTAGCATCTCATGGGGTATGTTCACACACACTTCTTATTTCGAAACAACAGAGGTTGTTTCGCAATAAGAAGTGTGATGGCCATACGACGCATGGCCATTTCGAAACAAGCAAACTGCTCGTTTCGAAACGGCCGCCGTTGTTTTGAAACGACTTAAACCCCGTTTTGTTTCGAAACAGCATTGTTTCGAAACAACTCATTTCGAAACAACGCCAGCGGGACATGCCGTTTTGAAACAACGGTTGTTTCGAAACAACCATTTTAATGGCTGTGTTATTTCAAAACAACAGTTGTTTTGAAATAACTGGCTGACCTTCCTCCCAGGGTGTACAGCGCCCTGGGGGAAGTCCCTGCCTGGGTGTGCCTGTGAGGGTGCGTGGCAGGCAGGGGTCTAGCTGGCAGCATGTCTCAGCAGCCAGACCCCTCAGCTGCAGGATGCTGGAGGGCCCCTGTGTGGACCCAGGAGGACATTACTTGCCTCCTGGGCATCTGGCAGCAGCCAGACATTTTGAGAAGGTTCCAGTCCAGGCACCAGAACCGAGACATTTACTGCGACATCACGGATGCGATGTCACAGAAAGGGCACCCCCGACCAACTGAGCACGTGCGGAGTAAAGTAAACACACTCCGACAGGAGTATGCCTGCACCCGGGATGCCCGGGAGCTGTAGGGGCCTGGGAGCCAGGCCATGTGCCCCCATTATGAGGCCCTGGATGCCTTCCTGGGGACACAGCCCAGAGGTATCCCCGCTGAGGCTGTGGATAGCTCAGGGGGGCATCAGAGCCCCTCATCAGGCACAGAGGCACCTGGCTCCGATGTCTCCGTTGGGGGGCCTCCAGCTGTACCACCACCAGCAGCGGAGGCCAGCCCCAGCACCCCGGAGCTGTTCATGGCTGTGGAGGCGGGGAGCAGCACGGAGGAGCAGGGGCCCACCACCGCCCCTGGCTCTAACTCGGACCCTGGGACGTCTCGGCGGACCTCCGGAGCCCCCATGGGTAAGTATGCCCCCCCCCCATGGAGGCACACAGGGCTGGGCCTGTCCAGCAGGTCCCAGGACGCGAGGAGGACAGGGCCGGGCACCAGGGCAGGTAGGGCCCAGGGTTGGTGGGCGCAGAGGGGCCCCCCTGGCCACAGGTCCCACAGACACAGGTGGCACCGGGGTCACAGGCCCTTGTGTGCCGGGGGGTGATGACTAGGGACTGGCTGGGAAAGCTGCAGCAACATCTTGGTGGGGTGGAGAGCAGGCAGGGCATACCACTAGCAAGTGGCCTCGGGAGACCCCCCAAGTGCAAGGCGTGGCTGGGTCCAGTTCACCCTCATGGGCACCACTAGCATGTGTGCCTCCAGGGTATGGTTCCCAGATGTCTGGCAAAAGGAGAACATGGTCTCCTTTTTTCTGCTCTGTTCTTCTTTTTAGCCTCACATTGTCTGTCTGGCAGGCAGTTCAAAATACAGGGGTTTGTCAGGCTTTTTCCTAGAGAAGTTGAAGGATCCTGGACTGCCATAGAATACTGATTTATATGGGAAATTGTTCCAGGGTGCCTTAAACCCTGATGACTACCCTGGCCAGACAACCTTTTTGCCCAGGGTCCTCCAATGTCCTCCTTTGGGTACTGTCCTGGCCTCCTTCCAAGGCTTTGGGGGCCAGGAGTCCTACCCCAGGGCAATGTCCCACGGGATCCTGGGACCTGCTGACAGTCAGGGCAGAGGTGTGTGCTGCAGACAGGTGCACACAGACAGGACCAGCAGGCGGCAGGGGCCAACTGTGTTTTTTTTTGCTTCCCTGCAGCACGTCGCAGAGCTCCTCCCCAGGGGCCACCACCTACACCTGGACCCCAGTGCCCGAGCCCCAAGATACCCCGGCGATGGCGGAGGGCCCCCCGGACTCGCAGCAAGCTCCTGGAGAGCCTGGAGGAGCTGGGCCAGGACATGCACACTGCCACCCAGGCCTGGCAGCGGGAGCAGGAGCAGCGGCTGGTGGCTGGGCTCCATGCCCTGGAGTGCCTCGCAGGCACTGAGGACAGGGCTGCGAGGGCGCTGGAGCTCCTGGCAGCATAGCTGCCAGCTGCCATCTCAGAGCAGGCCACAGCCATCCGGGAGCCGGCTGAGAGTCTGGTGCCCCGACGAAGTCAGGAGGCATCACTGCCTAGACAGCCCCAGCAAGGACGGTGGGCGGAGGGCGGCCGTGGGTGTGGGCGGGGCATGCCACCCCCCCCCCCGGACCTTCCCAAAGGCCATGCCTAACCTCCCCCCCCTGTCCCCTGGACTTCTTCACCCCTGTCCCCTCCCAAGTTGATGCTCCCTCCCCCATGTCCCCTCCCAAGTTGATGCTCCCTCCCCCAACTCCCCCAAGTCCCCTCTGAAGTTGATGCTGCCTCCCCCGCACCATCCCACATTGCCCCATCCCGTATCGCCCCCATCCCTTCCCTGATTGTTAATAAATCCCTTGAAAGGTATTTGTGGTTGTCTGTGTTTTTATTGGGGGGGGGGGGAGTTGGCAGTGCGGGTGGATGGGTGTGGGCTGGCTGTGGGTGGACCTGGGAGATGGTGTTGTGGTACAGGGCAGGCCTGGCCCTCAGTGTTCCTCCGCAGCAAAGGCAAGCCGGAGGGTGTCGCGGACGGCGAGGGCTGGCGCAGATGGCTGCTCCCGAGTCGGCAGGGATCTTGGCTGTTCATAGTCCCTGGCAAGTACTTGGGCCTCAGCCTCCCATGCGAGTGGGATGGGTTCCCCCTGCTGCTCGCAGAAATTGTGTAGCACTGCACATGCCGTGATGACTTGCGGCAGGCTCCGCTCTGCGAGGTGGAAGTGGGTTAGCAGGCACCTCCACCGGGCCTTGAGGCGTCCGAATGCCCACTCAACCACCTGTCAACAGCGGGCTAGGCGGCGGTTGAACAGCTGCCAGCTGGGGTCGAGTGGCCCAGCGTACAGGCGCATAAGCCAGGGCCACAGGGGGTAGGCTGCGTCCGCCACTATGAGGACGGGCACCTCTACTCCCCCAAGGTGGATGGTGTGAGGGGGGGAGTGGGTGCCAGCCTCCATGCCCCGGTACAGGGTGGAGTTGCGGAGGACCCTGGAGTCATGGGCCCTCCCTGGCCATCCCATGTAGCAATCTTGGAATAGGCCCCGGTGGTCCACAAGGGCCTGCATAATCACTTTATGATAGCCCTTGCAGTTCCGGTACACCGCAGCCCTGTGCGCCGGGGCGCGCACAGGGATGTGTGTGCTGTCCAGGATCCCTGCACAGTTCGGAAAGCCGAGGGTGGCCATCCCGGGCATGGTGTCCTGCAGGTCCCCACATCTCACCAGGCGCCGTAGGAGGAGACGATTGATGGCCCTGGTGACCTCGAGGAGGATGGTGCCAGTGGTGGACCTCCTGATGCCAAACAGATGCGCCACTGCCCTGTGGGACTCCGGAGTGGCCATCTTCCATAGGGCGATGGCCACTCGTTTGTCCACTGGGATGGCAGGCCTCATGGGGGTGTCCCTGTGGTGCAGGTGCGGGGCGAGTTCGCCCACCAGGCGGGTGAAGCTGGTCCTGCTCATTCTGGAGTTCTGCCACCAGAGGTCATTGCCCCGGGTGCTCAGAATGATGCTTTCCCACCAGTCGAGGCTGGTCTCCCGCGCCCAGATGCAGTGAGGCACGGGGAGGGGCAGGGGCAGTAGCTCAGCCCTGTGGATGAGCTGCATGTATTCCTTAGGCAGAGGCCAGTCATCCTTGGGGTCCGCAAACAGAGTCTCCTACATGTGCTGGAGACCCTGCATGCACTCCGAGAGGCTGGGTACTGCACGGCGCTGTCTAGGCAGCCGGGCAGAGTCCATTGCTTGCAGCGTGCTGCTAGCCTGAGTGAACAGAGACGTGAGGTCAGGGCCAGCTTTTATGCGATTGGCTAGCAACGTGGCCACCGATGTGACCCAGGGAGATGGCCATGTTGCCACACCTCCCATGCTGCACTGCCCCTGGATCGAAATAGCAAGTCCCCACTGTGGAAATGCTATTTCGATTCCCGTTTTTTGCTTATTTCGAGGACACAGTTTTGTTATTTTGAAACAAGTTATTTCAAAATAACATGTTATTTTGAAACAAGTTATTTTGAAATAACTTGTTTCAAAACATGCCCGCCCTGTGTGACCATAGCCATGGTCACTGCTGCCCAGGTTGCCATTCACTGCTACTTCCTTGATCAATTCTTCTCTGTTTGTGAGCAGCAAGTTAAGAGGTGCAAGGCCTCTAGTTGGTTCCTCCAGTGCTTCCTAGATTGTTTGTGCACTCCTGTATTGCCCTTCCAGCAGATCTCAGGGTAACCTAAGTCCCACATGAGGACGAGGGCCCGTAATCTGGAAACTTCTGCTAGTTGTCCATAGGATGCCTTATCCACCTCTTCCTTCTGGTCTGGTGGTCGATAGCAGACACCCACCACAACATCACCCTTGTTGCATTCTTCTCTAAACTTAAGTCAGAGACTTTCAACAGGCTCGTTGCCACTTTCACAGTGGAACTCCAAGCAGCCATAAAGCTCCTTTACATATAGTGCAACTTTCCACTTCTTCTTTCCTGCCTGTTATTCCTGAACAATTTATACCCATCCACGGCAGTGCTCCAGTCATGCAAGCTATCCCACCACTCTCTTATTCCAATTACATCATAGTTCCTTGTCTGTGCCAGTACTACCAATTCTGCCAGCTTGTTTCCCAGGCTCCTTGCATTTGTGTACAGGCACATAAGCTATCAAGCTGATTGCCTTACTTTCTCCTGCTGATTATCTCTCCTGTTGCATCTTCCTCTTTGCATTTTCCCCCCGGATCTGAGTAGGATCTCTTTTATCCCAGCTGTTACAGTCCTGGCTCATCCAAGTTTCATCCCTTCCCCCAGGTCTCCCTCATTGTTACTTACTTGTGGGCTTTGGTCACTTTCCACCTTCAAATCTAGTTTAAAGCCCTCATCACTAGGTTAGCCAGTCTATGTCCCAAGAGAACAAATCTCTCTCATATGTCCCTTGTATGGATATCATTCCATTTCAGTAAAAATTAAGGACCGGGATTTGGCCAAAGTAACTATTATCATGGGAATGAGTGAAAACTGAAAATATATCATGGGTTTGGGTTGTAACTGTTCCACTCTGGCACTTTCAAAAAAAAAACCTTAGCACTTTAGTAGCAACACACCAGTCTTGTGCACACAGTGGGATAATGGATAAACAAATTGTTAGTGGGGAGAATTAAAAACTACGCAGCTGGGTGCAGTTCTCCCTGGCTGTGAATTGATAAGCTGTTGTAGTAAGCCCAAATGTGTTTGTTTATGGACTGACATTCTCAAAAGAACAGAACCAGAAGAAAAGTGGGTTCATTTTATTTCAAAACAATCTCTTTCTTCTATAAATATTGGGCAAAAAGATCTGGGAAAGTCAAGGCTACAGAGAGCGACATCAGGAAAGGAATGGGAGGTCCCTTTGCCCTACATTTTGGAAGCCTTAAATCCTCAAGAAATTTATAATAGAGATAAAGATTGTTTATATAATAGGGTGATTAAAAAAAGGGCCTCAGTAAACTTATTAACATGCAGCCCAATATGATTGGGAAATAGAGAGTAAAAAGTATAGAAGTATGAATTTTGAAAAGTCACAAAAAGATCTTCTTAAGACTAGTGCCTAGCAAACATTTCAGCACTACAGTCCCACTCTGAGCGCTATGTCCAGCCATTATATGAAGCCTGGAAAACCTGGATGAGTCTGCATGAAGTTCCAAAACCTGGCAAGAGATAGAAAAGGGATATATGGGAAGTGCTTGACATGGGAGGACAGTCTGTAATAGCATTAATGAGGAAGTGCTAGCAAGCAAAATGAATGCAATGGAACTTCATATAAAAGATTTAGCAACACCTATCAAGATCTCAGTTGACCCGAGTTAAGCTCTCTACAATATCAGGGTGAATGTATCTTAGTGGAGAATCGGGGCAATCCCAAGAGAAAGATCATGATTTCCTCTTGCATGCTGTTGGGGCCCTTTCAGCTAATATTTCTTTGGTGATGGCATGTATGCAGATGCAAACATGGGTAATTGATGTGGTAAATGGCATGATCACTGATGGTGTGAGTGGTGTGCTCCCAGTAGAAGTCCGAAGCAATAATCAGGAAAATTCCACCTAGACTAAAAGAGATTTTAAAACCTAATTGAAAATGGTAAATTTCACCTGCAACAAGATGTCAGGCAAGGTCATGGTCTTTGTTTTACTCATGTCAGAATCAGAAATAAAATAGGTCTCCCCTATTGCAGCTTTAGGCTTCCCTATCAAATCAGACCGTTTTGGAGTTCATAGGTCATAGAATGTGGTATTGAATATAAATGCAACAAAAATGCTGTACAAGTATAAGATGTGTGTTTAAAATCCACCAAAGGAAAAAGCCATCATACTGTAGCATTAACTGTTTTTCCAGTAACAACTTTATATTTCTGTATATAGGGGTGTGTTCACACAGCCTCCTTATTCCAAAACAATGGAGGTTGTTTCGAAATCAGGTTTCGGCTGTTCACATGACGCACGGTTGTTTCGAAACAAGTTAGACCTAGTCTGTGGGCGAAACAACGTTGTTTCGCAACGGTTGTTTCGAAACAATGCTGTGCGAACATGTTGTTTCGAAACAATGGTGGTTTTGAAATGACTTGTTTCGAAACAACCGTCGTCTGAACATGTTGTTTCGAAATGACGGTGAGTCGTTTCGAAATAACTGTTGTCCGGAATTGCTATTTCAATTCCGGCTTTTCTCCTTATTTCAAAGTGACTTTTTTGCTAATTCTAAATAAGTCGCTTCGAAATAAGGCGTTATTTCAATACAAGTTGTTTTGGAACAACCGTTTTGAAATAACCCCCTGTGTGAGAACACAGCCTAGGTGATCACTGTGTGTGTCTCAGAAGTTGGTGTCCTACATTTTTTGTTAATTAAGGCATACAGTGCATCATGATCCTTATGAGGATACATGTTTTTATCATATTTTGGAATGCGATTTTATATTTTAAGTGCCCGAACTTAGATATATATAGTTAAAAGCAATGTATTCTTTTTATTTTTTCTGTGAAGTCGGTACCATTTGGAATGAATTTGACTGTCTTACAAATCTTATGTGTGCATCCTGATTTGCAGAATCAGCTGCACTACCATAAAAGAAGGGCACAGAGTTATGTGTACTGTGCTTCATAATGACAGTGAAATTGAGTGGCTATGTGCCACTGAAAATTCACCAGCATCTAAAACATGAATGGTTGGAAGTGTTGCAATGATCCCCACCCCCACCACCAGCATCGGAATATTGAATTTGGCCTTGTTCCCAATTGTAGTGATTTTGGGGTTCCAAATAATAATGGTACTCTTTACCTGCTAATAGCAAGCTGCATCTGGTCAAAAATTGGCAACTACAAGTCACCAACAGAGGAGCCAGTGGCTACTATCAGTGTCACTCCTACCCTGGAAGGTAGCATATTCACCTTGACACCCCTGCTTCAAATGGGAATTAGCTGGAGATTATTGTTCATCAGTCTGGTATGCTGAGTTTGGATACCACCAAGGAGATCAGCTGAGAGCCTTGAGCCTTGGCTGGATCATGGCTCTATGCATCCAGAATAAATTTGACAGCTATTATGTAAAGGCTCCTTTCCATAAAAGGTGACCTTTATCAGACCCACATGGAGAGATTATGATAGACCGGTAAAAGAGCCAGGGACCATTTGATAGTGTAATACTAATTATTGTATTGGTGGCTAAAACTTGCCAAACTTGGTAAGCCTTTCTGCAGATCTGTGGAGCTTGTCAGGACTAAGCCAGGATGGAAGGGAAGCATCTTGCTCAGCCTTTGCCTGACCTTGTACCCTCCTCTCCTGCTTTGCTGGCAGAGCTGGCATTTGTGTTGCAGGAAGTGACCAGTAAGCGTATTAATGCATGCCCTCTGGAAGACTTTTGTCTAGCCTCAAGACATACATTTCTGCAGAAACATGTAAGGCAGAAGGGTTACACATCTAGTTAATTAGCCCTCTGACAACCTTAGGTCTATGTTTTGAAACTTTCTTGATGTGTTATTATCTGTTGACAAGGATAAATGGGGAATTGGGAGAAGGGAAAGGGAAGGTTTGGTCTTTTTGGGGTCTAGTTGGAAAACTGACCCTGTTTCCACTGAGAAGTCCCACATTCCAATAATTGCTGAGGGTTGGGTTGTTTTACTAACCTGTGGCAAATGTGTTTGATTACTTGAGCCTAAGTAAAGTAAAAAGTAAAGTAAGGGAACTCTTGTGTTATACTGTTTCTATCAGTCTATCTGTTGGCTGAAGAGTCATGTCTCCATTTGGCTTATTTCCTTACACCACCTTGCACAAAGTAAAATTAACAAAAAACTTTGGGTTGGCAGAACCCAGGGCACAAGGGCATGAGCTTTCCCTCCTCCATCCCAGAAACAGGCTATCCTCCCTGCTGAGATTGGAGGGTGGCTGATGGGAGGAGGGAGAAAATGTCTAGCTCATTTGTCAGATATTGTATAGTCTAGGAAAGCTGTACATGACTGATTAGTTTGCAACATAATTACAACTGAGAAAACTTTTAATAAACTACTAGGGACTTCTAAATTCAGTTTGGGTTTTTGGAAGTTTCAGGCAGCCCAATGAAGATGATTTTTCAGTTAGTAATTCTCAGGAGTCATATGGTGGCAATTATATTAAACTCAGGAAATTGAATGTTTGGAATAAGGAAACTAAAAATGGAAAGAATAGGATATTGGACAATTTATTTTAATGAACCAATCACAAGGCTGAATACTGGGAAGGTAAAAACCCATCAACAGCACACTGTTGGAGTTTGCAAATACATCAGGTATTAAAACCTTCTTTCATGATAAAACAATTACAAGCACAAAAAATGGAGAAAGCAAATCCATTCTTATACAAATTGCATTTTTTTCCTGTATAACTAATTTATATTTAAATGCTGCAACAGTTCTGAATGTCAGACATCACAAGAAATTGAATAAGGGGAAATATATTATAAAAGCAAGTCACTTAGAAAATGTAGACTCATTTTCTAGCACTTTCTTAGTACAGTCTGAATTTCACACTGAACAGATTATATGCAGTATTACACATTGTCTATAATCATTGGGAAGGCAATGAACATTTGTTTTGGGGTTTTTAATATATCACTTTCTTTTCCTTTCCCTCTCCTTTTCCCATCATTTTGATGATTCAGGTCTTATGTATGGTGGATTTTTTCCCCTCACAATTTCTTTCTTAAATCCTACCCCATCCCCTTCTATTTCCTCTAACTTAAAGTAAACTATATGGCAGCTAAAATTAGCTCAGAGCTGAAGTAGGGTTATACTTCCATTTATCCATCTGGAACATATACTTAAAACAAAAACCCAGACCGCTTTATATAGACATTTGACATTTTCCTCAAAGAATTTCACTCAGCCCAGGATTTAATACTTGATCTTGGAACTAATGAGTGATCTAGGAATGCACAGCACCTCTGAAAGCTACAATGTGTCAATCAGCATACTGCAGAAATGGAAAAGACTTCCCTGTATATTCTGAGCCCCAGTTAGTGCTTACTTTTGGCATCCAATGGTAGAGGAGTGAGTGATGGAAGCAATTAAAAATGACTAGACAGAGTTGATGTATAGTGGATTTTTGGAAGGTTTAATTATCATTAGTTACTCCTCAAATTGCTTCTGACCTGAACCTCCTGGATCAGCCCCAAGGAGTCTACTGTTTTGAATTGTGTTGTGAAAAAAATTACATTTGTATGAACTATCTACAAATACAATCAAGTCACAGTAAGTAGACATCTCTAAACATGGTGGTATTTCTAATTTTCAGTCCTGCAAATGCAAGTTGGGTTCTTCCTGGCTCCTGCACATCACCTCCAGCAGTGAGCTAGGAACTCTGCTGAGGATGCGTTAGCCTCAGTAGAACCCAGCTCAGACTCCCAGAATTTTGCTTGCTCAGCAGGGCTAATGGAAGTAAATAAACTAAAAAAAAGCTTTTGCTGTAAATAGAAATGAGACTGAATTCACACAGGGAGCAGAATTAATGAGTAAGACAGTCTCAATTGTCTTACCATAACCACACTTCAAACCCCTTAGCTGCTACAATTTCTGCCAATTAGGTCTCATTTCCCAGGTTACCTAGTGAAAGGCATACATCAGAATGCTGATTCTGAGCTGCTGATGGGGTAGGTTCATTGACAAGTCCTACCCAGCTAAGCTAAGCTTCACAACTCAGGGTCCAGTTACACCTCCTAGGTCTGCAAGAGAAGGATCTTCCCATCCAGCACAGAAAAAGGAGATTGAGTATCTTCAGGTTAAAATATCTTTGCCCTAGTCTCCATGAAATGCTTTCATAGGATCCTGGGATCAGTGTGTACCAGGATGTCGGGGGATAGGAGGAAGTAGAGTAGTGGGACATGAAATAATATCAAAGGCTACGTTTACACTTACAAGTTATTTCAAATTAAGGAGGCTTAATTTGAAATAACTTATTCCCTGGCCAAGGAGGCATTTTATTATATTGAATTAAGTGATTCCTTAATTTGAAATAAGGAACTGCTAATTTGATGTAATAAAACTCCTTTTACTTCAAAGTATCACTTATTTCATAGTTATTAGGTCAAATTAAGCCATTTTAAGCCAGAGAATAGGCTTACTTCAAACTAATTTCCCTATTCTTTTGCCTGCCTTCCTCTATTTTGAATTAGAGAGTCTAGTGAAGACTCTGTACATCGAATTAGTAAAGCCCACTTTATTTAGAGTTTGAGAGTCTTCACTGGACTCCTAATTCAAAATAATAACTTCAAAGTAGTGCTAATTTGAAATAATAACTTCAATTGAAATTCAAAGTAGTTATTTTGAATTATCTACTTTGAATTAATTTTGTAAGTGTAGACATAGCCACTGCTCGTGAAATATTGAACCTTCCACACCTCCATTTTCCCCATTATTTGGCAGAGTACAGGTTCTCTGTCTTGTTCCTGTAGTTTGCTCTTCACCATGAGGATCCTCCTTAAAGGATGGTATCTGAGAGAATCTTTGCACATGTTCCTGCCCTCTTGCTTGTGCCCTAGGATCTGTGCAGGTCCCACACTATCCACAGGCTTTATGGGCTGTTCCTATGGATTGTTCCTCTCCAGCTGTTTTCCTCACAGGAATGAAAAACTGAGCCTACAAAGGGTTTAAAAATATACATGGTGCAGATTTATATACAGATTCCCTGCTTTCCCTTCTTAATCCAGTGAATGGTTAAGGAAGAACACAAATGTGGAAATCCAGGTTCCCCACTAAAATTATTGTTCAATTCTGAAGGAAACAGTTACACAAACCATTTCAGCTACCATGTTACAGTCACTTAAATTTGGGATCATGTTTGCCATCCCCAAAAGCCTAACATCTCAAAAGTCAGCCATCATCAACATTCTCATTCTTTCTGCAGTAAAGGGCATACCCACTTCACCTACCTGAGAAATCGATCTTTCCTGGTGACTCCTACAGATACCAACAAGAATCATGTACTTCCTGTGATGGTGACTGGAAAGAAAAGGGGGAATTCACACAGCTCATTCAGACCAATTAGAATTTTAGAATATAATTCTATTTACCATAGGGTGATCATTAAATCTGGTCACTACAATTATATGCTGGGGCTGTGGTTCATGAACTTTGGTACCTTAGTAGAGCCTGGTTTAAACGTGTAGTGCAATTTTACCAGAGAATGAAAGCAATACAAACTCTTGGAAAGTCAAACTTATAAAATTGAGTTCAAAACTAATTGGAATCATTCTTGTATTCTAACACTTTCACCAGCTTATCTTCAGATTTAAAAACTTGGCTGCTAAAATAGCTAGATACAGTGCAACTTGCTTAATGTACTCATCTAAAACCTGGAGCTGGTGTGCAAATTTATCTCTGAAAAAGGAAAAATCCTTAACATAAAGGACTCCTGGATAACAGCAATGCCCCACAGTTACTTTTGCTGTCAGGCAGACTTTGAAAAACAGGTCAACCAATAATTTGAGCAACATTATCTACATCACAAGCAGCTGGCATTCAGTTCGTGACAGAAGTCTTTATGGCTGAAGCACAAACATGAGCTGTTATGATATAGTTAGCAGTTGAGGCAAACATAGCTTAGGATTTACTGTGCAGGGTTTCTCAAAAGCAAAGTCTATGACAACATGATGGGAAACATTATGGACTAAGCAATGCATAATGCATGAAGAAAAAGGTAATCTGGACTGCTATGCCACTTTGGCCCCCAATCCCTAATTCCAGGATCACGTCTCACTCTACTTTGCTGTGTGAACCCACACTCATGGGCAATTCACACACAATGATTGACAAGCAAATTGCTCCCTTGACTCAGACAGTATGTTCCTCTAGCCAGTCACTGATGGGATTATGCAATGGTATAACTTCCTGCCAATATTCCCAGCCCCAGACCCAACCCTACGAGCTGCCATTTTACAATGTTCAGTGCAGTCCCCTGCCCGCTGCAAGCTCATTGATTCATCCATTAATTAAAGAAATTGATATGCACCTGCCTTGTTACTTCAAATGGTGTCTCTATACTCCTTAAACCTCATGTATTGCTTCAGATAATACAAACAAGCAAATTTATTAAGTACAAAAAGATTTTAAGTGAGTATAAATAAGAGGAATGTAGGTCAGATTTGATCAAGAGCTTAATATCTTCAGCAGGCTTCCACTCTTAGATGGTTCTCCTCACAGACTGGCAGGGTTGCCTCCCACCAGGCCCTACCATGGGGGTCAATACTTCAGTTGCTTGATGCTGTTCATAGATGGATGTGGAAGAGAGAGAACACAGCCAAAATGTTTCCCCTTTTCAACATGTCCCTTCGTCCTTCTCTGGGGCCTCACCCCTCTTCAGGGTCAGGTGTCAAACAGTATGTGTACAGTTTTCCCCACATTCTGAGACACTGCATATCTTTGTGGTTTCTCTTTTTGACATCCTGCTAGTCCTTTGTTCTTGGAATGCTAAGCTGGGTTGTTCTATACAATTTCCAAAGGGGTAGCCATGTTAGTCTAGTCCAGCAAAAAAAAAAAAAAAAAAAAAACCACCACGCACCAAGGAGTTGTGTGGCACTTAAAGACTAACAGATTTATTTTTGCATGAGCTTTCGTGGGAGAAAATCCCACTTCGTCGGATGCTTCGAAGATGGGTGAACTTACAGTCTTACTGAGGAGTGAATGCTCTTCTTCCCTGTAGAGTTTTGCCTAGATCTGCATCAAGCCAAGAGACACATTTTTGGGAAAACTACATAGTGAAGCCTCTTAACCATACACATGACAATGTAAAAACATACTATGACAGTAATGTTTAGTATGCCATGAACATTTAAAAAATATCTTCACAGAATCATAGAATATTAGGGCTGGAAGAGACCTCATGAGGTCATCTACTCCAGCCCCCTGCTTAAAAGCAGGACTGCTCCCATTAAATCATTCCAGCCAGTGTTTTGTCCAACTGGATCTTAAGTTTCCAAAAATGGAGATTCTTACATGGCATACCATGTATTAAACAATACACAGTCACACTATGAGTGATACACAATCACATTATGAGGTGCACAAGGGGATGCAGTGTGTCACAACAAACAAGCAGTTATTAGTGTTAGCACTGGTACAAAAATAGCCTGAGCTTTACTGTGCAGTGTTCCTCAAAAGCATAGTCTAATACCGCATGATAGAAAATAGTATGGTTGAAGTAATGTTATAATGCACAAAGGAAAAAGTATGTACTTCATGATTTGAGCCTACTTATCATTCAGCTTTTGGTTACTGTGACCTCCTTATTTAGCCACTCTACGCCACTGTGGGCTTTATTTTTCTTAAGTTGCAGTGCATGAATATTGTCACAGCATCACTAAGCTCCCAGGACCAAATTCTTAGTGGCTAAGTGAAGCAAAACGTTAAACTGAACTTGATGATATTTGTGATTTGTCTGTAACATTGTAATTTGGGGGGAAGGGAAATATTTTAAGTCAAAGTTACAATAAAATGCTAATATGCTACTTTGTACAGAACTAATAATTTATTCACAATCAAGTTAGTATTCAGTTAATCTGGCTAAAGATGCTGGGTTCAGGCTGGTAGTTCTCCTCGTTAGATGATTTGTTAACAGCTATATTCAAGCAAGTCAGTAGGGGTGTGTTCACACAGCATTCTTATTCTGAAACAACAGAGGTTGTTTCACAATAAGAAATGCCATGGCCACACGATGTGTTGTTTCAAAACAATGGGTTCCGTTGTTTCAAAGCAGCAGTGGTGTTTTGAAACAACTTAAACCTCATACCCTTTAGAAACAACGTTGTTTTGTAAAGAGTTGTTTCAAAACAACCCCGCTGGGACATGTTGTTTTGGAACAAAGTATCCCTGGCAGGAGCGGGGTGCTGGGGAATCCCGGGGCATGCTCACCATGGCCCCTGCAGCAGCCCCGCCCCGGCAGGAGCAGGGCACCAGTGAATCCCGGGGCATGCTCACCCCGGCCCCTTCAGTGGTGGGCTGAGCCGGGTGCCCCCGACCCTGCGGCAGGTTTGGAGGAAGCCGGGGCGGGGGGGTGAGCCAGGCACCCCTGACCCCCACGGCGGGGCTTGGGGGCAGCCCGGGGAGAGGGTGAGCCTGGCGCCCCCGACCCCACGGCGGGTTTGGGGGCAGCCCTGGCTTTAAAGACAGCGGGGTGAGGCGCTGGGCTGTGCTTCACCCCACGGGTGCCTGCAGTCCCCTCCCTAAGCGAAATAGCATGTCCATACTGTGGACATGCTATTTCGCTCCCTTATTTCGAAGACGCCTTTTTTGTCTTTCAAAATAAGGTGTTTCAAAATAACCCTTTATTTCGAAATGGCTTGTTTTGAAACGTCTTGTTTCGAAACAAGCTTTCTGTGTGTGAACATAGCCTAAGGCATCAAGACTTCGAAGAGAAACAGCTGAATTTGAACTGATGTGCAGATTGAATTGTGTAAAAGCAGGATTAAATTGTGACTATGAATTCCTTTTCCATTACAACAGGTGATTTGACATCACCTTCCCCCATGTGCTGTTTTCCAGTGTGTGATTCTTAACAACAGCTTTGATTTGCTGTTACAGTGCAACCTGATCCCATGACTTACACTTCCCTGCATTTGTTTCCTCCCATTCTGCAAGTACCCCATCTTCAAAGTGTCTGACAAAGTGGTGTTTTCTCCCATGAAAACTCATGCAATAAAGAAATTCATTAGTCTTTAAGTGCCACGGGACTCCTTGCTTGTTTTGCTGAAGTAGGCTAACACAGCTGCCCGTTTGGAACTCCTCCTCAGAGTACACTAAGAAGGGTGACCACATTTATTATAGTGTGTGCAGTGAGCTCTGCCTCCAGAAGCAATAAGGAGTGTAGACATCCAGGGCTGAGGAAACTATCTAGGTACAGGGGACTGCTGCCACACCATCGGAAAAGGATGGGATGGCTCTGGCAGAGGGGGGAAACTGGCAGCTGGTTGCTTCTGGCAGCAGACTGTGCTTCACCGCTGCTCCCATCCCACCCTCTGTGGTGTTGAAGAACTGATATGCAGCCCTGGCCACACAGGATGATGTGGAAGAGGAGCTCCCATGCACCCCTGAAGCTGGGAGGACCAGAACCACCACACTCAGGAAAAAACGTAGGGTAGTGGTGGTTGGGGACTCTCTTCTGAGGGGGACGGAGGCACCCATGTGTCACCCTGACATGGCATCCCGGGAGGTATGCTGCCTGCCAGAAGCCCATATCCTAGATTTTAAGGAGGGATTGTTGAGAATCATCCAGCCCTCTGACTACTACCCCATGCTACTCATCCATGTGGGCACTAATGATACGGCGAGATGTAACCCTCGGCAGATCAAAAGTGACTACAGGGCTCTGGAAGCATGTGTGAGGGAGTTTGGTATGCAGGTGGTTGTCTTTGTTCCTTCCGGTCAAGGGTAGGGGACTGAACAGAGGCAGAACCATCTTGGTGGTGAATGTCTGGCTGTGAAGATGGTGTTACCAGCAGGACTTTGACTTTCTCAAACATGAGGTTCTATTCCAGGAAGAAGGACCGCTCAGCAGAGATGGGCTCCATCTATTGAGGAAGAGGTAGAACATACTTGGACGTAGATGGGCTAAACTAGTGAGGAGGGCTTTAAACTAGGTTTGAAGGAGGAAGATGACCAAACCCCACAGGTGAGTTACAATGACGGAGGCCTGCGGGGAAGGAATGGCACTTGGGGGGAGCCAGGGCTATAACAGAAGGGATAAAAGAGACCCTAGTCAGATGTGGGGGTGAGGGAATCAAATCAGTGTCTTAGGTGTTGTCGCGGAGTGTACTAGCTCTCAGTCTGAGGCCGGATGGCCTTATGGTTATTGACCCTGTCCACGGGGTACTTTGTGGGCAGGGCGGCCCACCGGCCGGAGTCAATGAGTCCCCGCCCTCCACGTCAGGG
>ML681994.1:8048665-8101008 GCA_007922195.1 Podocnemis expansa | reverse complement strand
CCTCCACGTCAGGGCAGTGCGGCCCACCGGCCGGAGTCAATGAGTCCAAGCCCCGGCTGGGCGCCCTGAGGGACGTAGGCCCAGGTAGGGGGGTTCAGGCCCTCCCACTCCTCTGAACCCCAGCCCAGGGCCCTGGGGTGTACGGGAATCCTGGCCCAGTCAGCGGGGATCCAAGCCGCAACGCGCCGACTGAGGCCCGGACTTGGCCAATGCTCCCCGATTTACCCCGCCCTGGGCTACTTCCTACCTGAGGTCGCTATGAGGTGCTCCACCAGGACTCCTGATGTCCACCAGGTCAGGTGTCTTGTTCAGTCTGGGTCCTAGGATCCTCATGGCTGAGGATGCCTTGGTCAGCAGTGCCTTCTGCGTTCCGCGTCTCCAGCATCCCTGGTGTCTGCCCTGTTGAGGTAGGAGCCAGACCAGAGTCTGAGCGAGAGCCTCTAGCCTGCATCTGCTCCCTCCGCTGGCCAGCCCCTAACTGAGGGGAATCGCAGCCTTTTATACCTGGGCAGCTGTTTGAGCATGCCCAGCAGGGCCTGAGGGGCGGGGCTTCCCTTCCCTTCCGGGCATATAGGCCCGCTTGAGTGCGGGGCGGGCTTGCCCTGTCACAGGTGTTCTAATGAAGCCTTAATCCTTGAAGTGAGTAGGGAGCAAGGAGAAAACCCAAGGAAGAAGATGCAACAGGAGAGACGATAGGGAGGGGGATGTAAGGAAATCAGCCTAGTATCTTAGGTTTCTTTACACAAATGCAAGGAGCCCAGAAACCAAGCTGGCAGAATTGGTAGTACTGGCAGAGACAAGGAACTATGACATAATTAGAATAACAGAGATGTGGTGGAATAGCTTGCATGACTGGAGCACTGCCACGGATGCGTATAAACTGTTCAGGCAAGACAGGCAGGGAAGAAGAGGTGGAGGAGTAGCATTCTATGGGTGTGTTCACACAGCAGTCTTATTTTGAAACAACAGAGGTTGTTTCGAAATAAGAAAGGCCACGTTCACACGATGCACTGTTGTTTTGAAACAACTTAAACCCCATGTGAGGACGAAACAATGTTGTTTTGAAACGATTGTTTCAAAACGATGCCATCTGAACGTGTTGTTTTGAAACAAAGGTGACTCATTTCGAAATAACTGTTGTCTGAACTTGCTATTTCGACTCCTGTTTTTTTCCTTAATTCGAATTAACAAACTGTTAATTCGAATTAACTTATTTTGAAATAAGGTGTTATTTCGATACAACTTGTATTGCAATAACCCCCTGTGTGTGAATGTAGCCTATGTAAAAGAGCTTTATGATTGCTTGGAGCTCCACTATGAAAGTGGATACCAGCCTGTTGAAAGTCTCTGGGTTAAATTTAAAAGAGAGTGCAACAAGGCCAATATAGTGGTGGGTGTCTACTATAGACCACCAGACTAGGAGGAGGTAAATGAGGTTTCTATGGATAACTAGCAGAAGTTTCCAGATCACAGGCCCTGGTTCTCATGGCTGACTTCACTTATCCTGACATCTGCTGAGAGGGCTATACAGCAATACAGCAGTACACAGACAATCCAGGAAGTTTTTGGAGAGCATTGAGGACAACTTCCCAGCACAAAATGCTAGAGGAACCAACTGGGTCCCTGCACCTCTTGAATTGCTGCTCACAAACAGAGAAGAATTGATCAAGTAAGTAGAAGTGAATGGCAACCTGGGCAGTAGTGACCATGAGATGGTAGAGTTCAAGATCCTGATCAAAGGAAGAAAGGAAAGAAGCAGATCACAGGCCCTGGACTTCAGAAAAGCAGAGTTTGGTTCCCTCAGGGAACTGATGGGCAGGATCCCTTGGGAGGTTAACCTGAAGAGGAGAGGTGTCCAAGAGAGCTGGCTGTATTTTAAGGAAACCCTACTAAGGACACAGGAAGATACCATTCTGATGTGTAGAAAGAACAGCAAATATGGAAGGTGCCCAGCGTGGCTCAGCAGAGAATTCTCCAGTGAACTGAAAGACAAAAGGGAAGCTTACAAGAAGTGGAAGCTTGGACAGTTGACCAGGGAGGTGTATAAAGATATTGCTCAGGACTACAGGGTTAAAATCAGAAAGGCCAAAGGGCAATTGGAGTTGCAGCTAGCAAGAGATGTGAAGGACAACAGGAAGGGGTTCTTCAAGTATATCAGTAACAAGCAGAGGATCAGGCATTGTGTAGGTCTCTTACTGAATGTAGCAGGTAGCCTTGTGGCAGATGATGAAGAAAAGGCTTAAGTACTCAATGCTTTTTTTACCTCAGTCTTCACAAGGAAGGTCAGCTCCCAGTCTACTACACTGGGTAACACAGAATGGAGAGAAGGAGAGTGGCCATCAGTGATGAAAGGCCAGGTTAAGGACTACTTTGAGAAGTTAGATGTGCACAAGTCTATGGGGCCAGATGAACTGCATCTGAGTGTGCTGGGGGAGTTGGCTGATGTGATTGTAGAGCCAATAGCCTGTATCTTTGAAAACTCGTGGTGAACAGGGGAGGTCCCAGATGATTGGAAAAAGGCAGATACATAATGCCTATCTTTAAGAAAGCAAAAAAGGAGGATCCGGGGAGCTTCAGACCTATCAGCCTCATCTCAATCCCTGGAAAAATCATGGAACAGGTCCTTAAAGAATCCATTCTGAAACACTTGGAGGAAAATAGAGTGATCAGGAACAGTCAGCATGGATTCACCAAAGGCAAATCATACCTCACCAGCCTGATTGTCTTCTATAGTGACAGGATATGTGGATGAGGGAATAGCCATTGGTGTGGTATACCTCAACTTTAGCAAAGCTTTTGATACAGTTTCCCACAGTAAGTTAAGGAAGCATGGTTTGGGTTAATGGACCATAAGATGGATACAAAGCTGGCTAGATCCTTGGGCTCAGTAAGTAGGGATCAGTGGCTCAATGTCTAGTTGGCAACCAGTAACTAGTGGACTGCCCCAGGGATTACTCCTGGGGCCGGTTCTGTTCTACATCTTCATTAATGACCTGGATGATGGGAGGGATTACACTCTCTGTAAGTTTGCGGGTGACACCAAGCTGGGGGGAATGGTAGACACCCTGGAGGGCAGGGGTAGGATCCTCAATACCTAGACAAGTTGGAGCTTTGGGCCAAACAAAATTTCATGAGGTTCAAGAAGGACAATTGCAAAGTCCTGCACTCAGGATGGAAAAATCCTATGTACTGCTACCATCAGGGAAGCAACTGGTGAAGAAGCCGCACTGTAGAAAAGGACCTGGGTGTTATGGTGGATGGGAAGCTGGATATGAGTCAACAACATGCTCTTTTTGCCAAAAAGACCAACTGAATATTGGGCTGCATCAGTAGGAGTGTTGCCAGCAGATTGAGGGATGCAATTATTCCCCACTATTTGGCACTGGAGAGGCCACATCTGGAATAGTGTGTCCACTTTTGGGCTCCACACTACAGAAGGAATGTTGACAAATTAGAAAGACTCCAGTGGAGGGCAACAAAAATGATTAAGGGGCTGGGACACACGACTTACAAAGAGACTGGAGGAACTAGGCTTATTTAGCCTGGAGAAAAGAAGGCTCAGGGGGGATTTGATAGCAACTTTAAACTACTTGAAGGGGTGCTCTGAACAGCTGAGAGCCAGGCTGTTCTCAGTAGTAACAGAAGACAGAACAAGTATAAGTGATTTCAAGCTGCTGCTGGGGCAGTCAAGGTTGGCTATTAGGAAACCTTTCTCTCTAGGAAGGTGGTGAAGCATTGGAATGGGTTACCTAGGGAGGTGGTGGAATAGCCATCTTTGGAAACATTTAAGGCCTGGTTAGACAAAACCCTGGCTGAGATGATTTAGTGAGGTCCCTTCCAACCCTCTGATTCTATGATTTCTAAGTACCCTATTCTCTTTTTGGCAAATCTCTTCTGTATGTGCTTGGGATGAAAGGCTTTCCATTACCAGGACAGTGTATATTTTATTGTACCACAATTCTATAGGACGAGAAGTAACATTTTTTTCAATCAAGTCTAAGATGATCACATTTTAACATCACATCTAATCAATTCCAAAATTTCAGGTAATGTTCTAGGCATCAGTGATTGGAACTCTTTTGATTTTGGTGACAATAAACAAACAAACAAAGTAAATAAAATAAATAAATAACCCCATACAGGGGCACTTAGTGGACCCAGCATAAAAATATCCTCATCTCACCTCTCCTTATCATTCCAGTGCAGCTTAACAATATTGACACCTAGAATGCCTTCTCTCCCTGACAGAAAGAAAACAATAAGAATGGTGTGGGAAATTAAGCTGCATATACAACTCCTGACATGAGGAGGGAGAATCGGGGATTCTGGCATGGAGAGGAAGGAGAATAGGGAGCATACAGAGCCCCTGGATGGAGAAAGGGGGAATGGAGAAATACATAGGATTACTGGCAAGGGAAAAGAATGGACAAAGAAGGATGTGGGGGAAGCAAAGCCTCTGGTATGTAATGGAAGGGAAAGCTGGTGGGAGGGACGGGACACAAAGCCCACACCAAGCTGAAGGAGAGTACACAGAACCCCTGGCAGGGGAGAATTTGTTACTTAGGTATAGTGGAGGTGAAAAAGGAGGCACATTAAGACATTAGTGTGGTACAGAAGTAGGGGAATGGAAGATACATAACTTTTTGGGGGAGAATGGTGGACCAAGTATGAAGAGGAAAATGGGGGGAGGGGGTGCACAGAGTATGTCTACACTATGGGCTTAAGTCAATTTAAAGCCCCTTAAATCGACTTAAGTAGAGCCCAGGCTATATTTAGAAATTATTAAGTCAACTTAAGCAATTGCTTAAGTTGACTTAACTGCTGCCCTGTAACTTAACTTAAGCATTTAAGTTGATTTTACAGGGCAGAGCCCACCCCCTTACCAGCTCCGGGGCCTCAATCCAGCTCCTGCCGTGCAGTGAGGAGCTCAGGGGCGGATCCAGCTCCCAGCTGGTAGCCAGTTCCTGTCACTTGTGGAGAGAGGCTGGGAGCCTGATCTGGTTCCCAGCCCCTCTCCGTGGGCATGGAGGCTGGCAGCTGACTCCTGCCCTCACCGCTTGTCTGAGAAATTGACCAGCGCACAAGCAGCTCAGAGCCAGATTGGGCTCTGAACAAGGTCCTAGGTCTCACAGCCTGCACAGAGTTCCCAGCCCTTTGCCGCGGCTGACAGGAATCAGCTTCCAGCCTCCGCTGACTGTTGAAAGGGGCTGGGAACTGGATCCAGCTCCCAGCTGATTGCCAGCAGTGGCTGGGAGTAGATCGGCCCCCAGAGCCAGATTGGGCTCCAAGAGCCTAATTGGGACCAGGAGCAGGGCAGTGGGTGGGGTGGCCCCAGGTGTGTCAGCACTGTGACCAGTGCAGACACATCCTGAAGCTGACTTAAGAAGGTCAACTTAAAGTTGACTTCCAAGCGCCCCCCACAGTGTAGACACAGCCATAGACCAGCTGCTATGGACATGGGGGGAAGGAGGGACACAGAACCACTGGTGTGAGGAAGAGGTTTGAGAAGTTGCAGGAGTCCCTGAAATAGAGGGTAATGGAAAAGCAGAACACAAGGAATTGTGGGGGAATGAGGAGATCAGAGCCATCCCTGGTAGGTGTACAGTGAGCTCTGCTTACAGAAGCAATAAAGAATGTAGCCTTCTATTTTCCACTAAGGCTCCTTTTACAGTACTTGGCACAGCAAAAGTGTCCTTGGGAGGAAAATTATATTTACTCCACATGAGATTCAGGTCCCCAGAGTCCTTGTTAAACATGCACTGGGCTGGATTTTCTAAGGCAGTACTTCTCAACCTTTAGTGGACCAGGGAACACCCAAAGGTATTAATTACTTTATGGAGATGAAAACTTCCTTGAAAAAGCCAGTATATACCAGCTGTAATGTGTGTAATACCTGTGTATTAATCATTTTTGTGAAAACAATTCAGGTACCTGAATTAAGTATAATTTTATAAATGTTATAAATTTATTATAAATTTATGTTTAATTTTAAAAGAAAAAAGATACATAATGATTATGGACACGACTGAAAATGATATTACTCAAGTTTTAACAGGAATTTTGAGCCTGCATGTTCAAATCACATCATAGGGCTAGAAGGGACCTCATGAGATCATCAAATCTAACCTTCAGGGGCCTGAACCCACAACCTTCTGTATATTAAATAGAGATGCTAGCTACTACACTATTTTGCCACCTCCATCAAAGTTTATCTATTCTGGAGTAAGGTCTGTCAAAGAAAGTCTTACAATGGAAGTTGTGTCCAAGTGATTTCGATGCGGTGGTGACAGTGGCAGGAAAATTAAAATGCCCCAGCTGCAGCAAAGCAGCAGTGGATGCCAACACATGCCTGGAACTTCACTATGGTTGGGGTATTTTAATCTCCTAGGCACACATCAGCTCACTGCATTGCTCCTTTCCCACTCACCCCCCCCACCCCTGTGGTTGGGGTCAGTCGCAGAACAGCTTCACCATGTCTGCAGAACACTGGTGTGCTATGGAACAGCAGCTGAGAAACACTGCTCTGAGGCAAGCCCCTCCTTCTGGTTGTCCCTAAATTTTGGGAGGAGATCACCATGTAAAAAATCTATTGGAAGGGTCTCGCCCATAGGAAGAAGTTTCAAAAATTAGTAACCCAACACATGAGCCACCCAAAAGCTTAGTGGCTTATGAACATTTTGACTTTAAGCTATAGAAAAGACCACCATATTTACATCAAGTTTATCAGAAAATGACCTAGAGCATAATACAGAAGCATAAGTGCACACAATATTGAAATCTTACTAGATTCCTAGTTAAACAGTACAGCAGGTAAATAGAAGAAAAATGTGATGCTGCAAATCTCTCAGTTAAGAGGATGATACCTGAAGACAGGTAAAGAGCAAAGATAACTTTGGGAGGAGATCTTTCTGAGCTGTTCACAAGAAGGTAATTATATATTGTGTATAGTCCATATGCTATATATATTCTTAAAGGGAGAAAAATGAAATTGTGTAGCAAATGATGAATTAAATGCTAAGTCACATTCTTAAAGCTAGCTGGACATGGAATCAGAGGAAAGGAGATCATGGCCTGAAACTACCGCAAAGATTTCAGTTACTTATTTTCAAACACTAAGAAATATGCTCAAGAAAACAAAGGAAAATGTATTCCTTGTATTGTATCTTTCTTATTGTGTGCAAAAATATATCCTGAGTCACTAATCTGGATACATCCAGTCAGTTACTGAGGGGTAGACATCTGTAAACAAGACTGCCAACTGCAGCTAGTTGCTTCAGTCATGTCATAGTTAAATGGTACTGTCACTTCAGGAATTAATGAACCACAGGTTGAGTTATTAGATAGTTTCAAGAAAGGAATATAATGAGTTGTACAGAAGTGTTCTATTATGAAAGAGCTTGCTTCCTCTGCTGGTATCAATCTGACATGTTGTGTAACTCAAATGTTATAAAATAAAAAATGACCCAGTCATTTCCCATCTAGAACAATCTCAATTACAGGGAGTACAAGCTCCTCGTGGGGGCCGGGGGCTTTTGTTTACATACTAAAGAAAGGAAATTAGAGGATAAATAATTCCAGGACAATGTCATGAGTTTTTGTAAATGGAATGTGGCCATGTTTGTTGGAAGATATATTTTATTATACAGATGTTGATGGAAAATAATATCTAAAAGTCAAAAACAAAATTAATTGATCTAAATAGATGGTGTATGGGACAAAAATTTTAGCAACTGGTTTTTTATGTATTAAAGCCTGAAATCACTTATAGAGGTTTCAGGTAATATGAACTAAAATTATTTTAGATTCATCACATTTACTAGTAGCACATTTTTAGTTTCATTCTATATCTGGCTAAAAGACAACAAATAGTTCAGGATTAGGTGGATGGAATTATTGTGCTCTCAGAGGAAAGAAAATGTCAAGATCTGCCTGAGATCAGAGTAACTGAATTTCTATTGTATTCCTGTTTTTATCCTTTCCGAAGTGAATTTGGTGCTCAGAAAAGGTGACATATCTGAAGGACTGGTGTTCCCAGGGCATCTATTGATCCTCAAAAAAGAAGTGACAATGCAAGCTTCCCAACACTGCTAACGTATCCACCCCCCACTCCTCCACCCCGCACTAACCTGAAGGATCATCTCTAGGAATGTGATGGTCATTCAGTATTACTCCTTTGCTTCTCTGAAGAAAAAAACCTAAAACACATCCACCAATTATATTGATTGTTGACTCCCTCAGCAAGGTGGATGCCTGTCCATCAGAAACTTGAATGAGACAATTTATTTCACTTCTCGCAAGTCATCAAACACTTGTCACCAATGGAAAGAGACCAGGCATAGGTGCTTTGGTGAAGCCATCACATCTAGGCTGGTGTCCACAAATTAAGTATAGCCACAAGGCAGTAAGTAATCAGAGAGTAGGGATCAGAGCCATTGCTAAATCAAAGACTGATAGACAAAAAGCCAAGGTCATAGTCAGGTTAGGTTTGGAGACCAGACTCAGAGGTAGTTATCAGGATGGAATTAGGAGGCAAGAGTTAGAGTCAGGCTGGGGTCAGAGACCAGAGATCAGAAAACAAGCTCAGTCTGGAGTTACAGCAAGCCAGGGGTCAGGGGATTTCCCAAACAACTTCCTGGGCGTCCCTCTAGAATTCCATTGTGAGTGGAAAAATCAGAAGACTGCAGGGTGCTGTTTCTCCAGACCCTTTTGGCAGTATTCTCAGTGGCTCATAATCTTTGCAGGGCCTCCTGGAAGTGGTTCTCCATGGCCTGCTGGTTACAGTGTTGGATGTTCAGTTGCCTCTAGTGCCGCAGATACGTATTCCAACATATCTGTTGCTCATCACTCATTCCTGGCCCAGGCTGGAGCTGAACCAGTTACCTGGGTGTGAAAAAATCAGGATATCATTAGCTGGCCCCTGAACAATCCACTTCCCCTTTATTCCTACTTTTAACTATAGGAAATGATGTGAGTATATGTTCTGCAAACCATGAAATATGTGAAAACTAAGTAAATTCCAACAGAAAAAAACTTTAAGGTTAAGATTGAAAATCTATATAACAATAGCTCAGAGGTAAAAAATATTGTCAGCAGAATGTTATAGTTAATAAATGTATCTCAGTTTGCAAAGTACTTATTTGTTTAATTTCAACTGTAGTGAAAAAATAAATTTCCATTAATAAAGCTCCTTAGTGTTTTGTCTAGAATTTGAGACTTCTTCACAAGGGAAAATAAAACCCCAAGGAGTCTTGTGGCACTTAAAGACCAACAGATTTATTTATCACATGAGTTTTCATGGGAGAATATCCTAATTCTCCAGATGCTTTGAAGAGGGAGAACTTACAGAACTGGATGAAAATAAATGCAGGGGAGTGTAAGACATGGGATCAGGTCATACTGCAACAGCAAATCAGAGCATTTGTAAGGATTCAAATTCTAGGAAACAGCGCACAGTGGGAGAGTAAAGTCAAATTACATGTTATAATGTGGAAAGAATCTGTAGTCACGATTCAGCCCTGCTTTCACACAATATAATTTACATATTAGTTTGATTTCAGCTGTTCCTCTTTGAAGTCTTGATCAATGGGACATCAAGATTTCAAGGAGAAACAGCCAAAATTGAACTAATATGCAAATTAAATTGTGTGAAAGCAGGGCTCAATTGTGACTATGGATTCTTTTCACATTGTAACAGGTAATTTGACTTCACCCTCCCTCTGTGTGCTGTTTCCTAGAATTTGAATCCTTACAAATGCTCTGATTTGCTGTTGCAGTATGACCTGATCCCATGTCTTACACTCCCCTGCATTTATTTTTGTCCAATTCTGTAAGCTCTCCCTCTTCAAAGCGTCTGACAAAGTGGGATATTCTCCGACGAAAGCTCAGGCGATAAATAAATCTGTTAGTCTCTAAGTGCCACAAGACTTGCTTTTTTTTTTTTTGCTTTACTAGACTAAGACGGCTGCCTCTTTGGAACTTCACAAGGAAGTGATTTAAAGACATAAACATCTTTCTTTTTACATGAAAGACTATCTCCAGTAATAATAAGGTACCTTGTGGGATGAAATCCTAGTTCAGGCCTGAGGGAGCCAATACGTCACTCAAACACTGCAATGGGGAATCTTAAGAACTCTCTAAACTGAGTTTCATTAACTCTCTTGTTTTGTGTGCACTGCTTTCATCTCTCTTCTTTTTTCTTCCTTTATGTTTACTATAAAGTGGCAAGGTAAATTGGCCTTTGATGAAACACCTCTATTTTCAGTGTGTGCTCATTCAAGAACCACTTGGCCAATTTGCTTCAAAAATGGTAAAGCAATTGAATTCACACCCAGATGTAACAGCTAATTTGCCTTTGTGGGTTTTAAAGATCAGGGCCAAAGCTGGTCTTATCATGAAGACTCAGCAGCATATGCTGCACCTTCAAAATGAGGCCTGCTTTCTTGAAGAGCAACATGAATTAATTCAAGTTCTGACTTCTTCCTTTTTTTTGAAATTATATAGTCTAGGTCTTCTTCAGCAGAGTCCTCTCCCAGACACTGCTCTTGGTCCATGGCAAACACACACTCAACCAATTCCCCATCTAGTCTGGAAAGGAGCAGTTCCAATTTCTACATGTCATCTTTCCTAGCAATAGATACAGTAATAAAAAACCAAGCAATAACAAACATAAATAAATAAAAATAAAACAACAGTATTCAAATTCACTGTTAATGAAAACATTCTACAATCTAAGATCCCTCCCCTCTTCTTAAATGTGTTGTTTTCCCCACTCCATAAGAGACCACAATGAGGCTTGAAGTTGAACACACTGTGCCCTCAAGCCAAAAAGACTGGGAATCACTGCTCTATAGGATTAAAGTAGTGAAGACAAAGGGAGGAATTCTGATTCCAGTAGAAAATAATGATGCCTGCTCACTTTTTTCCCCTAGCTTGACATTCAGTTACTAATATGGTAGCATTAAACCAAATGTAAACCCTATTGGACCTGATTAGCTGTGATTAATTAACATTAGGGACTGATGACCTGTACCTGTCTGATGGCTTCAAAAGCATGACTCTATGGGTGCATCTACATTGGCAAGTTACTTTGAATTAAGGAGCCTTAGTCCACCATGGACTTTCATTTGTTTGAATTAAGGAAGTCCTTAATTCAAACTAATGAGATCTTAGTTCAAATTAGTAACATCTGCATTTAGTTCAAACTAAGTGCTTTGTTCAATTCTTAGTTCGAACTAAGGGCAGTGTAGACTGGGATTCAGCCTTAATTCAAACTAAATAAATTTGAATTAGAGCAGTTAGTTTGAATTAGCAAAGTGCACTCATTTGACTTAATGTTTGAGTCAAATTGGTACACTTTGTTAATTCAATTTACTAAGGTTGGGTTTAGTTTGAATTAAAGTTGAACTTACTAGTTCGACTTTGTTAATTCAAAGTAACTGTTGTAGTGTAGACATAGCCTATGAGTTTATAAGAAATGATAGCTGCATGATTCTGGCCTTCCCACTACTTCAGTGATACTAATTGCTGCCATTAGTGAGCACTCTCTCTCTCAAGACCATTGTAAAGAGTATGACTGGGATTGGTTTTTCTGGGTGATATTCATGCCATCTGCTTTTCTTTACAATCCTTAACCATAGAGATTTGTCAGTGCCACACTAAAAGAAATTCTTGATGTGAAAAGTGCTCTTAACCAGATGTTTTCAAATATATTATGAGAGATGACAACCAGGTAATTTGGCAGCAATCACAAAACTATTGCATGCTTGCTGTGGTATTGGAAAATGTTTAAAAAAAAAAGAAGTCTTCCGCAATGCAGTTACAGGAAAAAGTGTCCAAAGGGCAGGTTCACTGATTATGTAGTGATACAAGCATGTTACAATGAGAGTTTTCTAAAGCTTATTTGTTTCAGTTGTCAGGGTTGGTGTTTTGGTTCATGTAAGGTCTCATTCCTTGAGGGCTAGACTGTAACATTATAATTTACTTTGAGTAAGGGGGAGATATAGCTGCACTACCCTGGAAAGCAACCACAGAATTAATTGTGACATTATCACAGTTCCTTTCTTGATCCTTCATTTCTCTAGAGAGGCTATGTTATTTCATCTTTTATCACCAAACAGCTTATTTCCCTTGTGTGCCTGGCCAGCTACTCTGACCCATGAATGGAAGAGTAAGGTTTCACGGGGGACCGGCAAAATCAGAGCTCCTCCTAGTTCCTTCTTTCCACTTGTCACAGTTCATGCAAACGTCACCTGTAGTTCTTCTTAGTGACCCAACAAGGACACCCAGCTTAGGCTTCCATCACCCTTGCTCTTGGCTTTTTGGGCAGAATCCAGAGCCTCTCTCTGACCAGATCAGTTCCCTGCCTTTCCTAAATTATTCCCAGCAAGAGACAGTCTGCCTGAACATGTCTAGTTGCTTTCTCTGCAGAGAGAAAGAACAGTGCAATTGTCCAAAGTTATAAATTACCAGATATTTCTTTCAAAACAAGTATATTATTAAGGTAAAATCACTTCAGAACAATCTATTAAAACAATAAAATACCAAGCTTACCAAAGATCACTCCACCTACCACCATTCCCAGCTCCACAAGGGCTCTGGTTGGTGTCAGTCTTTTTCAACTCTTCCCTATGGATTGGGGCTTTCTGGGAACTGTAGGTCCTGCCTGTTCACTGGATCAGAACAAAAGCCCATGAGTCAGTTCACCACTGGACAAAGCTTCAAAGAGCTGATAAGCAGAGAAATTCCATTAGTTTTCCCTTCTCCTGAAGAAGTCACATAAGCTATGTCTAAAATCCTAGTTCAGACTTGCTTAGCCTGAACTAAGTAGTTTGAAAGTTAGTTCTAACTAACTGTGTTTGTTTAGTTCGAACTAACTTTTAGTTCAAACAAGCTGCACGTTTTTTTGTTTGAACTATTTAGTTCGAACTAAAAAAGCAGTTAGTTTGAACTAAAAAAATATGCTTAGTTCAAACTATTCACTAGTTTGAATTAAATTTTGAAATAAGTTTGAACTAAGCAGTTAGTTCAAACTAAGCTTTGGCTAAACTAAAAGTCCAAACTAACCAAAGGCTAGTATAGACAGGGTTCAAATTAGTCTGGATTAATTTGCCAGTGTAGACATAGCCATACAGTCTCGCAAAGCACATGAACAGTTGCATTGTTAATACAATGAACTCCTAAGATATTAAAATTAGTTCAAGTTTCAGCCACAAAATTCTGACTGGAATTCAAACATTCCTTGACTTCAAGGCTGTTAAGGTGCAGGGCTTTGGTGTGAGCCCATCTCCTTTTTACGGTGTGTTACAGTGGAAGTTCGGTAATCTTTCAGTGCTATATACAGATTGATTCACTTGCAACAAAACTTTTCTTGAAAGGGTGGAGCCTGTTCACTTTCTTCTGGCTAGGGAAGGCATTGAAGTCAGTAGAATGTCTGCGAGCTGGGGCTGGAAGCAGTGAGCATGAAAAGATGCTCATTGAATTCAGTGAGCTTGGCTCGTCAGGCCCGTTATTCCTAAAACTTATAATAGAGTATGCTGTGCTGAATGTGGGGGTTGGAGGGGAGGGGCAAGCATCCAGGCCACACTGTGTTTGCATGAACATGTCCATCCTGCGTATGTGCCCAGCATGATGGGACTGCTTTGCCTGAATGATCTATTTGACTGGTGGTGTATTAACAAATCACTAAACAGAACATGTTAGTTGGCATTGGCAATATCAGCATTTTATGAGGGAGAATCAACACTAATTGTTATATTTGCTTTCCACTATCTGACCACAGTATTTTTTTTTTGTATGAATGATGTACCTGAAGGTTTGACCACTTATATCTCAACTGTATCATGAAACTGAAAAACTGCAATATCCCAGTTTAAGGGTTATGTACACTTTATATTGTATGATCTTGGAACCAAACCTTGAACCTTTTGGATAATTTATGCATTATTTCCAGATGTACAGAAACTCTTCCTTTCAAAACTCCATATGTAGTCATTTTATAACATTAGTTTTAATAAAATTTTTAAATGCAGGAGGAATAAAATATTATTTGCCGTTTTATATGAGCAAAGTGCAGCAGAACTGAGCTTAACCTGTCCTGACTGAAGGTCACTATCATCTGAACTGAATTGCCTAAGCAAGGGGTTTGGATGAGAGAGTGCTGTGAAGGTGGATTGGGAGATGGGACAGGTATTCCTACCTGGAAATTTGGGTTTGCCTAAAAGCCTGACACGTGGTTTAGCCTCTTCCTCCCACTATTCAGAGACAGAGCTAATTAGGATTCCATTTGGAGTCTTTGGTTTTGTTAAGTGTTCATTAGTGCTGAACTCATCTACTATGGGACAATGCTGCTGCCCAGCTTCAGCCCCCCCAAATGCAGTAGGACAGTTCTCTACCTCAAGGAAAGGAGTGCTGGTTTGAGATAAACATGTAACTATACTAACTTAAGAGGAGAGTTCCATCCATGGTGGCCATAGGGACATGATGAACAGGACAAGAGTGAGCCCATCGTTCCCCTTTGCACAGACACAGCAGGGTACTAGTCATTAAGAAAGCAGTTAGAAAGCCCAAATTCATCTGTTTAATGCAGTATAACAAAACCTTTGTGTGGTAGATGAGTACTTTTAACTGCCATTAACAAGTTGAAAAACTAATATACAGCATGATTTGCTCAAGATCCCAGCAAAAAAGTCATTGTTGGAGCTAGGGGTTCTTGACTCAGTCACTGAATTCCTGTGCTGTACTGTTTTCTTTCAGTCACAATGACAAGCAGCATGTGTGCTTGCACAGATACCATTAGATCTCTGGTCTCTGGGTTGTGAAATGCTGCAAAAGTTCATGAGAAATCCTGCGATAGTGCCAGTATTGCCACAATTTTATTGTAAGTCTCACAAAAAAGAGTGTTTTCTTTAAAGACCCACCTCCCGGAAGCCAGTGAATATGCAAGGATCTGAGATTTCATTTTTTAAAAAGTGCAAGCTTGAAGCTGTCATGGCTATAGAGTAAAGGCTGAAAATGTGGCCAAGTGTACCCTTGTTGCTCAAAGGCAAATAAAGAGAACTCCAATTGTTGTTGTTGTTATTATTATTAAAAATAAAATCATGATCAGTAAGGTATGCATGAATTCTGGGAGACCTGATCCATGATTTTTTTAATATTTGGGATTGGTTGCCATGCAACTTACTTACACTCTGATACAAGAATTTTAGGATTGTACCTATAACTTTACTAACAGTTTTCATTTTCTGAATATCACAACACCAAAAGTGCTTTTTATTAGCCCATTTCAAGCAAAAGATTGAAGCTAACCATTGAATACCAATCTTTATGGTTGTCATCACTCAAGTTAACTTCAAATGATGCCTTTCAGGAACCACAGGCACTAAGCCATGTGGGTCAGATCAGTTGTATGCCATCTTCTGCATTATTTGTGATGCTTAGCTGCTGGGCAGCTCCCATGAAATCAGATAAAACTTTCAAAATCTATGACTAGGACTGCAAAGGTGGCTCACAATCTGTGCATGGTGTGTTTTCACTTCCTGTGGCTACACTGACTTGAAATGTTTGTGCTTTATAAATAACTTACATGATTGTTTAATCTCTTCAGGGAACCTGAGCTGCTGCTGTGACACAAATGAATTTACCAGTTGCTGCAGCTACATGTAGTTAGGTAATATTCACTCCTGCAAGTGCCTATTGGCACCTCCTTTGGATGCTGCTAGCCTCGGTCAAAAGAAAGGCCTAAAACAATAAGTTCTGAAGAGAAGATGTTTTGTTACCTGGACACTCAGATAAAGAGAATGTGGTGTAGGGCAATGTACAAGGATTTTATAGATAGATAGAGTAGAACCTGAGCAAGAAATAACTAAATATAATTAAGTCACTAAGTTAGAGGGTTGATCTTGATACTTACAGCAGTTTTCAAGCTGGATGAACATGACAGAATGTTCCAGTTACGTTTGTTAATTTTCTGGAAAGGAAAGCAGTTTGCTATTTTTTAAGAATACTCTAAATTAATTAATATAATCTCTTCTTGGAAGACTTGTAGAAGTTATATACATGAATCAGATTTTTGTACAAGAGATGACAAGATTAATGAAGTTTGCAGTTTAAGGAATTAACAGATAATTATGGTGGAAGTTAATAGCACACAAACACATGCCACCAGTACGCATTCCCAATTAAAGATGATGGTGTTGACTAAGCAAAATATCTGTAAACATAAACGTCTGACACTTTGTGGGAATCCTAAAACTGGTTATGGGTGATTCATGACTTATTTCAGTTGTCAAACTATTTGGTTTACATTCATATAAGACAGATGCAAGGAACTCCAGCTTTTATAGGTGCGCATGCATGTGCATGTGCACACACACACACACACACACGCATGAACACGCGCGCGCACACACACACACAATTATGTGTATAAATACCTTTTTCAAAAGATGTTTTATTTGTATTTTTAGTTTGTATAATTTTAAAAATTGATGGCATTAGGAACCAGAGAAATCTGTCAAGGGAAAATATTTTATATTTTAAACTGATTTTTCCCTGTGACAACTGCATATATAGTCCTGTCTTACCACCTCTTTGGTTCATTAAAAAAAATATTATTTCACTTTTGAATCTAGTCATCTTGTCAGAATGAGTGAGCTTCTGTGCTGACTCTCAGAGGGCATAGAACAAACTGCCCAGTGAGTAGGATGTTTAAGATGATTTAAAACCATCTTTGTGCTTTCCCAATTCTGGACTGTTCTGGGGACTGGAAAGACTCCCTGTGAGCCTCTTTAAGTTAAGGCAGCCTCCATGACTTGCTGGGTATGTTGCACCACTATCTAGAAACTCAACAGTGCTGTGAATTGAGAACCAGCTCCTAACAATCTCTTCCTGCCTCTGACTTCCCTATGCCTTATAACTGTCATCTATAGTGCCTATGCTGGAGGAATCCCTCTCAGGTCAAATACAGGACTTGTAGGGCTTTTTTCACACTTTTGCAATCCTTTTATGCAGCATAAAGTGGCCAGATTGGGAGTGAGTAAGTAACTCCTGGAATAAATCAATTGGGAAGATGACTCAGAGGCTGGCTAGCAAGGGTGTACTGCAAACTATTATTCTGATGCTGGGGTCACTGCCAATGTTCCCTCTAAGGTTTGACGGCTTGTGTGCAAAATTTTCAACCCATGTGCAAAACTTTTTCTGAATAAAATTTTTGTGCAACTTCACATGATGGAAATTATTGAAAAATATAGAACAATGAAAAATTAATGTTATTTAAATTGTTTTATTAATAATTTGAATGTATTCTATGCTTATTTAACATTTTGTCTCATCAGTTCTTCAATCCTGTTTGTCTGCCTTTGTCGGCTTTCCAAAATGTATAAACACATAAAAAAGTTAAAATTAAAGCAATTAACTTGCCTCTCATTTTTCATTTTGCACAGCAGCCCATTTTACAATTTAAAAAAAATGGTCCTAAATTGTTCCTAGCCAGTTCAAATGTGACCCTTTACTTGTTTTACTTAATTGGTCACTATTACTAATCTTGATCACAGTATACTTTATTCCTTCATTTTATTAGTGTTTGCTATATATTTTTTCCCCAGTTTAACCCTTCCCTAAGGAGCAACAGGCCAAAAGGTAAAAGAAAACCAACCCAGGGCTTGACCCTGTGATTACAAATCTGTTATTCTACCAACTGAGCTACAGGCATTCCATATATAAAAACTTCTAGGCATAAAGGATAACTGTGTACTCCACTGCCCCTTGATCCCATCTCCCCCAAACTGTTCTTTATTCCATGTGTGCATCTGTGCAGCAAACTCTTAACATCAGGATGGTGGGTTCCAGCACTGTGCCCCCCCAGTCTACTTATCAGAAGTAAAAGGCTGGACAATCACCTGTTTTTAGAATGCCTGAGGGAGGAAGGACATGAAGGTAAAAAGGAGCCCTTGGATAGCTAGCAACTCCCCCCCCCACCAGCCAATCCTCAGTGGGGCTTCAGGCCTGTCCCCCTGCCCATCTTCAGCTGCTCTCCCACCCTGCCCCCTCCGCCAGTTGATCCTTGGCCATGGTTAAGGCCTGTCCCCCCCACCCCTTATCCAATCCTCAACCACTTTGCCAGACTAGGGTTACTGGGTACCAAAGCATGGAAAGGACGACAGGGGAGTACAAAAAGGAGGATGTTGGAGGACACATATGCATCTGGGACTCCACCTGGGCCCCCTTCATCCACCCAGCCAATGCTCCCCCCCAAATGCTTGCCCCATTGATCACCCAACTCCAGGGAAATCTGTCTAGCCCCTAGTTACAGCATGAGATTAATTGCAAGAACAGAGGCTCAAGAATATCAAATGAATGGCTTAAGTATTTTTCCTCTTCACATTAAAGTAACTGTAAAGCCAACCACTTTAAGGAGTCACAAAACTAAGTATTGAATGTTTATATCAAGGTGCAAGGAGAATCACACTGCAGAACTCCTATCCAGACTGATGTTTTTACACTGTGAGTTGCAAACGGAAGCACACCTCTAATAAATTTAATGTAGTAATTATGGACAAGATTAAAATCAGTTTTAACACACTAAGTTCCTTCACAGAATTCCCTCATTGTTTGACACACAGAGGGATGGGCCCTTGACTACATGAAGCCTAACAGAATTTGAGTTGTTGGCTTCTAAAGGAAAAGTAATCTCTGTCAGCAGTATTCTCCCCATGACTTGAAATTAGGGGTGTGGTGCAGGGGGATGTTTGGGGGGGGTATAGGAGGTGCTCACTCATTTGCTCTAACACTGTTACTAGCCAACAACTGGGGGGTACAGGCGGAGTGTACAGAAATCCCTGTCTAGCCTCAGTTTTGAGCCTCACTGTGCAGTATTTTTAAAAAATCACAGACAAGCTCTTTAGATTTTATACACTCAGGAAAGGAGAAATGAGAAAAAATGAGATCTGCTGGTTTTTATGTACAGACCTACCTGAAACATAACCTTTTACCTAAAATGCAAATGTCTGGAAACATCATATCCTACTATGTCTGCCATAAACCACAGATGGATATATATCTATTTTATGACCATTGACATTTTGTTTGCTTTTATGTGAAATACACATCAAATGCGGCCGGGGGGGGGGGAGTATGAAGTAACCTATTCTTGAATGCAATGATCAGTTTTTTCCTAAATATAACAAAATAAAAATAACCATAGAGTATATAGGCAAAAGCAAGCTGCTTGTTTTCTATGATTTGATAAACTAACAAAGGGACAAATATTGCAATCCTTACTCCATCAAATTTCCCACTGACTTCATTTAAAGCATAGGATCAGGCCCAGCCCAGCAGCTACTTTAGAATGGATAATACTTTCATATCTGTGTATCTTACTAAAATTTAAGGACACATCTATAGTGGACTAATCTCTTCTTGGAAAGGAGAAACAAACTGAAAAAAAATCACACTGGGAAAAGGAAAAGCTTACAGATTCAAAGCTCCTCACAACCAAAAGTGAACTTTGTTGGCCCTCTAAACAAAAGATTTGTTGTCAAAAGCCAAAGTTCATTAGCAGGAATAAAGATCTGGCTTAGCCTAGCCCTTAGAGAAAGAAACCTCCCCAGAAACTAAGCAAAGCAGGAAGCAAAGAAGGAGTCACAGGTTTCTCTCTGGGCACTTCAGAGATCCATCAAGGTGAAGAAAAGCCCCAACCCCACCAAAAAATAAGATCAAACCTCCCCCAAAATCAAGTGCCGGGAAAGGGGAGAGGACCTGAGCTGGAACCTGGAAAGAAGCCGGGGGTGAGGAGCCAAAGCAACAAAGCAAAACCACGTGTAGCGCTGCAGCTGGAATGCCTGGAGCAGGGAGGAGGGCAGGGCAAAGAGGAGGAGTCTTAAAGCGATACACCACTCCTCCGTTTCCTGGCTGAGCCTCAGCAGCTCTGTCGGGCTGTCCCAGCCAGTCCTGCCCCTCCCCGTGCGCGGGGACTGGAAACCCCTGCGCGGGGAGGGGTTTCTTATGTGCGTGGCCGCGCAGCCGCGCACCTTAGAGGGAACAGTGGTCACTGCCATTCACCACAGAGGTATGTGGGATCAAAATCTTGCCCAGAGTATTTATTAAGGAAGTTGGAAACATTGATTTATGTGCTCCACTCCAGAGCAGGCTAATTTACTCCCGAAGGAGTCTTATGGAACATATCAATTCATTAGCTTCTAATATGACAAATGAAAAGGAGTAATGTGTGATTGAATTAATTACAATATTTTATGAGGCATTATCCTTTAAATACATAAGGAATTAATGTCCTTTAAGTAGAGAGCCCGTTAGTAACTGTAAATGTGTGATCATGATGAATTTAATAAAACACAAAGCAATGCTCAATTAAAAAGCTCTTACATGTAAATTAGTGGCTTTGTTTTTTGAAAGGTAAAAGCTGTGTTTCTGTAAAACCTTTTTACATTAGCTCTTAATTATTTAGTTTCTGTCTTCCCAATAATGTAATAATAAAACACTTGTATAGAGCTTTGTATTCATAAAGCACATGACAAACATTAATAATTTAAATCTCAAAACACTTCTGCTAAGTAAGTGAGGAATTATGCCTGGAAAAAATATTTCATTAAAAGACTTAAGGAAGAATTTGTGTATCAGAGGAATCCAGCTAAAACCCTTCCAATTTTTTCAGTACTGTGAAAAATTCTACACCTTGAAGAAGCACGAAAGTCTGGAAATCAGCACTTTCTGTAAAGATTCCAACATAAGGTGACCAGGGACAGTCCCAAAATTTAGGGCTTTTTCTTGTATAGGACTATGTTCACATGTAGATGCTTATTTCTAAATAAGTTAATTTGAAAAAAGTTAATTTGAAACAAAATTGTTATTTTGAATGAACTTAAACCAAAATGAGCAAACACCTCAAATTGAAATAGCAAGTCCGGACACAGGACTTGCTATTTCGAATCAGGAGAGGGGCAGCATGGGAGGTGTGGCCATGCCCCCACTCAACGTATAGAAAAAGGAAGGCACCCTGACAAGGAGAAGGGCAAAAGTGTTAATTCAAAATAATGGATATTTCGAAATAACACATCTGAACAGCATTATTTTGAAACAACCATTTCAAAATAACAGCTATTTCAATTTCAGCCTAGGTTTTACTATTTCAAAATAAGGTTCATTATTTTGAAATGACGGGGCTCATCATTTTGAAATAATGAAATGTCATTCAGACATGACAACTTTTAAATCGAAACAACAACCATTGTTTCACTTTAAAAGCTATGTGTGGACATAGCCTAGGGGTCTACTACCCCCTCGCCCCCAACTCCCTCTCCTAATTTTTATTTCTTGCTATCTGGTCACCCTATTTCAACAGAAGTGTTTCCTTAATACCTGTTCTCTGGCGAATCTTGTTTACTGACACAACTTCAACTTTCTAAACAATTAAAAATATAATTTAATCCCAAATGAGGCCTCTAGACACAACCTCAATACTAATAACAATACTACTTCTACCAGTACTTAGTAATAACACTGAAGGGATCCAGCCAGTTATCCATGTCAATATAAGCCATCACTACTCACTGTCATGCTATACCACTTTGCTTGAACCATCTTAACTTAACTATGTCAAAGGTATGTTACATATATAATAATGGTCAAAATAAAAAATGACTAGTGGATAGCATTTCCTATTCAGGTGATCCATTACCAATTTATGGTAACAAAACATAGACTATAACATAACTCCATTACAAAAAAAAAAAAAAAAGAAAGAGGGGCCAGATTCAATGGTACACTGATTAAGCTGGGTAATAAATGAAGGGAAGATGTAGGGGATGGGAAAGGATTGATAATTTTGTTTATAAGGGGAGAGTTGACCATCAAGAATTATTATTGTAATTATTTACTTATATTATTGATGAGGCTACCATACTCTTGTCTTCATTACATGACCAGATCAAAGTAAGGTACGCAAGTTATTTTACGTAAACAATGTAATTGAAGTTGATGTATCTTACGTCAAGTAGTTGTTCTGTCTTTAGTATGGTATGTTGATTAGAGATGTTCTCCTGTCGACATAGCTTATGCTTCTCTTTTGCTTGGAGTAGCTTATGCTTCTTTTCACCAGAACAACTTATCAATGCCACTGTATCAATGGCTGTGGCAGCAATGGAGCAGTGTAGTAGAGACAAACCCCAAGGCACAGAGGGTATGTGTATGCAGCAAAAAAAATCCATAGCAGCAAGTCTGAGAGTCCATGTCAACTGACTCGGGCTCATGGGGCTGATGCGGTGGACTAAAACAAGCAGTGTAGATGTTAGAGCATAGGCTGGAGTCTAAGCTCCTAAACCCAATCTAGGGAAGGTTACAGAAACAACCAATATCAGAGCTAGTATTTTGAATTCAGTTGTACATGAATTCTAGCCTCAAAATCAACCCAATCAACTGAAGGAAACAGAATACTTTAAGGTGGACGAGTGCATTTTTTCTATAAGGCAATAACTCCATCTTATTTCCCACTGTGATTATACAAGTATACCTAATAAGGCACAGTGAGGTGTTCATCTACTGTAACTAGACATACTGTGAGATGCTCCAAATATATGTGACCTTTTTGCTTTGCCAAGCTTGTATACAGATACAAAGCAATAGTGAAGAGCTTCTGATCTGGCCAGTTAGAAGGAACTTTAATGTAACATTAAGGAAAAAAAGGCTAAAACTACTTTTAACATTCTTAAATCCTTACAAGAGTGGTAGGGTTTAGATTCTCAAAGGAACCTAACTGATTTAGGAGAGCAAGTCCCAGTGGAAATCGGTAGGAGGGCAAGAGTGTCACCCGATCCCTTGAGGTTTTATCAGAGCATAATAATGTGAGAAAACATTCTATTTATATTTCTATTTTGCTTTGTGGGGATTTGCAGACCTGGAATTTTATCCTTGAGCAAAGGATTCAAAACATTCTCAAGCCTTAAACCTAAGATCCAGCTGTAGCTACCCAATTTTATATAGTTTGCGGTAGGAAACTTTGCAAAATCACTTACTTCTGGGTGCTGTATAATGAATAACAATTTTTGCCATGGCATAACCATAGATCAGAATGTGTTTGCGTAGTACTTGACTCAGTTCACCCAAGAGGTTTGCCGTCTTACGTGAACATTAGAACAAGCCCATTTTATAATGAAACCTGAAGTAAGACAAGTACTTCAAGTTACTGATTTTGTTTTCAAAGTTTTGCACAGTTCTAATACATGCATGTTTTGCCTAGAATTCACCTCAGTTTAAAGAGACCTGCCCATAGCCCTTATAAAAGAGTGACTGTCTCTTTAAGGATAGTAAAGGCTAGTGATCAGTCAACACCTGTTCTGTGGTGTGTCCCTTTAAGTCCTGGGACTTTCTAGAGTGAATGAAGACCTAGGAAAAGCAGAGCTAGGTACTAGGAGAGTGGAAGAAGGTTCCAAGAGAATAGTTAAGACTTAGAGGAAGCCTAGCCTATTGTTTCTTTAAGGTCCTGGAACCAGAAGTGTCAAAGTGGGTAGGACATGGTTCCCCTCTCTCCTAGCCAATAGGGACAAGTTTTGGGAAGGTGACTCTGTATAGTCTCTTTCGTCTCTCCAAATGAACAAGCCAATGGCCTGAGAGTGAAAAGACTAATTGGGGGAAAGGGCCAGCTGGAGAAAAAGCTGTCTGAGGCTCTACAAGTGGCCTAACTTAACAATTCAATTTCTGAGGTGAAGAACTGAGAGCTAGAACAAAAAGTAGACTCCAAGGGTGAAGAAGTTGCAAGATAAGTAGGACTTGGAAGGATGAAATTTGGACTTTGAGGATTTGTTTGGATTTGAACAGTTTATGATAATAAGTCCATTATTTGAAGAGAAAGGCATGTGTAGAGTTAGGGAGTCCAAGAATGGAAATTGAGGCAAGAAAGCACCAAGCTACAGTTAGCCAAAAGAGGGTGCTACAGGCCAGGCATGCCTCTGACAACCATGGACTCCACATAAATTACACATTTCAGTGCTGAGCTTGTGTGCTGAGGATACACTGAGACTGGCCCTCAGTACTGAGGTAAATTTCAACCCGTCATTGTTAATGTTAAAGAAAAATGTTAGACTTGACAAGGGTACAAGCAGGATCAGGTTTAGGTAGCGTTGTATTTAATTGTTCACCTGAATGTTTGAACTCAGTCAACCCTCTTGAACTGTTTGGAAAAGCTTGTTATTTACTCACTGCTGTTTACCACTCCTATTCTGTGCAGGATATTGACAGCTGAAATTGGGTAGGTATAACTGACAGAAATAGATGCTTAGAGTCAGTGCAGAAAGGAGATAAAGAAACGGGTGTATTTGACTCCACACAAGGTAAACATAGTCTACTGAGACATCTTGGCTATATCCAGGATGAAAAGCAAGTCTAGAGACTATTGTGAGTGTTTGTAAGTATATAGAAAACACACACAAACATACAAAGATATATTACGTCTTATCTCTTTTTCATATACTCCATCCATTCCAGGCTCCAATTTTTCCAACTGAAATAAATGACAGTTCTGTCACTTACTCCCTGGGGTTCACTGTGGAATTCCCCTTTATGTCAGTGGAAGTGTTGGATGCAATAGAAAGTCCTAATCCAAAGTCCACTCAGGGCAAGGAAAATGTTGCAGTTGCTTTCACTAGCCTTTGGATTATGCCCCCAAAGCAAAATATTCAATAGAAATCATAATGTAGGTTAAAGAGGAGAATTTTACTCTTCATATTGATTCTTTTTATTTATTTGCTCCTAAAATTCAGACTCTTCAAAGAGTGGGAAAGAGAAAGAAGAGGTGATTTTTGAGCCCAGGGGAAAACAAAACAAAACAAAACAAAAAACCTCCACATTTGCGGAGTATATTGAGTTGTGTTAACAGTTTCTCTAAGCTTAAGCTTTGCTTAGGTTTCATATGGGATTTTTCAGGTCTTCACTCTGGTAATTTTAGTATATGCGGCTCAATTTAAAAAAAAAAGCTTAGAAACTCAGGGTCAAATCTCATTAGTCTGTGCCAAGCAACAGTGCAATTTTGTTTGGCAAACCTACACTGTTTCTCCATTAATCAATAGGAAGATTTCAAAGAAATATAAAATAGAATTGGCAATGCCCCTACTGTCTGATCTGCTTAATAAAGGATGTCCCATTCCTGTGGAAAAGTTCTATATATTATAGAAGTGACTATGTTTCATCAGGTATGGAATTACACATATGACTAAACTGACAGAGTAGTATGTAGAGTGAAACAACTTCTAATTGTCTGAATTATATGGACCAAATGAAATGGAATAGAGGAACATAAAAGTAAAGGATCCCTGGTTACAACTAAACAAGCCCCTGTTGCTGTCTACAAAGGCCCAGAAGAGGCTTAATTATTGTCCTGGGCACATGTATTGTAACTTGGTTTCAGCTGAGCTACTGAGAAATAAATCCAGTATAGAGATCTGCTGCTTTTAACTAAACTATTCATTTCAAAGAAGTAATGTGTACAAATGGAACCAGGAAATGTTTAACTTCCTGTATCACATCCTTCAAAAACTCAAGTTACAGAATCTAACTGCTGCTCCAGAAACTGGAGTCTTAGCTGCAGGTATTGGTGTCCATTCTTCCATTTCAGCAAGAAATAATATAAAATAGGCCTAAAAGCAATCATGATCTATAAATATAAGAATAGTAGTGCACTGACTTCATATTGCCTTTGGTATTTTTATACTGATAAAAATGGTGGGCAGCAGACAACTCTTGGTTCTCAAAACCAACGGTTCTCTACCTTTTGTAGCTTGCGACACACTTGGTGACATATTGTGACCCTACAGGACACACCAGAGCACCCTGGCTAAATCCAGTTATCTCTCTGGCTCTCCACAACACACTTGCTTCTGTGTAGCGACACACTAATATGTCACGACACAGTGGTTGAGAATCACTTCTCAAGACAATCACAGACCTCACTAAAGCCAATGAGTGTGGCAAGCATTCTTATTCAGGCTCAAGAGAAGGTGCAATCAAACCCTTTTAGATTGTATAAGTGGCTGAGGACTGTGGGGTCTGCTTGATAGGTTTGAGCTTAATCAAGTAGACTGACAGTTTCTTTGGTTGCAAAGGCAGGGGCCAGGAGGTTGGCTGCAGGCTGTGTGTATGTGGTAGGGAGAGAAAGCCAGGCAAAGGAGCTGTGAAGAATGACCATGAGAGGAAGCAGTGCAAGAATGCTTTCTAGGCATAGAAATTGATGAAAGGAAGATCTGGGGACTTCTTATTCAGAAAACTTATTACTGTTGATTGTTTCTACTGTGTTCAGGGAAACAGAGTCTTCTGTAAATAAATAAGTTTACACCACCATACATGACTCGGTCCAACAATCCCTTATCCTAGCAAACAACCCTGTGAGGCCTCAAATAATGATGAATCTTTGAGACCAAAGGAGTACAATAAACTAGGGATTTGAACTGCTGCTAGAAAGTGTGTTCTTGAAGCAACTGTCGAAAGGGTATTAGCCCATAATTTGCACTGGCTCTTTTACTTACTGTAGTGGTCACCTACAGGAAGATATTGTCACATGTCAGTTTAGGGTAGCCAGAGGGATGGCAGGCCCCAAAAGCCTGAACCAAAGTAAAGTCTTGCTAAGATGCCAGCTGAAACTGTAAACTGCCAGCCTCCCCTGGTAAAAGGAAAAGTTGTTGAACACAAGTGGCAGCCCCCACCCCGAGTGGGGGGAGTACATGTCTGGCTCAAGTGGCAGGCTTGTTCTGCTTTTGGCTTTTGCTCTTTAGTAACCCTAGGTTGTTTGTATCAGGATATAAAAGGGAAGCCACTAGAAAGGAGGGGTGAGAGTCTCTCTTGGATCTGAAGACACTGAGAGTTGGGGGTCTCCGTCCATTTGAAGGGGGCCACTCACCCCGAGGTGGTGGTGTAGCCACTCACGCCAGGACACGGCTTTCCCCTGGGTTATGTGATGGTTAGTGTTAGGGTTTAATTTGGCTGTAATCCAATAAAGTTTGTAGTCTACTTCATTTCTGACTCAGCTGTTTGTCTTCACACAGAATCCTCGAACCTGCCTCGAGCCTGCTCGAGACACTTATGTGCAGAAAAGTGAACTGTAAAATTGGTATTGCCTTCTTGCCCCAGTTTCACCTGTGGCTTGTACTACATTGTTATTGCTCCTAATCATACAAAACAGACATTACTTATTCCCTGCTAAATTTGGTCAGATAACCATAATTTTATTAATGTTATATGTCTATTGACAAATATTTCAATATTTCACATTTTCTGCCATTAACCAACTGTGGAGATGTCTGAATATTAGAATTCTCCAAAAGGATAGCCATGTTAGTCTAGTTCAGAAGAACAAACAAGGAGTCCTATGGCACTTAAAGACTAACACATTTATTTATCCCATGAGCTTTCATGAATAAGAACTCAAAGCTTCAAAGAGAAATGGCAGAATTGGAATTCATGTACAAATTTGACACTGTTTCTTCAGGCCTAAATAAGGACTTTGGATTTTTTTTTCTCATTACAGCACGTGATTTGACCTCATCTTCCTCTATATGCTGTTCCCCGGTGTTTGAATCTTAACAACTGCTTTGATTTCCTGTTACAGTGTGATCTGACCCTGTGACTGACACTTCACTGCATTTATTTTCCTCCCATTCTGCAAGTTCTCCCCTCTTCAAAGCATCTGATGAAGAATTTTCTCCACAAAAACCTCATGTAATAAATAAATTTGCTAGTCTTTAAGTGCCACAGAACTCCATGTTTGTTTCACTGAATAGAATATTGTTAGTTGCATATATTATTCCAGTCTTTCTCTATCAATCAGCTGTATGTGTTAGGCATATACTTATATTTTTTGAGCAGGCAAACTTCCATTCTCTGTCTAGGGACTGGAGGGCAGGTACACTGTATTGTGTGACAGGGTCAGGCTGGATGGGTATAGGACAGTGATCCTTTTGAAGAACCAGGTGGGGTGAGCGGGCACAAGCCCACTCACTTCTAAAACCCCTCCCCCAGCCTCAGGGGAGGTGGCACTAGACAGTTCTTCAACTGATTACGGGGGACAATTAAAGAAATAACAGGGATGGGGGTGAGGGTCACAGGTTCAAAGCTAGGGCTTCAGAAGGGGACACCAAGCAGAGAACCCCAGACTGTGCCCACTGCTCTCAGAAGGTGTCAAGGGAGCCAGCGGATGCTGCCCAGAGGAACTCTGCCCAGAGACATGCATAGATGAGGGACCAGAGATAGACCTCACAGTCACAGGCCCTTCCCTCAGCCAACCTCCTTTCCTTGGTCTTATAGATGGCGACTTTGCATAAGCCAGGAGGAGGTTGACGAGGAGGTCCCGCGACTTCATGGGGCCACCGAGAGGGAGTGCATAGAGGAACAGAAGTGAGGAAAGTGCATCCAGAACCTCAATAAGAAGTTCTGGAGAAGCTGGAAAAGGGGATGCAACCTGGCACACTCTAGGTAGGTGTGCTCCAGGGTCTTCCTCATGCCACAAAAGGGGCAGGTGTCAGGATGGGGGTGAACCACACTGAGTACATGCCTGTGTTCATGGCTCCATGGAGGAGCCACCAACTGATGTCTCCAGTGGGCCATGGGGTCAAGGTGGCATACAGGCTGGCCCACCAGTGGTCCTCGCCCTTCACAGATGGAATTAGGTCCTGCCATTTGGTGTCAGGGTGGGACACGAGGGTGAGGAAGAGGATGGTGTGGAGCACGAGCATATACAGACATTGGTGGGGCGCGGTTCGGAAGTGGACTGGATGCAGGTCTAGCAGCTGGCTTAGGGCATGGGGTGGGGGTGGCTGGGACGGCTTGTGGGGCCGGGGCCCAATCAAGAGCTCCGGAGGGCCAGAACTGAGGAAAGGGTGGGGAATACCCTCTCACAGGACCTGCTCAAGGTAAGCTCAAGCAGTGGGAGGCAAGGCCGCCTTCACCTCCTGGAGTAGGCGCTGGCAGGGTGTGAGGGGTGAAGAGCCCCATGCGCTGAGCTAGCTCATGGGGATCCATCCAGTCCCCCCAGGCATAGTCCAGGAGGTCTCTGACCCTGGTGACACCTGCCAGGACCAACCTCCACCACCTGCACACTGAGATGGAGGTTGTGTAGCAGGGGCTCCACAAGGAGGTCTTCCCCCTCTGTCGGTACAACCAACCTGGAAGCTGCAATGAGCCTCCAGGCCCAGAGGAGATCATGGTAGAAGGCTGGCAGCTCAGAGAGGTCTCGCAAACCACCTCTCAGGTTGAGATAAAAGAGCTGCCGGTCATATCGGAGCCCTCAGTAGCAGTGGAGGAAGGTATGTGCCTAGTGGCTCCACGCTGGACTACCTGCATCATAAAGCAGTCTCTGCAGGGCCTGGAGGCAGAAGGTATGGACCTGGCTGTAGATACAGCACAGGCCCTGCCCTCCTTCCCTCAGGGGAAGGCTCAGAATCCCTGAAGAGACCCAGTGCAGTCCTGGCCAGAAGAACTACAGAATTGTCTTCTGGAGGTTGGCCAGGAAACTCAGGGGCAGGACCAGGGTGTTGAGCTGGTGCCAGAGCATGGACCGGACAAGCTGGTTGATGACCAGCACCTGTCCGTGAAGGGAGAGGCACTGCAGCAGTCCCATCCATCTCCACAGCCAGTCAACAACCCTGCCCTCTAACTTATGCCAGTTCTCATCCAGGGCGGGATGGGTGGCAGAAAGGTAAACACCCAGATAGAGCAGTGGACCCATGCTCCAATAGATGGCCTGAAGCACAGGTGGGAGGGAACTTCCTGGCCACTCAGCCCCTACCATCAAGCCAGAGCACTTGACCCAGTTGACTCGGGCAGAGGAGGCTGCCGAGTAGATGGCCAGGCAAGCCTCCAACTGCACCAGGTCGCCTGGGTCCTGGACCATGAGGAGTACGTCATCAGTGTATGCTAACAAGACCAGCCTCAGCTCTGGCTCATGGAGCACCAACCCCATCAACCTCTGACGGAGGAGACAGAGGAAGGGCTCGATGGCCAGGGCGTACAGCTGGCCCAACAGTGGACAGTCTTGACGCACTCTTTGCCTGAAGCTGACCAGTTTGGTCAGGGTCCAGTTAGCTTGGCCAGACACTCCGCAAAGGCGTACAGCACCCGGAGAAACCCCACAAAGCGGGCCCTGAAGCCAAACACCAGCAGGGTGCCCAGAAAGTACCCATGGTCCATCCTATTGAATGCCTTCTCCTGGTCCAGGGCCAGGAGGGCAAACGATAAACCATCCCTACACCCGAGCTCCAAGAGATCCTGGACCAAATAAAGATTGTTAAAGATGGAGTGGCCTGGGATGGTGTAAGTCTGATTGGGATGGATCACATCCTGCAACACAGACCCCAGGTGCAGAAAGATGGCCTTGGCTACTATTTTGTAGTCTGTGCTGAGGAGCAAGACGGCACACCAATTTCAGAGATTGCAGAAATCCCCCTTCTTGGGCAGCGGGACCAGCACTGCTCGCCGACAAGAAAGGGGGAACTCTACTTTCCTCGGACTCAGCCTAGACAATGGTGAGGTCTGGGCCGAGGACGTCCCAGAATGTGCGGTAGAACTCCACAGTCAGCCCGTCCATTCCTGGAGATTTGTTGGTGGGCATGAGATGCAGGGCTTCCAAGAACTTATAGGAGAGTGATGGAGGGAGTATATATTAGCCCCAGACTTAATAAAGCTTTGTTCCCTGGGTTAAGTTAGCCTGGAGTATTCTAAAATAATTGGTCCCAGGTGTCTCAATCAACAGGCCTACTACTTAAAGCCTCGTTCTTAGGCAGGGTGGGGCAGCTGAAAGAAGACTAGAGAGCAGTAGAGCTGCTGAGAGGACACTGACAGTTTGTTTGGAGTTTTGCCATAACACCAAGAGGTACAGTGGGGAATTTGGGAGAGAAAACCCTACAAGCAAGGCCACTAGGACCTGCAGCCTGAGGGTGGACTATATTTAATTGAGGGAGACTGTGGAACTTTCCAGAGCCTGAAGACTGAGGCTTTAGAATTAGAGACTGTGGGACTTCCCAAAGTCTGAAGGCAGACCAGGAGCTGTGGGGCTGCTAAGTGGCGATCCAGGGAAGGTAGCAGCCTTCCTGGACTAACTGTGTAGACTGCTACTTAATAGGGTTCCTGGGTTGGGGCCTGGAGTAGAGAGTGGGCCTGGGGCCGCCTGACTCCCTCTCACCAGCCAACCCCTCACTACCAGGGGGAAGGAAAAATTGAGGTCAGCCAAATCTCACCGCACAATAGAAAGTGCAGGACCTACAGGGGCGCCTGACACCTCACCTTGCCACAATTGATATGAACTGAAATCTATTTTGAGATACACAGACATGTTTATATTGTTGTGATAACATAATTATTTTTAAAAGCTGTCATTTTAGGTCCCTATGCATTGACTAAGAGCTCAAGGGAGCTTCATCATTCCTAGGTGAGCTCTAGGAGGTTTGCTCCTGATGTGCACCAAATAAACAAATCAAAAAAAGTGTGTGTGTGTACAGTAGTGCCTAGAGGCCACAACCAAGTCTGAGATGTAAATACAGTTAGCAAGAGTTGGAAAGCAGTTGGGTATAGGCACTAGCCCAAACTCACATAGCAGATTAGTGGCAGAGTGAGGAATAAAATCTATATCTTCTGACTCTCAGTCCAACAACCTGTCGCTTCATCCCTTAATGTCTGATTTTTATAGCATAGAATGAATTGGTACATGTTTGCACATTAAATCGTGGTTTGCTTAAATTGATTTTGTCCTTTTAACAAATCCTAGTAAACATTACAATAAAAGATTTGTCATGCTGCCAGTTAATCAAGAATGCCATCCTCTCTCGACCAATAATTGAAAAAAGCAAAACCAAGAAATAATATAATGCATCAAACAAACTTTGCAGTGAAGTAGATGGGGGGGGGAGGTTCTGCTCTTTAGAAGTTAAACTACAGCTTTTAAAGGTCTGTTTAATAGGAAGTTCAGGATTCAGTTAACCTGCTATTTTAGTACTCTTATTGCCTATCTAGGAGTCAAGAAATTTCAGTTAATATACCCACTTTACACTTCTGCCATTTTAACAATCTATCTAATAGTATGGAGCAAAGGAACTAATTGCATTTAAAGTAAGTGAGCAAATTAAGGTTTTTTGAATATGTGCAAAAGAATGAAACATTATACTGAAATCTATGACAGCACAAAAGTACCATAAATAGGCAGATTTTCAGATAGTGTAAGTTATCATTAGAAGTAAAACAATTTATGCCAAATGAGGATCTTTTCCAGAATATTTAATGGAAATGAATACTCACTGATGATCTTCTGCACTGTCCCCTTTAATTCAATTTATTTTTATAATGTTGAGAGATCATTGACTTCGAATGATAACCTCTCTATAATCCTTTTAAAAAATCATAGAAAAAACAGATAAAAGTCAGAAGTGTGTTTCAGTGGAGTCCAGTTAAAACCCTTTCCCCCAAATCTTTTGTTGGGTTGTTTTTTTTTTTTAAATCTACAGCTCCAGGGGGAAAAGTTTAGAAAGGAATGGTTATGTAGGGTAGCCAGTTACACAGTGCTGTAAATAGAATGGTGAAGGATTATGTATCAGTAGCAAAATGTCTGGAAAATTTTGAGCTGTTAATTTCTAGAATATATAATGTCTAGATTTTTTTTACAGATATTGAAATTTTGTGAAGAAAGTTTGATGTTATTCTGTGGGGCTATGTCTACACATACATCGTTATTTTGAAATAAGTATTTTGAAATGAGTTATTTCGAAACAAAGTCCTTATTTTGAAATAAATTAATTTGAATTAAGAAAATGTTAATTCGAATTAAGGGAAAGCCTGCTATCAAAATGGCTGTTGTTTCGAAATGGTTATTTTGAAATAAGGCTGTTTGGACATGTTGTTTCAAAACAGTTGTTTCGAAACAACATGTCCAAATGGCCTTATTTCGAAATAACCATTTTGAAATAATAGCTGTTTCAAAACAATCTGGGCTTAACCTGTTTCAAAACAATGGTTCTTATTTCAAAAGGACCAGATCCATCCTTTCGAAAGAAAAAAAACGTTATGTAGACCAAATATCTTTTATTTTGAAATAATCAGTGTTATTTCGAAATAAAGTGCTGTGTAGACATACCCTGGGTGTCATCTTGATTCTTTTGATACAGAATTTCAGAAGGAATTCTTTTTTTTTTTTTTTAAACTGAAGGATTTTTTTTTTTATTTATTTGAAAAACCAAGAGTCCTGTGGTACCACAAAGACTAACATATTTCTTCATGTGTAAGTTTTGCAGTTTTCCAGTTACATCGGAGGAAGTGGGTTGTAACCCACAAAAGCTTATGCCTGAATAAATTTGTTAGTCTTTACGCCAAAAAGGCTCTTGTTGTTTTCCCTGTATATAGACTAACTTGACTACTCCTCAATTTTTTTTTTAAATTAGGAATTCCCAAACATTTAAACTGGACTGGCAGAAATAACCCATGGTATTCTAAATCCTGGGCTGATTGGAATTCTCAACTACAAACAAATATAACCACCTCAGGCACGCCATGTAATCTTTTGACTTTTTTCCTGGGATTGCTGCCAGTACTTTTCCATTAGTGCCCATTATAGTGTCTTTAATGTGAACATGTGTCCACTAGTAATGGCAGTGAAACCTCCATTTCATTTCTGTTAGGTTATAATTATAGATGAACTAACACTGCAACCTTTTACCTGACTCCTTCCTCACCCTTTAACTCTCATGATTTGAATAAAATAGAACACAAATCAGAATCTCTCCTGATGTTCATTATCACAGAACCAAAACTGGATGCAAAACCAAGAGCAATGGGCCATTGCTGACCTGACCTGGATTTCATCCTGAAATCTCTCTGTCTCTGGGAAAATGAGAAAAACTGCATCCTATTATTTGTTCCTAATACCATCTAACCATTGCATGAGATTTATTAGAACAATGTGGAATATGAGATCATTCTAAAGGACCAAGAAATCTAGAAACCAGTCAGAGCTTCCATTTCAAATAGCTGGTGGTCAATAGCATTGGTATAAAGGTTAAAAAAAAAAGTATGATTTGCAGTGATTCATACAAATGTCTCTAGTGTGTTGGTTACAACCAGCAGAAAGCAGTATTTTCATTTAGAAAACAAAACAAACAAAAACAAAACAGAACATTATTATTCCATGAAGGTGCCTTGATGGCCAGGTTGATGGGATCAATAACTTTCAGGTCATTAGAGAGGTCCAATATTGTGCAGCTGCTCTTGAGGTCTTGGAACTTCCATTTTATTAGCAATCTGCCACCACAGATTGGCTGTTTCCTATTGTACATATGATGACTTAGTTTTACTGAATGCTTTGATAGATTTTTTTAAGTAGTATGGCAATATGCTATAGACAATGATCAAAGAAACACATTATGTGATTGAGCTGCATTCTTTTTCTCTCTCCCTTTCTCCCTCCAGGAAATAGGCTTTTTAAACATGTGGTTTTTTTAATCTGATACCGTTGTTTGCTATTGAAAAATAATCTTAAATCTCTCATAAGACTAATATGGGAAAAAAAGCTGATACATATGAAGAAAAGGCTAACTGTTTCAAGATTTGAAGTCATAATGTTGAATGATACAGCAGCCATCATAATCATTAAGCAACACAAATTTGCTATAATCATACATGTTTACAAATATTAAATTACCCACATATGGGATCGTCAATTGTTCCTTCAATGTCACTAGGAGCAGTAGAACTTAAGGCAAGCTAAGCAAGAACTAATCAAAACAAAGGGGCTAGGAGCTTGACAGTTAGCAATTGCTGGCCAGTATTAAAAGGGAGTGGGCTCCCACTCCACTATCTATGCTAGCAGAATCATCTGTCTTCACTGCTTTGTAGTCTCTCATACTGGTATTCACTGCAGTGTTATCTGTAAGTGTTATGAAAACAACATAAGATAGGGATGTTAAACTATGCATAGGTTAACGTAGAACATGTGGCAAAGCAGTCCTAAGAGATATATTGTTTATCCAGAAGAAGACTGCATTTGGGGCCATGGAAGTATGCATCTGTGAGCTTGGAATAACCAATAGATTTAATTTCTGAATGTAACCGGAAGCTGGTGCAGTGTGTTAAAATAAGATGTTCCTTGCAACAAAAGAGAGAATCATCTAGCATCCCTTGATCTAAAGTGATATGAATGATGTTGCCTCTGCTATGGATGTAATGTGTTCTACTGATGCAACCTACTGAAGGCTGCTGAGCCAAAAATGTTGGTCCTAGTGGGAATGCATAGCTGAAATTGTAGATCTGAAATAGTTTATTACAGCCATTAAGACACAGATTGCTTAAAATGCGCTTTGGACAAATCTAAATTACACTGAGTGGATAAAATGTGTTTTCATTTTGCTTCCTAGAGATCTGATCTAAACTGACTGGCCTTGATTCTTCTTATTTTAAAGAAATACATTCATCATAAGCTACATTGCATGAGCATTTTCCTGTGCACTTTAATAGGTCGTTTAACTTTTACAGACTCCATTAGGAGCTCTATCCTTTACTGTTTCTCACGTCTTCCTCCTTCAGTTAGATGGTTGTTGGGGTTTTTGTTTGTTTTAGGCTTTTTTTTCAATCCCTTATCCCTGTGGTTCACAAAACAAGATTGACCATTTCCATAGCTATTATTTTTGTGTGGGATTTGTCAGGTGGAGAGCAGGAGTCTGCTCTTTCACTGTTGTAAAACCAGAGTAATTCTTTTGAAATCAATGGAGTCACATTGGTGCAATGCTGGTGTGATAGCAGAATGGGTAAGTCTATACTGGAGGCTTAAGTTGACCTAAGCAACTCCCTGGCCACATCTGGAGTTCATTAAGTAAACTTAAGCACTTGCTTACATTGACTTAATAACTCCTGCCCTTAAAGTCAACTTTAAGGGTTAAGTTGACTTTATTAAGTTGACTTAACTCAATGTACCCATTATAGTCAACTTAATAAAGTTGACTTAGTGCATTAGAGCCATTAAGTCGACTTTAAATGCGTCCCCTGGCTTAAGTCGACTTAATCAGATCGACTTAAAGTCAACTGTATTAAATCAACTTAGTGAGGCCCCATTTGCTTAAGTTGACTTTATAAAGTCGACTTACCTGAGCCTGGTAGTGTGGCCATAGCCAATGAGCCCCATGATTTTCACATCAGGACTTTGTCTTAACATATGGGTTATGTACAAAATTACTTTTCTTTATTGTTATGACCTCTAGACTTGACCCCTAGATGCAAAATTAGCTCCACATCTTCTCACAAGGGACTTGATGCATGGCATGACTTACCACAACTCATTGGCAAAGCCCGAACCCTGACAACACACAGACCCTCTTCTGTCATAGAGTTACAGTGAACTAATTTGAGTGTAAATAAAACACTGTAGTTTCTTTTTATTTAACTTCTGTCTTAGTCATTTGTGTTTAGATTGTGACCATCCTTCTTGAATGTTTGGAACATGCCTAGCACAGAAGAGGCACCACTAGCCATAAATAAATAATTTTATTTATTGGTTAAGCCCTTTGATATAATAATGAAGCACTCCACAAGTGTGTTTATTTGTTTTATTTTGGTTTTTTTTTTTCAGAATAAAACCATTTTGAAATGTAGCTGGTAGAGTATTATTCTTATGCAGGGTCATAGTAGTAACCATATATTTAAGCAATGACATTCTAAGGCTGTTTTTGACCTCATCTCATCTTCTTGAAGACATTCCTGACTGCTTTATGCATGGTAGGTGTGGTCTCTAGCTCAGTGTAACACCTCAATCAGACTTTATAGCCATGAGTGCAGGTGCAAAGCTGTACTGCAAAATCCCTAGGTAGTCATACCAGGTGGAGCTCATTAACTCCAAGTCTGCAAGATAAAAGGGTATCATTCTGAGACTAGAGAGAGGGATAGGAAAACCTGGCAGAAGGAGTGGCAAGAAGCCCTGTTAATATATAACTTAGGAGGGCTCTGGGATCTAAGATGTCTACTGACCTGGTTTTAGGTACATTCATACCTCAAAATTAGGAAACTGAATGAAGGCAACTTCAGGAAGGAGCAAAACTGAAAAACACTCTAAATTTATGTATGTGTGTGTGCTGCAAGTGTTACAGGATATAAACCTTCCCTGTTTGTACTTTATATCATAAGTGGGATTTCCAGACACTTACTGCCACATTCTATACAAAGGGTGAATATGAAAGATACCCTGAAATAGGTATGAAAACACCAAGTTCAGGCTGCTACTCAACCGCCCAGCAAAGAAATGTGGAGATGGTGAGGGATGGAGAAGAGATCTGAGAAGGGTCTGTCACTTTGCACTGTGATCCCATAATCCATGTCATCTAGTGATGCATTTACCATATGAGAGAAGACTCAAAGAGTTTGGTTTCTTTAGCCTAACCAAAAGAGGGTTGAGGTGAAATAGGATTACTGTCTCTAAATACTTTAGAGGGATAAATGCTAAGGAGGGAGAGGAGTAATTTAAGCTCAGTGCCAATGTGGACACAAGAATAAATGGATATAAACTGGCCATCAGGAAGTTTAGACTTGAAATTAGATGCAGGTTTCTAATCATTGGAGGAGTTAAGTTCTAGAACAACCTTACAGGGGGAGCTGTGGGGGCAAAAAAAGTAGCATGCTTCAAAGCTGAGCTTGATAAATTTATGGAATGGATGGTATTATGGACTTAGTTTAGCAATCAACTGATGATCTTTGATTACTTGTGATAGATGTGAAAGTGACCTGAGAAAAGATATTTGATAGAGTGGGTTCTGAGTTATTACACAGAATTCTTTTTTAGGTGACTGGCTGGTGAGACTTGCCCACATGCTCAGGATTTAACTGATGACCATATCTGGGGTCAGAAAGGAAATTTTCCCCAAGACAGAATGGCAAAGGTGCTAGAGTTTTTTTCACCCTCCTCTGTAGCACTGGGCATGGCTCACTTACTGGTGGGTTCTCTGTATTCTGAAGTGTTTAAATCATGATTTGAGGACTTAATAACTCAGTCATAGGTTAAATGTTTATTGCGGGATTGAGTGGGTGTGGGTCTGTGGCCTGACTGTACAGGAGGTCAGACTAGATGATCCTATTGGGCCTTTCTGACCTTAGATTCTATGAGTTTAGTGTGTCTATGGAGCCTACAGGTCTTACTGGCTCCAGATTGTGCCCTCCCCACACCTGCTCTTGGGAAGTTAATGGGATGCTCTATGAAGCTTTTTCTCTAGGAAGGTAAGGTCAGGCCTGTATTGCTTCCATAAGAAAGCTCACAGAATCATTATGTGGAAGAAAATAGTTGTCTCGTTATGGCCACAGTACTGTCCAGAATTAAATTTTTAAGTTCCCCAAAGCAGCCTTTTTTCTCCCAGCTGTAACACAGGGTGTTAGAAGAACTGCCAGTGCATTTCACACATCTCCTTTAGTCTGCACGTAAGCTAAGCTAGTACAATGGAAGCCACACTTACATATGAAGTAAGTGAGGGGGGATGTGAATCTAAAAGGAGGCAGAACATGAAGGAATAAACCATGGGTCATTATCCTTATTTTGAGATATAAGGGGATGGTAAAGAAATCACCCCTTTTTCTGGCACCCAGGGTGTAATTGAGCAGTGCAATCATATTAATGAAAATGGGATCACGACTTTCTGTGGCTGGAATGCTGGAAGGAACCTTTAGGGACAGCAACTTCTTTAGAGAGAATAATCACCTGTTAAATTATGGCAATATCCAAAGGGATAGTTGTGTTAGTCTAGTTCAGTAAAACAAACAAACAAGGAGTCCTGTGGCACTTAAACACTAATAAATTTATTATGTTAAGTTACTAGATATCACATTATAATTTTGTTATAGTAACCTTTTAGCTCCATTATCCTTTCTCACTGTTTTCTGAGTCTCAAACCTTTGGTAAGAAACTTGTTTAATATAAATGTCTCTTAGTGCTGTAGTACAATACAAGGTGCTGATCCTGAGTTCAATCGTTTGAGTATGGATGATGTTCCATTTGGGATAGCAGAGCTGGTACTTCTGTTAGCATTCAGTGGAGAAGGGGCTGGACACTACAGAGGAATACTTCAAAGGAGTTCATAGGCTGGGGTTCATAGGTTGGGGTAAACCTACAAGGCAAAGGAAGGTCTGGCATAGCACTGAGGAAATTGTTTGGATGGCTAACAGGCTATTAGTGTCAAGGAGTTGACACCTAGTTAAGTCTTCATTACTCTGGAGGATAGTGTGGTGTCTCACTGTCCTGGGTTACCTGAAAACTGTCACAGCAACACACACCTAGTGTTTGACAGAGTTCAAAAGCACTGTTTCTTTAAAATCATTCATTTTAGAAAAACGGCAGGTAGGGTAAAATCACCTACCATGTTTGATATTAGAATATCTGATCAATACCCCTTTGACAACTGAGGAGCTATTATGTATGGAGTCTCTTGATGATGATGTATGAATTATATCTGCAACTCTTTTTGACTAAATTTATTTGTGTATAGTGAAATAAGGCTAATCCTTGATCCAGAGATGTGGGCACAGGGACTGTAGCAGGTGATACCTATAGTTGATGCAACTACTGGATTGGCCTTTCTCCTTTATCTCTTTTCCTCCCTTACTTTCACTTGTTTGATTTCAAAGTTTGTAATGAGTAAGTGACAATGGTGCCTCCAGCTGGCCCGTCTGAGAGCCATGTCCTTCTAGCTGTTGGTATCCATGATGCAAGCTTGAAGGTTTTCTTTCAGGGTGTCCTTGTATTTCAAAAGTGGTAGCTTTGTCCACTTTTCAATTGGCTTTAAAACATGACTTTCAGAATTCTGGTGTCCTTCATCCTCCTGACATGTCTAGCCCACTGACACTGGGCTCTCAGGGCCATGCCTTCCATAGGTGAGATCTGGCACCTTTCAAGGACCTCTGTGCTGGAGATTCTGTCGTGCCATGGAATATTGCAGGTGGATCTCAACAAGCACTGATGGAAGTGTTCAAGTTGCTTGAGGTGTCTCATTCCACAGATGATGATGAAATCTCCTAAAGGAGGAGCTTGCCTTAGCAATGTGTTCATTGATTTCACATCAGTGCTGGTAGTATGGAGAATAAACATCTGAGGGTATCTCTACACTGAAAAGTTTTTTTTGGAATAAGGAGGCTTATTTCAAAAAAAAATTTTCACCAGTCCATGCAGACATTTTGGCATTTTGAAATAAATAATTCATTATTTTGAAAAAAAACGAAGCACTATTTCAAAATATCTAAGTGTGCTTTTATTCTGAAAAAGCTATTCTTTCAAAATATTTATTTTGAAAAAAACCATTCCAAGCCACAGAATATGCTTTTTTTAAAATAAATAATGGCCCTATACTTTTCCCTGCCGTCCCCCTATTTTGAAATAGAGAGTCTAGTGAAGACTCTCCATTTCAAAATAATAATTCCTATCTTATTTCAAAATAGAGAGTCTTCACTAGACTCCTATTTTGAAATAATAAATTTGCAATATTGCTATTTCAAAATACATTCAAAATAGTTATTTTGAAATAACTATTTTTCAAAATCTTTGGCAGTGTAGACATAGCCTGAGGCAGCAGAACTGATCAGCTGTTATAAGTTGTGTACCTTTGATGGCAACACCAGGTTCAACATAACCCTTCACTGGGGATGACAGGTACATGACCTCTGCTTGGTTGTTTGCTTGCTTGCTTGCTTGCTTTCTTATGGTAAGTCTAAAGACCCTGGCTCCTATGCAAACCAGTTAGTAAAAAGTTGGATGTCCTCCAGCATATGAGCTTCCAATATGCAATCATCTCCAAACAAATCTCTAATCACAATTTCCAGCATCTAGTGTGGGCCTGAAGGGGCTGCAGTTTGAACAGCTCTCCATCTTCATGAGACAAGATGTAGATGCCACAGTCCATATTATGGAAAGTATTCAGGAACATCATGGAGAAGACGATAGAAAAGGAGTTATCTTACACTCTCGTGCAAAACATTTGTCTGAGTGGCAGTCTAGAAAATGCCAGTCTTATAATGCTTAACAGTACTTCATTCAATTTCATCATTGTTTTGTAAGAAACTAAATAGAAAGATTTATCTTTGTTTAATGTGATTTACACTTTGTGTTTATGTTTGGGCTTTTTCCTTTGGTTCAAAAAACAAAACAAAAACAAGCAAACAAACAAACAGAACCTGGGACTAACGTCAGGCTTAAAAAAGACAGGTGCTATGTAAACTCTCCCTTTTGCACAACCAATTGCTAATGCTTTTCTATGTCAAATAAAGAGGAATTCTCATTTGGTCTTTCTTCATTTGTTACACGTTAAGCATGAATGAAACATCAAGTAAAAAGTGCATAGATCTCACAGCAGATTTCTGCTCTTTTATAAGAAGGGTAGATTTAGAAATAGTTATAAAGCATCATTAAATGATTAATAGCTGTTGTAAGTCTGATACAGCTATGGTAGGAGCAGTATGTCATATATGGTTAGGCTTGGCAGAATTTATTTTTTCATAATTGACAGATGTTAATGTATATTTTGAACCTTTTTCTATTTAATTTTTTCCAGTTGTACAAAATTAGGGGTTTAAGCATTTTTCCATCTATTTTCATCAACTTTGAGGAGTGGTCAAACAATATGGAGGTCAGACAATTGTTTAATGACTGAGATGGTGAGATTCAAAAGTTAAAAGTTTATAACTGTTAAAATACATTAAAACACACCATCACACATCAAAATAAACAAAGTAAATATCTTTACATCAAGTCAATTAAGTTCTCCAGGCGCATTTTTTTAACTGTGCTTCTCTGTAAATTTCTATTATCAACAGAAATATTTTTGTTGGTTTGTGGGTGAATAGTGAAATTGACATTTACCAGCTATTACCAATAATCTGATCCTCTGAAGCCTATATATGATTATAAACCATAATTGTAAGAAAACTGCTGAGTATTTGTACTCTGTAACAATTGAATAACTGCTTACTAAACATATATTAATCCTTTATAAACTATTTAAAAATCTGCCCTTAATAATTGGATTTGCATCATCTCTTTTTAGTCCAACAACAGATCTGCCACCAGTAGTTCAGTAACTGAAGATCTCTTCTTACAAATTTCGGTTACTAAAATGCAGGGACTGTTATGTTTTCTCTCATTACTGAACTGCAATAACCTTGTGATGGAAAGTCATAGTGGATAGATACTCCAGATGTCAAAGCAACGACTCCCCCCACCCTTTCAGCTACCTGCTCCCACGTGTCTGACATCACTTCTAGACAGGGGAAAGGAGGACCAGAGAGACAAGGTTTTGTTCATACGTTAGACTGTCACTCTAACTGCCAGATCCCTCCAGGCCCTGCTTTTCCTTGCAATTTATTTCTGCAAGGACAGGAATGCAGTGTCGACAGAGAGGCTGGATTTCTTGCAGTGTAGAGGACTCATGTGACAAGTACACTCTGAGGAAATGTGAAGTTCTGAAGGAGTAGCCATGTTATTCTGGTCCAGCAAAACAAACAAGAAGTCTGGTTAAAGAATAACAAATGTATTTATCACATAAGCTTTCACAGGAGAGAATCCCAAGTCTGATGAAGTGGAATTCTCTCCCACAAAAGCTCATGCAATAAATACATTTATTAGTCTTTAAACATGCCATCAGACTACTTGTTTGTTCTGAGAAAATGTGTTTCTTTATCAGTGATAGGGTCCAAATTTAATGGAAGCAAAAATAAAATGACACTATCCCTTTAAAAATCCCAGAATGAAAATCTGGAAGAAAGGATACTTTCAACTGGTCCCAGCCCCACCTCCTCCTCACATGGCTGCTTATAAGAGAATTCACCTAAGAAAAGTCAGTCAATGACAGGTCTGCCTCCTCTCCCCTAGTGGTTTCAAAGGGGCAAGTAATTTTAAAATGCATGCAGGACTGACTGAATAGGAGAAAACATTACATTTACTCTCTGGTTTGGCCTTATAGCCTGTTGGTGTAGATCGATTTGGGTTTGGGGAAATGCCAGTTGGCTCCTCAACTGCAATAATGAAAGTGGATAAATCACCGGGCTTTCCATTCTGCTTGGAATTTCCATCAGAATGACAATGTTGTAATAAATGTGAGAATTATATACTCAGAATCGGAAAGCCTTGTACTAGATAGTCAAACTGCATAGAGAACATCTCTGCATCAAGAATACACCCCAGGATTTTTCAGAAATTGTTGTATGAGGGAAGAATTTTGGTCAACAAGAACACAGAAGATGTCACCCCTTTCCCTTGCTGGTTTTGAGGTACAACCACAACCTCAATTTTATTGTCTGACAAAGCAGAATACTGGGGTGAAAAAAATCTTTTGGGCATGGTTCTCTTCTCAATTATGGTACACAGGTGTTTGTCAATGACAACAGTGGAGATACTACACTTACACTTTAGCAAACATGATAAGTATGAATATAAAAAATACCACTCATACTCTATATTTCAAATCTCTGGATTACCTCAAGGCTTAACATAACAGTTCTGTGGAAAACACTAATATTCTTTGCCTCCTTCTTCCTCTTGAGAGCTATGATTTATACTTCAAAATCATAAAAGTTCAAAGGAAGACAAAAAGCAGCAATTCATGTAATAGTAGCAAAATCCTCATTTGGGTTCAGATCAATGGTGCAAACTATACTGCATTGGCTCTATATCTATCCAGGACTATGTGTATTAAGGGAATCTTTTCCTTAAGCAGAATCATTACTGATGTGACTACCACTGGGCTTGTAGAGGGAGCTCAGTTCCTATTCCTAGAAGATAATGTATCTGTTGAACCCACAAGAAATATGTTCATGTTCTGGCTTGCTGTTAGTTTGTGGATTTTGCTGTCTTTGTTTTTTGTGGCCCAAAGATCTGGCAGGAGCAGAGTTAGCCTGCTAAGTTATATTCACAGTTAACCCTACTGAATATTTATTGCCCAGCCTTGGCAGAGAGCTAGCTGTATCTCCCTTCTTGCAGCCCAGATCTATCCTGGTTTCAGGAACACCTTGCTATGTTAGAAGGCTGTAGCTGCCTCAGAGCATTTATGAACCGTGGAAGAATGCTTTCAGTAACTCCATCATGCCAGGCCAAGTTCTACCCAGTTTTCTTATTTCCCCTTCTGTACTAATGGAAGGAAGAGCAGGCTTGTTATTGTCTTCGAATAGGTGACAGAGAGGGAATACAAATTGTGGTTGAACTGTTCTCTCTAACGAGGTTATGTGGGCAGTTTTTGTCATTTTCTCCTTTTGGGGCCTGAATCTCCAGTCTGTAACAGTGTGTTTTAAACTAACGTAACTGTTGATTTCCATGCAGTTAACATTGGCATAACATTGTACAGTAGTACGCATTGGAGAAACTGGTCGTTGATGATTATATCATCAGCAGTGTGCTCTTGCTGCCAAAAAGGCCAATGGCATACTGGGCTGCATCAGAAGAAGTGTTACCAGCAGATCGAGGGATGTGATCATTCCCCTCTATTCTGCACTAGTGAGGCCACATCTGGAATACTGTGTCCAGTTTTGGGCTCCCCACTACAAAAAGGACATGGACAAATTAGAGAGAGTCCAGAGGAGGGCAACCAAAATGATCAAAGGGCTGGAGCACAAGCCCTATGAAGAAAGACTGAAGGAACTAGGCTTATTTAGCCTGCAGAAGAGAAGACTGAGGGGGGATTTGATAGCAACCTTCAACTACTTGAATGGTTGCTCCAAGGAGGAGGGAGCTCGACTGTTCTCGGTAGTAACAGAGGGCAGAACGAGAAGCAATGGTTTCAAGTTACAGCTGGGGCGGTCCAGGCTGGATATTAGGAAAAACTTCCTTACTAGGCGAGTGGTGAAGCAGTGGAATAAGTTGCCTAGGGAGGTGGTGGAATCTCCATCTCTGGAGGTGTTCAAGTCCCAGCTGGACAAAACACTGACTGGGATGATCTAATGGGAGTGGTCCTGCTTCTTTTGGCAGGGGGTTGGACTAGATGACCTCGTGGGGTCCCTTCCAACCCTATGATTCTATGATTCTATGATCTTATGGCCAGCCCACAAGGATTTGCTGCACTGTCATGTTCCTCCCCGTTAACACTGTGGAGTACAGCATTCTATCACTGTTGTCCAGCATTATGTTGGTCATAGTTTTTATGAAGAGAACAGTGTGAATCCCCTAATTCAAATCAAAGGGCTAAATGATGGGATTACAGATCCAAGTTTTTATTTATTCCCATATCTCCCATATATTACCTGTCTCAGTTTTTAACTAAGACGCCTATCTAAGCACTAAAGTATCTCTAGTGCTATGTATGTTGCATTTTTAAGGTACACAGAACAACTGTTCTTGTCATCAGCTGCTTGCATGTGATAACAAAGAAAAAAGAAATATCATTTAGCAACATGGTGTGCTCTTTTCCCAGGAAAATATGAATAAATGCTGACTCTGAAAGGGGAACTATGTATGGAAGCTATTATTCGATTGAAAAGCAGATATCAGGGATGAGTCCTTTTTTTGGTAGGAATTTGTATTTTGAAAGAAATTGCTACAAGAAATGGACTAATATCTATTGTTAATCAGCTTGTTTAAATATTGATAAGTGATATTTTTGTGTGTTTATCAGGTGAGAACTGCCATGCCAATAGCTGTATTCCTCTAAGGCAACATATGTGACTTGCCAAAAAGACCAGGAGGTAATATTATTGTTCTTGTTGTTTTTCAGTTTAAACCATGGATAACAGGAATCAGACAACCACTGAATCAAGGATCAAAACCAAATAGAGCAATAGTGGGAAAATGCCTCAAGTTACTTTATGTCTATGTGGCTGCATAAAAACTGAAGTTAGTGCATCTGCAGTATAAGTAATTCAACAGTGAATTTAATATGAAGTGTTATCCTAACACCTGAAATATTCATATAAGTTTTTTAATATTTAGGTTATGCTGTCTTTCTGAAGTTATGAGTGCCATTTCTGACGTTCATTACCAAGATTAACACCTTCCTAGACACAAGAGTGGTGGAAAAACCATATTTGTGGAGAATTTAAAGAGATCACAATAAAGTTTTTGTATCTGTGAAATGTCTGTTAAATATAAAACACAGCTACTGAACTCTTTAATCATTAATATCTTAAAAGGAAGAAAGCCATGCCATTGTCTGCTTAAATACAAGACACACTTTGGAAAGAATTTCCAGAGGGGTAGCCATACTAATGTGTACAGTAGAAACAACAAGAGTCCTCTGGCCCCTTAAAGACCCAACAAACTTATTCGGGCATAAGCTTTCATGCGCTCCAAACCACTTTGTCAGATGCAGGAACTGGAAACTACAGTTGAGAGGTATCTATACAAATGCCAGGATGAAGGAAGGCAAATATTAGAAAAGTCAATTTGGTTAGGATAGAGGAGGCCTATTTGCACCATTTGCAGTCAATGGAAAGACTCTCTTATTAAGTTCAGTGAGAGTTAGAATGTGTCCTGTGATTTTTCAAAACCAAGCAAAAAAAAAAAGTGCTTATATTAAACTTGTTGACCCATAGGTACTGCCTTTCTCACTGGTGGTGGTGAACAGAACAAATTTTTGTCAGTGGGAAATGCATGAATCGATGAGAGATTAGTCTTTTGGTCCCCATTTTCTTTAGCAGTTTAGCCCCTGTGCCATGGATTTCAGAGTTTAAAGGAGGCAAATTTTTGGAGATTCCCGCAAACATATTGGCAGCACATCACTGCTGTCATTTACAGTAGCGTGAAGGGCCATGGGGAGGGAACTCAGGGTCAGGAATAGATACAGTTGAATGTTTCCATGAACATTTGAAGTATGTAAAGCTCAGTTTCAAAAGCAGTCCAGTCCAACTAGGTTAGAAATGAAGTTTCTGTAAGTGAGACATAGATCATTTCATCTCACTTAGCAGAACAGTATTATTATGTTACATTACCAGGTTTAGTAGAAATGGAATAATTGAAAGAATCAATGGAAAATAAAGTACAATGTGTTCTGTCTCATGAAGAATCATAGTTACACAATTTACATGACCCGGATGTTCCTTCAGAAGAATATGAAGAACTACAACAACCTCACAGAAAGACAGTAGTTATTACTTGTGTCTGATTGTCCATCCCCTTGCTCCTTCCCTTTTCTTTTGAACCAGGCAAAGTATTTGCTTTCTAGCACATAAGTTTTTAACATGGCTTAAAATTCCATGAATGAGTAGCAGTTTTTTTGGGTACCCAACTTGAGACATCTTAAAAAGATCTGATTTTCAGAAAGTCCTGACCATCCACTTTTCTAAAATCTTGTTCCCTTATAGGTGTTGACAGTAAGACACCCCAAAAAATCACCAGATGTTATTAAAAAATATAGGCTTTTATATCTACTTTATATAGTAAATATTAAACTGTGTATATTGCCAGGGATTTTTGTGTTATTATATCACAATATGCTAGAAATTTATGAGCCAGGGACTCAACTGCTTTATATCACTGATGTCCATAGAGTTACATCTGTAGGGGAGAATAGAATGATAATGCACTGTCATTCTGTGATGTGCAAAGGCAGTTCTTGTTGTCCTATTTATTCAGTCTGAGGGCCTGGGCCAATAGGTCCCATTTGTTCTTGTTTATACTATATTAAGAAGGGTTGCAATGTTGAAATGTAGCTGCTTTAGACTCTAAAAATGTGAACATAGGTGAGCAATGGGAAAGTTGTTCTGATTCATGAGTGTGTTATTGTGTAAACATTTTGTTAAAAAGGAAAGCACAGAATGAAATTGAAGAAGTTTGATTTATTTGGCCTTCCTTGGCTAAATGCCACACTTTGAGATGAAAAAAAAAATGTCAACAACTCTCCTGGTTAATTGCCATGGTAATGACCAAAGGCCTGATCCAAAGCCCACTGAAGTCCATGGACTTTTGTGCCAGACACCAAGAATAGTCTTAAAAAGTGGGAAGACATTTTGACAGCCAGGCCCATTGATACTGGGGGGAGTTTGGAAGGTACTACCTTTCCATCTCTCTCCCCAGTCAGAATGCTGGGCCAGCAGAAAACAGGGTGACACTGTGCTTAAAAAACAGCGCCTTGAGAGCTCAGCCACCATGCACACTGGTGAGAGCTCCACCCCAATTAGCAACCAGCACCACTTCTCCCTCCTGTAGTCCCAGTCGCCCTTCCTTGTTCCTCAGAACTGTCTCTAATCCTCTAGAAGCTCTGCCTACACCACTTCCAACTTGTTACTAGTTGCCCTACCCTCCAATTAGTGCTTTGAAGGGCTCCTCTGTCTGCTACACAGCAGCCACAGAGCAGGTACTTGAGAACTCCCCATCGCTCTGCATACCTATTTATTCTCTTCCAAGCAGTTGCTCCTTTCCTCCCCCAGAATCCTGCTTCTGAATCCTTGTATCTTCCCTACATTCGTTGGTTCTGTCAGAGTACCCTGACATTCACTTTTCTTTCCCTCTGTCTGCATTCACTGTACCTTCAGAGTCCCTTTTCTCTCCCATCCTTCTGCTGCCTTCCCCACAATCTTTGTTTAACAGCTGGTAAATTCTTTTTTAGTAAAGAATTTAGAGTTGAAAATAAGTTTGATTCAAATCCAACTAGCTCTCAAAGATAGTATCAGACTTCCTTTAGAAAATTCTATGCCTTAAAAACATCACTTTAAAAGTCTGGAAATGTTCGCATAATGACTTAAATGTTTTATGATACTTCATTACACTCCAATCTTAACTTTTCCCCTTAAATGCAAAGGTCAATATAACATTATTAGTAGATTGTAAAATACTGGTTCCCGTTCAAGAGATTTGTTTTCAAATGTTGGCACTTCTTATAAAATTACTTACTTAAAAAAAAACACCTACACATATTAGTAGTTGTTTAAGCTGGCTAAAAATATAAATTTGAAGACCTTCCACACTCTACTCCAGATAGAGGTGCTACCAACTTTTCCCATCAACTCGGGGTATGCTCATTTACAAGGGTTACTTTCTCTGGGGCGGGAGGGGGGAAGGTTGCAATTCTATTAGTGTACTGCTTGAGTCACTTGTGTTTCTATGTGGAGCTTACTCATCTCTTCTACAAATCCCTCCCAATGGGTTTCTAAGGGTGACAGAGCAGACCAGGTCTATCAGCACTCTCAGCTGACCCCTTATATGTTCCTGAACTCAGCAGGCTGGGTTACATAGCATTTGTCTGCTGTCACCCTTATGTGCCCCTGGACTGCACCAGACTAGATTGGAGTATGCACCTGAGCAGGCTGGGTCAAAACAGCACTTTCAGCTGCCACCCTTATGGCTATGTCTACACATGCATTGTTATTTTGAAATAAGGATTTCGAAATGAGTTATTTCGAAATAAAATCCTTATTTCGAAATAAGTTAATTCGAATTAAGGGAAAGCCTGCAATCTAAATGGCTGTTATTTCGGAAGGGATATTTCGAAATAAAGCCGTTTGGACCTGTTCTTTCGAAACAGCTCTTTCGAAACAACAGGTCTACACAGTGTTGTTTCAAAAGAACAGCTTTATTTCGAAATATCCCTTCCGAAATAACAGCCGTTTCCAGGGGGGGCAGGTTTTACTTTTTCAAAATGACGATTCTTATTTCGAAAGGGCGAGGTCCGTCCTTTCGAAATAAGAAAACGTTATGTAGACCTAATTTCTTTTATTTAGAAATAACAAGTGTTATTTCGAAATAAAAGTGCTGTGTAGACGTGCCCTATATGTCCCTGGACTCCACAGGCTAGCTGTCACCCTTATATGCCACAGGTTCAGCACTCTGGTAACACCTTAATGAACAAACCTTACAAGGAATTGGGTATCACAGGGATCTTTGGCTAGGTAAAAGGAGTGCTGCTGCAGAGCAATACAGGGAAGACAAGAACACAGAGGAAGTCTGGCAACCAGCTTGATTAGGAAACTTACTTTTATAGCCAAGTACATAAAACTTATGAATAATTGTAAAAGGAAAGAAAAATGCCCAAACAGTTACAATATTAATAAGCATACAAAAAGAGGAAAATGATTGAACAGTTACAATATTACCCAGTTTCAGTTATAGCATTGGGGAAAGCTAGCCCAAGTAGATTACAAAAGATCAGGTTTAGAGAGTTAATAGTTGGGCTAAGAGGGAAAAAAAAAGAGAAGTGGGGGGGGGGAGTTGTCTCACCACTCAGTCCAGTCCAAAGGTACCCAGGAACCAGGCTGTTCAGCTTAGGGTCTGGAGTGCTGGAGACAGGCAGAACCTCCTCCATGATCAGCAAGGAGAAGGTGAAGTCCCAGTGGACCTGATGCAGCTTATAGGTCCGGACAACAGATCAGGCATCAGAACAGATTCAGAACTAACTAACTCTCATGTGGAACTTGCGTAGGGATTTTTGTAGGGAAGAAACAATGATTCAAGGTGAAACACTGGGGTTGTTTGGGAGTAAGTAATGATTTAAGGGGGTATACCAGAGGTGTTTTGTTTAGGTGGACAATAGGAGCTGATCATTCCTGGTGATGGGTGGCATTCCGCTGAGGAAGCTTACAATGCAATCAGGCGGATTCAGTATGTTGGAAATCAATTGAAGATCTATTGACTAGAATTGGTCTGATAACTGCTGGGCTGGGTGTGTGCAGGCATGAGTTCATTTGTCTCAGGAGCAGGCATCCCCCATCATGCAGTGCTTCTCTGCTTTGCCAGTCCCAGAGTTCAGTGCGACTCCTGCCTTGGAGCTTGGTTCTCCATTCAGTATGCTAAGTCTGGTTCCATCCTTGATGCAAATGAAGTTTCTGCTGTCCATACAGTGTGCTAATTGCTAACAACTTCCCTGTGGATGAGGCTAAAAGAGTTGGCCTAATACCAGCACCCTTGTTCAAAGGAGTTTTAGGTGTGTCTCCCACTGCCTTTCATTGTTTCTGGTTTTTGGTTCAAGTGGAGGATGAAGGTGATGGGGCAGGGGAGTGAGTCTCAGTGGCTAGATACTATGCCCTGATTCACCAAGAACACAGAGCTACCAAGTAACAGAGGGTTTGCAGCTGTACACAAGAAACTCATACCAGGGCATAAATCTGCAACATCACATAATGAATAGAACAAACATGAGATTTTTTTGTTCACTGGAATTTAGTTTCTGATTGTCACTGTACAGTATGTCACTGTTGTTTTTATACCTTTATGATCCAGAGCTTTGCTATTAAATTACTATAATATATGTTATGTATATATTGTCTTAAAATAGAATGACGAAACAAAACATGCAACTACTGTAAAACATTGCTGAATTTTCAGATTATTGAAATTTGAGAGGAAAGTACTATTGATCATCTCCCATCTTTTGGCATCTCTCTGCTATACATATAGCTTTAAATGATGACTCAGTTGAACTGGAAACAATTTCTTATGTACTGCTGTGAACTCGCCATTTGAAAGGGGGTTTTTTTTGTTGGTTTTTTTTTTTTTTCCTTTGGTAGCTATCTCCTGTTGAGTCAGAAGTTTTGAGTGTTCTTTTTTTTCTTTCCATCCTGCATGAACCTCTTATTTGTTCTATTTCTATAACCGAGAATGATGCATAGTGTGGGCGCCTCTTACATTCCTTGGGATTGGTTCCATAGGTGAAAGTCTATGTATTCAGAATGAATCAGAGAACTGATATCCTTTACCTCCCCTCTCTCTTCTTCCTTTGAAAACAGCTGAATTACGCTTGTTTTAAAATATCATTAATTTAAATACTTAATGACTTTATGGTTATTTAAGTGGGTTGAACTTCGTGACACATAACCTCCTGTAATCACTGTGTGTTGCACAGTACTGCCATATGTGTGTTTGTATGGACTTCTCATTTCTTTGATGACACAATCTCTTGAACTCCATTTTCAAATAAATAGACTAAGAAGTAAAGATGGGTACTGTGGAATCAGAAAAAAAAGGGGCACAAGAAGGAGAAGAAAGCAAGTTAAATTTCCTAGGCACATCCAACATTGTACCTAAACATGCTAATTTTTCTGGTGTTTCATAGCCTTTAAAACCTGTTGGCCCAATTTGCAGTTGTAGTTATTGACACTGGTTCAAAGTGGGAGTGTAATTAGCAAATTTTAATTATAGAAATGACTACACAAAGTGCAGGGCAATGAAGAATCAAGCATTGTATGTTGGGGAAATCTTACTATAGCTTTCTGCGGCACATAGTGAGAGAAAGAGCTAGAGAGAGAAGTTCCAATCTCTTCCGCAAGTGGTAAGATATCTCTCCTTGTATTGAAGAGATGGATTTTTAGGCACCCCAAAACTGCAGTCCATTATGACAAAGTAAACTTTGGGGGAGGAAGAAGGTGGATATTTACATTCACTCTCTCTCTCTCTCTCTCTCTCTCACACACACACACACACACACACACACACACACACACACACA
>ML681994.1:7969878-8048655 GCA_007922195.1 Podocnemis expansa | reverse complement strand
CAGCAAAACAAACAAGGAGTCCTGTGGCTCTTTTAAAAATTGATGTCAGACAAAGCTCATGCAATAAATAAGTTTGATAGTCTTTAAAAGTGCCACAATTCTCCTTGTTTGTTACACACAGGTGGGAATACATGACCAGGCAGTTTTACAAAGGCTTTGTCAATGACAACAGGATGCACATTATGCTAATATAAAGATGTAGAAATAATTATAGCTGTTATTACAAGTTAGATGTCTTTATGTCACAGGGGCCTGATTAAATGCACCCTAGAATCCTCAAGTTGCTGACTGAGGACATATCTGAGCCATTAGTGATTATCTTCGAAATGTCATGAAAGATGGGTGAGATTTGAGGAGAGAGAAAAAGGAAAAATGTAATATCAGTCTATAAAATGGGGAATAAGGACAACTTGAAGAATAACAGACCAGTCACCTTAACTTTAGTACCCAGAAAGATAATGATCAAGTAACTAAGCAATCAATCTGCAAACACCTAGAAGATTATAATGTGAAAAGTATCAGTCAACAAGGATTAGTGTCAAACAACCTAATAGATTTCTTTGAGAGGGAAACAAACTTTGTGTCGAGGAGAAAATGGTAACTGTGGTATATCTTGTCTTTATTAAGGGTTTTGATACTGTCTCACATGACCTCATAAACAAACTGAGAAAATACAACCTAAATTGAGGTATGCATGGCACATGACTGGAAAATTGTTCCACAAGAGTAGTTATCAGTGGTTCAAATCAAGATGGAAGGCCATATCAAGTAGGGTCCTGCAATGATCTGTTCTGGGTCTGTCTCTTTTCAGTATCTTCATCAATGATTTAGACAATGATATAGAGAGTACACTTAAAAGTCTGCAGATGATATCAACCTGGGAGAGGTTGCAATTGCTTTGGAGGATAGGATTAAAATTCAAAATGATCTGGATAAACTGGAGAAGTAGTCTGAAGTGAATAAGATGAAATTCAATAAGGACAAGTTGAAAGTACTCCACTTTGAAAGCAACAATCAGCTGCACACATCCAAAATGGGAAATGACTGCCAAGAAGTATTACAGAAAAGAATATGGGGGGGTCGTATTGACTCACAAGTAAAATATGTATTATTCTGGGGTGTATTAGCAGGAGTAAGCTCCTATAAGCAAGAAAAGAAGTAATTCTTTCACTCTAGTCCATACTGATTAGGCCTCAGCTGGAGTATTGTGTCCAGTTCTGAGTGCCACGTTTCAGGAAAGATGTCAGCAAATTGGAGAAAGTCCAGAGAAAACCAACAAAATGTATTAAAAGTATAAAGCAACCTGACCTATGAGAGAAGATGGAAAAAAAGTGGGTTGTTTAGTCTGGAGATGAGAAGTTTGAGGGGAAAACATAAGAGTTTTCAAGTACATAAAAGATTGTTACAAGGAAGAGGGAGAAAAATTGTTCTAATTAATCCCTGAGTATAGAACAAGAGACAATGGTCTTAAACTGCAGTAAGGATGGTTTAGGTTAAACATTAGGAGAATACTCCTAACTGTCAGGGTAGTTAAGCACTGGAATAAGTTGCCTAGGGAGGCTCTGGAATTTCCATCATTAGAGATTTTTAAGAGCAGGTTGGATAGACGCCTGTGACAGAAGGCTTAGGATAATGCTTCCTCCTGCCTTGAGTGCAACGGCCTGGACTAGAAGACCTCCTGAAGTCTCTTCCAGTCCTATGATTCTATGAAATAGAGATGGGGGGTGGGGGAAAGACATCTCTGGACATCTAGTGCATCTCTTTGCCAATGACTGATTATTTCAGTGTCTTTTGTAACATTTTTCCAGTTTAGTTTTAAATATTAAAAAGCAAGAGGCTTCTACCATGTCTTTTGGGAGACTCCTGAACATCCTAAAAGAAATAACTGAATGTAGGGAGAAGTCTGATAGAACCCATGGGATTCTAAATACTACATGTGTTTAAATTCAGGAACCTACTTAAGTAGCCTGCTGAATCGAGTCCTTAATCTTGTTTAATAAATTAACATATCTAGCCTCCTAATAATTTTAATTGTTCCTTTTTAAAGTGTCTATACTTTGGAAATTTCTTTTTGGTAATGACATACAGTAAAGTGAAAACAATATCCAATGTTCATTTCATTACAGTTATACAGAGAAGGATTATTAACTCTCTGCACCTTGACATGACCCCTCTGTACATGAAACTGAAAATCACATTGTTCATTTTTGCTGTTATATCACAGTGCAAATTCATGTCTAATTTTCAGTCACCTTTTTCCTCTGCCCAAAGAGAGCATTAAAGAAGAGATGTTCTTGCTATTACCAAACCGCCTAGTTGCCTGGTGGATAACAAACCTAGCTCCCATTTCTCCTTGAAGGCCAAAAGTATTTAAATGTCTCCAGTTTAGCTGTCCAAATCTCTAGCTTTCCCCTGGCATCATGAATGAGGCAGTTACATTTCAATGTGGTGTAGATTTTTGAGTAATACTTGTCGCAGAAGGAAATATACTGAGTCTCATGGTAACATTTGTGAATTCCACTAAAAATACTGATTGCACTGTTTAGAAGGCACAGGGGAAAATGAAGAGAATGCAGAGATATGTAATTCAGGGCCCACAACCAGATCCTTTGCTTTGAATATGTTGTACAGAATACAGGCCCTGTTTACGGCATTTGGAATAATAAACATTTTATTGGATTTTAAGCAACTTCAGTTCAGAACATTATTATTCATTTTTGTGTGCTTAACAAAACTGATTACAGCAAGTGGCACTGAAATGTTAATTATGGCATGTAAAATGAGAGACTTAGGATGCTCAGAGTTGTCATTCATCCCATTTTTAGCAAGGCTGTCCTTTCTGTGTTTTTCACTTAAATTCTACAATCAAAGCTTCCAAGATACAAGAAATGCATCATTATCTGACGGTTGAGGGGCAACACCAATCAATCCTTTTGAACATAATTTCTGCATTGCATATGTGTGATACGCTGCAGCCTCCTTATCCCTGCTCCCTCCACATCTCCATAATGTAATCTGTATATCTTTCTTGTCCATCTTTGTAATGGTTTAATGCAAAATATGTCAGGTAAGGTATTTTTGAATGCTCACATCATGCTCTACATCAGAGGTAGGCAACCCCCAGGATGTGTGCTGACAGTGGCATCCAAGCCCATTCAGAGCAGCACGTGATACCCTCTGTGGTACCACAGAAATTGCCACTTCTGCTACCAAAACCCACTCTGGGTAGCTTCCTTCCAGTGCAGCTGGGACACAGGGAGTTCCTCCCCACCCCATGCCTATGCCTCCATGTGACACAAAAACTAGCTGCCTGGAGTGGCTCCTCTCTGTAGTGTGGTGCTCCCCGAAGGAGCCACTCTGGGCAGCTTCTTTCTGCAGCATGTCTGGGAACCCCTGAAAGGAGCTGCTTCTTTTTGTGGCATGCCTAGCGATCCCTGTCCCCAGGCACACCACCAAAATGAGCCACTCCAGGCAACTTCTTTCCGTGGCATGCTTGGGAAGCACTTCCACTCCAGCCGTGACGACTACTGAATTTTCAGGCAGCTACCACATTTTTTCAGCAGAGGGGGCTGCTGGCACCAGCTGAGTCAGGTAAAAAGGACCAGCACAGGCATCGGCAAAGGTTGCTGACCCCTGGTCTATATTATTGTTATGATAACACGTTTTCTTTAACAACATATCATACATGTATGCAAATACGAAACATGTCCCCAAATGTATTTCACATAGGTCAAGTAGGAGCAGGGAATCAGGGCTGCAATTACAAATCTGGAAGAAATATGCATAACAACAGACTAGCTAAATGTCTGTAGCACCTAAGCTCAAGAAGAAAGATCATCCACCCTTTCTGAGCAAAGTGAATTAACTGCCTGAAAGAAGAGAGGAAGGAGGATTTGAAGAGAGAAAAAGATGCACTTTAAGCTGGTTAGGGGGCTTTTCTGCTAAGGACTGCATCTTAAAGCAACTGACAAGGACTGGTACCTATCAACATGGTGAAAAGGACTTAGCTGAAAGATCATCAAGAGCCAAGTATGTGAGTAAGCTAGTGATAGACCATAACAGTGATCTTTAGCTGAGATTGCAAGTTATCTTTCATTTGAGTATGATAAACTCCTTGACTGATTGATTACCTGATTTTGCTTTGATTTGCTCTATACTCACTTTAAATCATTTCTTAATCAATAAACTAGCATTTCTTTTATCTAAAGTAGTGTAGATTTTGGAAAGAGAATATAAGTGTTGATGCTTGACTTAAAGCAAAACTAGATGCATATCAGTTTCTTTGTTAAAGTGATGGACAGGAGCATATGAGCTTGTTGGGATCAGGAAAGGTCCTGATCCCTGCAAGATGGTAGTTCCCAGTGTTGTACCTGGGGCCTGGGGCTATCCGCTACATACTGCTGGATTAACTAGCCTGGGGGCCATGGGATGCTTCCCACCATGGGGGCCCCCTGGCCTGAGGCCTCACCCACATTGTAATGCCCCTGCCACCCTTGCTGTCACTCAGGCAGGATCTGGGGCCAGAGGGCACTTCCTCACCAACCCTGCTCCAGCTAGTCTGTCCCTGGGGTCAGGGCCTCTGGTGCAGCTCCCCCCCCCCCCGGGCCACAGGTCCTGGAAGGCTGTGCTATGCTGCATGACTGCCAGCCCCACTTGCCAGGTGGAAAAATACAGCTGCTGATCTACTCTGGCCCACCTTGTACCCCAGGGTAGACAGCAGTATGAGGACCACCCTCTGACCCCAGAGCCCCACCCCACCAGCAATGGCAGGCCAACAACCCTCCTAGCACCTTCCCCAGCCCTGCCACCAGTTGGGGGTGGATCAGGTAGGACATCTAGGGGCTGGAGCCTAGACACTCCCCCTTCAGGCCAGGGTCCAGGGCTTCAGTCCCTTTAGCCCCTGCAGTAATCTGGTCCTGCTACTGTTGGACCATCACACAAGTGCCTAGTATGAATACATTTCCACTGTCTGGGTCTGAGTACAGTAGATCTGGGTCAGCAACCTTTGCTAGCTGCCTTGCCAGCCCTGCCTCCCCAACCCTCGGCAAGTGCTGGGGTGGGGTCAGCAAGTGCCGGGGTGGGACCAGTAAGGAAAAGAGCCACCACACATGGCTCTGGGTCGGGCCATCAGAGCAGAACAGCTGTGGAGCACTCATAGCCGTACTGAGTGGCACCATAGGGCCGTGAGCTTTGCACGCTGCTGAGAATGGGCACACGTACCATCTTTGGTACATGTGCTGAGGGTTGGCAATCCCTGGATTACATGCAGAAGGTTAGTATGACTTGACTCAGGAGTGGTGGTTCACTTAGCAAGGTGTAGGGTAAGTCAGTGCTCAGGAGTGGGTGATCAGGGAGGCACAGCAGCACACCAGACCAGATTGCAGGAGGGGAATGTCACAGCCTGTCACAACACTGAATGGTGTCATCATGCAGCACAGAACACAATGCTGTCATGACACAACGATTCAGCATTATAATCCTGCAGTATAATATGAGGATGACATGTCCTATAATAAAAATTTAGAAAAGGCTAACTTCAAGAGAATCCTTTCCTGTTGAAATTGCAACTTCATAAACTGTACGTCAAAGTTCTTTTTTTCAAATGTGCAGGGATTACATAATATTTTGGCAGCAGACTTTTCCAAGATTCATTTTCTTTTAGTATTTCTCAACATGTGATGAATATTCTTTGATAATTTTTCATTAATCTTTTTTACTTTTGTTTCTGGGAGCTGATGGACTCCTAAAGACAGCCAAACATATTTGTTTAGTTATGCCCAGAAATGTTTGTCAGCTTGGCATAATTCTAAATGCTGCCTGGTCTTTTATGCTTATGAAGATTTTTCATCATTGTGTTTGCGCCTCCCTTTCTATCTCCCCCCCCTCGCTCCCCCAGCACTCCTGAGTAGAGAGAGAAGTTGTCATGACAACATAACATATTTAGAGCCACTATATTCCTATGAGTTTTTTATTTTCTTTTTGAGTACAGTATCTGACAGATTCTTAGTCTGAGCCATTGGTATAGATATATCTTCTTTTTGTGCATGTCAATGGTTGTAGAAAGCATTTGGTAAAATGGCCATAAGAAGAATATTTAGTTAGAGTCAACACTTTGTATTTCAGGGATAAGGGTCTTTTCCAAAAAGCACCAAGGGTATCTAAAATGAGCCTTTAATTATGGATACACCAAAAGCCTGACCAATTTCATTTCCAAATATCAAAATTTGTGTTCACAAAATGGGCAATTCAATGCACGTAAAGTTAATTATGTATGTGATTACAAATGTGCATGCAGAAATTCTTGCTTTGTGAACCCAGCTAGCACATGAGCATGCATATTTTTTAGATACAGCTTCAACATTTGGTGCACAATGTTCAGTGTGTAATACCACTGGGCTATGCCTACATGACACTTTGCCTAGTTTGAACTCGGAAATTTCTTAGTTCAAACTAAGTAACAGTTAGTCCGAACTAATAAGTTCTACTGGTTAGTCTAGACTAGGCGCTTAGTATGAACTTTGAGTTTGAACTATTGCCATATAGATATGAACTAATGGTTAGTTCAAACGAAAAAAGTTTGAATCGAGCCATTAGTTCAAACTAAGTGTGCTTGCTAGTTCGATCTAAAAAGTGAGTTTGAAATAGGATGCGTGGCTGATTCAAATTAAAAAGCCATAGTTTGTTCAGACCAACTGGGAACTGCTTAGTTTGGACTAAGGAAGTCCAAACTAAGCTTTGTGATGTAGACATAGCTTTGGAGACCTTCAGCATGTTTCATCTGAATTAAGTATCTGAATTTCCTTTAGTAAAGGTTTGCCCTAGATTTATATCACATCTATGTTTGTGTAAGAAAGGGCAGGACTCTCTAAAATCTTCCCCCCCATCCAGTCCCATTATCCATCATTTACCTTCTCTAGTCCCCCAGTGGCTGCACATTGAAGAGTTCTCTGGGGCAATCACACCCTGACTTTGTCTGGTTCTTCCTCCTTTCCCCTTGTGGGAGAGGATAATTTCTCTTGAACAAAAGTCAGCCTCTTAGATAGCCCTTAGATAGAGATTTACAGGCTCACTATTGTAAAGTCTATTCTCCCTTCACGGAAGGGCCAGATTTTGGTGTTCCTGGGCACTTTCATTCCAAAATGTGCAAAAAGAGGGATAAACGCCAATTGAATTATGTCAATTGGCATGATGCACTTTAAACTATACTAATGCTAAACCACATGATTTTCCTTATTTTTTCTGCTTTTTTAATTTTCTCCCTCCTTCGTAAGCCCTAAAAGTTTCATAGACCCTAGGCACCGTGCCTACAGTGCCTAATGGGAAATCCAGCACTTCTTCATGGAGTTTATCTCCTCCCTCTCTTTCTGTGGTGTGTCGTTTGGATGTCAGCTGGAGCAGTTCAGTAAGTAGTGTGTTCCATGACTATCTCCTTTGTGCTGGCCTGCCTCTATTACTAACAATCTCTTCAAGCAGTCTTCGTATGGGCCATAACACCTTCCTAGTGTAAACTTCCCCTTTTAAACTCCTCCTCCTCCAGGCTGAACAATGTATCCAGGCATGCCTAGTTAGTTCAGCACAGGCCCAGAAGAGTGTATTAGCATCCTCTAAGCCAGTGGGAGGGTGTGTCCCTTCCCAGCTGGATTTTTTGTTTCCTTCTCTAAGTGACTCTTCTCTTCATTTTCTTTGCTGGTTGTGTTTTTTAGCCAATTGTGGATAGAAAGACTACTGGAGTCTGGATGACTCCTTTTGAAGGAAATGCCCATGGAGGTTGTGCAGGATGGAACGAGATGGAGACAGGGAAGGAAAACTGGACTCCATTAGAGGATAGATTTGTGGAGTTTTCCTTGGATTTCTCTGTCAAGGAATTGGGGATTAGGAGGTAATTAATGGTTATTCCTTCCAGAGCTGACAAATCTCTTGGGATATGTTGGAGGACAGGGTGCACCTCTGTACCAGATCTAATGGCTCCTGCTGGCCCTCCTTCCTCAAAATCACAACTGATTGATCATGAGAGTAACTATCATAGGATGCTTGATAGTCATGGTTTATAGATAATAAAACCTGTGACCAAAAATTAGTGAAAAATTTTAAAGAAATTTTCTTACTATATGTTTAGAAAAAGGGGGTGACTTGTATGCAAGAGAATTTTGTTAAAGAAAATTCATTTATTTTTGTTTGTTTTTGCATTTGTGCTTTCTTTTCTCTTTCTTTTTCCATTATGTCACTGAATAATAGGGGGAAGTGGAGGAAAGTGTGGGAGAGGAAAAATGTGAAACAGACATCCATATAAACAAACATATCCCCCACAGGCTGGATAGACAAGTGGCAATACAGAGGTTGCATTGAGAATCATTTCCCTACACTGAAGTGTTTGACTTAGCAATCTAAACAGTCTTTTCACATACTTTTTGGTGTATAATTAATTAAATATATAAAAAGAGAGAGAGAAAATATTCAAAATCTGGAAAATATGGAAAAAATGAAAGAAAATTAAATGATTTTTTTTTATTTTGAAGTATTTTTCCCTTTCCATGAGCACTATAGCAAACATGTTTAATGAAAGAAACATACTGTTCAATGAGACAGTGAATTAGAAGCAAATACTTTAGGATATTTGTAGAAAGTGAAGTTTGAATTTGTAATATTAAATATGTGCTCTACAAATCCAATCTTTATAATGAAGGGTCAGAAACTAACTTAATAGTTCAAATATCGGATGCACATAACACATTGATCATGAATGGCCTACATGTATTATTCAAATACATTGTTAAAATGAGTATTTTCAAATAACAAATAAAATGGAGAAAAATGTGATATATTGAAGGGATAATCTGCAAAGAGGAAGAAATGTCAAAAACTTCTAATATGAATTATTTATTGCAATTTATTTGCCTAGTTTCTCTATCTGTCCTGTTCAGCATTTGATTACTATAAACCATACATTCATTCAGTGTGAGTATGGGATTGTGAGAGAGAAGCTGCTGTTCTTAGGGGATGAGGGATGCATGTTGTCATAGTCATTTTTATATCGTTTCACAGAACTGCCAAAAATACTGAGTTGACATTGTGCCAGGTTTTCCAGTGGTTAGTCACTTTCACCGGAGGTAGAGATAATGTGTCAGCCCACACTCAGCTGCTTAAAAACAGTGATGGATCATGACAGCATGCTTATGGATTTTTTTTTAAATGAATGTTATTTTATCTCCTCCCACTCTTAGGACCCCAGGGCCAGGACAGACACAGGTGTGGGGTAATTTACATGTTAATATAATACAAGTAGGTAGTAGTAGCCAGTAATTTTTATTTTTTTCTGTGAGATATCAGAGCACGTCTGCCCATTCTTTCTTCTGATGCTCATTGGGTGTGATCCAGGAACTAACCATTAAAAAGAAAAGAAAAGAAAATCATCTTGTTTTCATTGGCTATGTCTACACACACAGTTTTATTTCAAAATAAGTCCTTTCAAAATGACTTATTTCAAAATAAAACCCTCATTTCGAAAGGGCTCATTTCGAAATAAGGAAAACCCCGCAATCGAAACGGCCATTATTTCGAAAGGGATATTCTGAAATAACGCCAATTGGACTGTTGTTTCGAACAGTTGTTTTGAAACAACAGGTCTACATGGTGTTGTTTCGAAAGAACAGGTCTAAACAGCATTATTTCAAAATATCCCTTTCAAAATAACGGCTGTTTCGAAAACATCTAGGTTTTACTGTTTCGGAACAACGATTCTTATTTCAAAAGGATGGGATCCGTCCTTTCGAAATACGAAAATGTCGTGTAGACCTAATTTCTTTTATTTCGAAATAATGAGTGTTATTTCGAAATAAAAGTGCCGTGTACACATAGCCATTGTGTCACTGTGAACACATCCATGGTTCAGTCAACTCTCTGGAGAATTCAGTACAAGATTATAGCAGTATTTATTTATTTATATGTATAATACACAATAGAAGTGTCTGGCCTAGAATCCAAGTGCTGTGACTTCCAATTTAAAATACACTCACATAAAAATATTAAGTTGCTGGTTATTCCTCATCTCAGCCCCCTTCCTTACCACATATACCTCTCCTGATCCATCCCTAAAGCCTAGCACTTTAATTATTTAGACTTGTGTCAAACAGTACTAGTCTGATCAGGTGCACAACAGTGGAGAATAAGACCAAGTGTCCATAGTTAATACAAAGTGAATTCCTTTCTGACCATCATTCCTTCATTTTGTTTATAAATGAGTCATGCTGCTTCCACACCTATCCTCAGTGTAGTCTCTGCAGCCCATCCTTTATGCTGCATCCCATTACGCATATATAAAAAGCTCACCTCCCAAACCCATCCAGCCCATGACTTTTAGGGTCAGATTTTCAAAACAGCTAACAAATCAACTCCAAGCTATTCTCTTCATCAGAAGCTAAAAGGCAGTGAGGTCTTTTGGAAAACTGGCCACTTACTTCAGATTCCTCCCTGGGACCTGAGCTTTTTCCACATCTGATCAGAATAGGTTTGAAGTGGTTTTGAAAATATGACCCTTCGACATTTAAACTTAGAATGTTTTTCCAAGTCATTGTTTCCAGGACAGCCTCCCATCCTATTCTTTGTTACCAAAGTTTTTACCTTCCATTTGATTGTTTTTAAAACAATGTTATTGGATTATGGCCACTTAATCAGTCAATTCAAACCACTATGCAAGAGTAGCCAGTCCTCCTAGGTTTTTTATTATCCTACCAGTCTTTGTGCCATCTGCACATGTGACCAGCAAAGATTTTATATTATCTTGAGTGTTGATAAAAAATATTGAACAGTGCTGGGCCCAGAACTGATCTCTGGAGGATCTGACAAGTATTAGTCCTATGTATTGATAGCTCCATTTTAACAGCCACATTTTGAGATCTACCAATGAGTTAGTTTTTAATGCATCTAATGTGTGCCCTATTTATCCTAGAATGCAATCTTTTAATCATGTGATTGTGTAGTACTGAGTCATATACCTTGGAGAAATCCAGATATACTGGAACACAGTTTCCTTCATCAGTCAGACCAGTAATCTTGTCAAAGAACATTAGTCTTTTTTAGAAGAATTATTTTTCTTGTAACCATGTTAACTGGCATTAATTTTATTGTTAGCGTCTGATTCTTTGTTAATAAAGTACCATATTAACCACTCCATTATTTTGTTCAGGGATTTGATGGCAGGCTAACCAGTCTATAGTTCTCTGGATCATCAATTTTACCCTTTTAAATATTGGAATTATGTGTTAAGCTCTTCTGAAGAAGGTCTCTGTGTAAGCACAAAATCTTGTCTCTCTCACCAACAGAAGTTGGTTCAATAAAATTTGTTTCTTCACACCACGTGCCTCTAGAAATGCAAAAGTTCCCTCAAACACAAGTTACATGTCTTCTGTAAAAATCAAGTGGGGTGGGGACTCTTCCTATTTCCTGCAAAGACCCCAGAAATGGCAAAATTCTATCTGTATTATGGAAATTCTGCCTGGGGTTTGTTTGCCAAACAAGTACATGGGAGAACAATTATTGATTAGCCTTTCCACCAACGTGTTTGGCCTATATCTTTAATAGCTAATAATATTGATCACTTAACAGCATTTTTCATCTTCAGAGTAATGTACAAACATTAAATATTTAAAGTTCACAATTTGCATATGAGGTAAATATATAATATTATTTCCAGGCATAACAATAAGCCACAGATAGCCTATACACAATGCACAAACCATTAATTATTTCCATGCCTGTATGGTATACATGTGCATAGCTGCCTTCCTAGCCATGTTTTCACGGAAACATCTACTTCCCATATGCACATGTAAAAGCAGGTCTGGACTGTGGGTCTCACTTTAAGAAAAGAGCCCTATAAGTCGAGTGAATTTGCCAAGTTTGCCTAGTGACCAATAGGCAAACTCAGGAGTTCCTCCTCTGTTTACATGCTTACCATAATCCACTTGACTTTGATTTCTGCACTACAGTGAAAGCATGTTGTCAAGTAAGACAGTGAGTCCATTATTTTAAAGCTGAATGACCTTCAGATGAATAGCTTTGTCATATAAGCATGTAAACACAACTCATTTGCCTGTGGTTAATTTGTCCTCTAGTAAAGAAGTTCTCCTTTGTCTTAGACTGACAAATCAGCTCATTAACTGTAAATAGAAGGTGGAAAAACAGACATTGCCAGCTCAAAAGGATCTCTTTGCTCTGACACTCTGGAGGAGCAGTACTCCTCTCTGAGAAAGGCTTATGATTTTCTTCAGCTCTTTTGCTTGTTCTGTCAAGGGACCTTGGTGTGATTATGATGGCGCTTGTTCACGTGAAGGGTCAGCACCAGAGCCATACATCACTAACATATGCTTGATCTAATGTTCGACAACTGCAATAGCCCAGATGAACTATTCCTACAGTCAGGGATCATGAGGGATGGCCCAGGAGGGTCAACTTTTCTTTCAGCAATTGCAGGGAGAAAAGATGGTGTAGGATCTGCTACAGGAGGTCTACATCACCTTAGGACCCCCAGCCAGAGCAGAGATCCTCCAGAGTCTTGATCTTCCAGGTTTAGAGTAGCTTTCTGCTGGCAATGTAGTGCAGGTGTGTTCTGATGCTGAGGAGGATCCAGTCCATCTACCCAGGGACAAAATAACACTCTTGTAGGCCCGGAACTATGAAATTTTGTGGACCCTTGCAGTGGCAGCAATTTTAGCTTGTCTCTCTGATGAAGGGAACTGGGGGGTGCAGGCAGCTACCCAACTTGGGGGGCTAGCCAGGGTGGATGCCCAGTGTGAAGTGAGTTGCAGCACTGTCTGGGACAGGCTGAGTCAGCAAACATTCTGGCAGTGGGCTGGAGCGGGTTGATGCTCCTGCGTGCATGCTGGGATCAGGCCCAGCTGGGCTAGCACAGCCACTCCAGGTAGGGTGAGAAGGACCAGAGTGCAGTGCAGCTGGTGGCAGCGGTGCTCTAGGGGGGCTGGGAGAACTGGGGTTGGTGCACTGCAGGTTGGCCATCCTGGGAGTGGAGCAAGGTGAGCTGGTGCTGAGCTGCAAGCCAGTGGTGGCACTCAGGGTTTGGGAGTGCTCAGGCCAGAGTCCACAGCACTTTGGGACCTGGGTTGAGGAGCTGAGTCTGGGCCAGCCCAGGCATGGTGCAAACTGACACCCTGGTGTACAGGCTGCAGGACTCTACAGGGCCGGATTTATTTTTGCAGGGTAGACAGTGGGGTTTCCCTTAGCCCAAGGCACTGAGATGCAGCCGCTAAAGCTTCTTCATCAATCCAGCCCTGCACCTACCCACTGTAGCTGTGCTGACCGTATAGGCTTTAATTCATGAATAGTGAAGTTCCTTTGAAGGAACATGTGTTTGACTGTCATTTGGGTGGTATACGCCATTTATGCCTACAATAACTATGTATGCTAGGACTGATCACAGTTTTTTAAACATGTTTATTTTGAGGAATAAGTTAGGGGTTTTTTCCACCAAAATGTTCACTTTGGTAAAATTTTATTTTCAATGGGACAACTGTTTTCCTAATTTTTTATTTTACTCCTTCCACTGTCTTTCCTCCGCCCCTCAAACTGGAAAATAAAAAGTATAGGTGTATAAGAGTGAACAACATTTTTCCCTATTAAATATTCTGAAATGATTATTAAAACAAAGAAAACAAATTCATCTAAATTTCTGGAGGCAAACCCCAGAACTTTCATTAATAAATATGATGGAATATCTTCACTGTTTTTTCTGGCCATCTCTAATCTGTGGTTTACAGATGGTAATCATGTTTAACATTTCATAATCAAAAGGGACAATAAGTTCATCAATGTGGTAATCACTGACTTCATATTCTGTGTAAGTAGCTTAAATAATAGGAGATTATATCCTAGCCATGAACAGATGCTATCTTTACATACTCATTGCCATTATTAGTATTTTTCTATTGCCAGCTCTTATCTACTGTGACATAAGTTCCTCCTCTTCTTCGATGGGTCCCATGCTTCCCTCTAGTGTGGGAGTTTCTTTCCTCCAGGCCCGGGAAGGGTTCTTTGCCCCCCTTCAAGCAGGGGTTTCTCTTTTTCCCAGTCCTATGGGGCTCTACCTCCCCAGCATTCTGCTTTTTCTCCATATCTGTCTGTCTTCCAACCCACCTTGCCACCTCTCACACACAGAGCTGTAACTAGGCCAGGGCGCATGGGGCAAAGCCCCAGGTGGGGAATTTTAGAGGGCAGAGGGGATGGATGCAGCTTCCTGCAGCAGCTGGGGAGGGATCGGGATCTGTTCCCAGCTGCCATGGGGAGCCAGATCTGTCCCCAGCACCCCCTAAAATGTTGCCACTTCCACTGGCAGCAATCTGGATCTGCCCCCCCCGGCGCGGCTTGCCTGTGACAACAGAAGCTTCCCCGCTTGTCCAGTGGCAGCTGGGAATTGATCTGGATTCCCAGTGGCGAAAAGTTTCTGCCACTGCCAGCAGGCATCTGGATCCCTCCCCAGCTGCCACCAGACAAGCAGGGAAGCTTCTGCAGCACCAGCAAGCTGTGGTGGGGGGGGGGGGGTGGATCCGGTTTGCCCTCGCTGCAGAAGCTTCCCAGCTCATCCAGAAGCAGCTGGGGACAGATCTGGATTGCCGCAGCCTGCCGGCGGTGGCAGAAGCTTTCCACCGTTGCTAGCAGGCTGGAGGAATCCGGATCCATCCCGATCTGCCCCCGGACAAGCGGGGAAGCTTCCGTTGCACCAGCAAGCCATGGGGGGGGGTGATCCGGATTGCCTTGGCGGTGGAATTTTAGGGGGTGCAGGGGAGAGATGTGGGTCCCCATGGCAGCTGGAACAGATCTGGATCCATCCCCAGCTGCTGTGGGAAGCTGGATCCATTCCCTCCACCCTCCAAAATCCCACTGGGGAGGGAGAGGCCTGTCTGGGGTCCTTGCCCCAGGCACCAAAATTTCTAGTTACAGCTCTGCTCACACACTTCCAGAGCTCTCCTCATCCTCACACCCCAATTACCCCCCTTTCTCTAGAGGGAAGGCTTTTTAACAAGTCCTGGGCAGAGCCTTAATTCATTCCACATATGCTAATTAACCTATACTAACCACTCACTGTTCACCTACAAGGGGAAGAGGGACATGCTGAGTCTGGGGCTGATATGTTGGCTTTCTAGAACTCTCCCAGAAACTCTTCAGTCTGACCCTGTCACACTACCATTTTCGAGCAGAGATTTTTGTGGTGCTCAATGCCCATCTTTGTGATAACTGTTCAAGAAGGTGGCTTGTCCAAAAACAGTGTTCCAGTGAATGAAGTTTTGCTGATGCTAAATACCATTCTGGGTGCCCTTCAAAAACAGAGTTTTAAAAAATGATCTTTCAGACCAATGTGTAGTTACAATCAAAAAGGAAAATTGCACTGGTTCTTCTCAAGATAAATAATTCACATAAATATTACAGGTTTTCAGACTTAATCAATCCTGCTTAGGTATGTCCAGTTCTGCATTAAAGATGTCATCATCTGCACTTAGCACAGGATGGGCATCTGAAATCCAGTGAAATTTCCTCTACTTTTGGAAGCGGAAAGAACCTCAGTAATTTCAGGTGTGGTAAATATTAACTGTACTTCAGAAAGTTTGAAATACTGTTTACCTCCTAAAGATTTTAAATGGTTTGAAAAAGAATCATGGCACATTTCACAAGATTGTCTTGTGTTTCAGCACTAACTTGGGCTTAAGTCCTCATTGTTCTACAGACTTTACGTGTAAGTTTGAGCAAATTATTTAATCTCTCTTCTTCAGTTCCTTGTATGTAAAATGGAGGTGATATTTCCACTCTACCTCAAAGTGGTTCTTGAGGATAAATGAATGTTTGAAGGGAAGCCATATAAATACCTGAACATCTCCATTTTTTTTCCATTTTTCCTGTTTTAAATATGTTGACTACATCAAAGGTGAAAAGACGCATTTTTTCTACAGTATTATGAGAGTACCATGTCCCACACTTCATGTTCACTGCAACATTTTTATTTAGTCTGTAATCAGAGTGAATGTACAGGAGATGCTTATTTTCTTATATACGAGTTGCTTTTGACTGCCAAAAGCACATGGAAAACTAAAACGAAATGAAACAATGGAGAAAAAGACATGAGGACATATTCATCTAGTGTGGCATTTATTCCTGTGCAGAGGACCACCACATAAACCCATTGCAGTCTTTAGGGTATAGTCTATATGAGATTTACGTAATGCATAGATCTTCTGCTTGGCTGTCTGCACAAAGGTGAATTTTGCCATCCATGAATTTATCCTCATTGAGTTTGAATTATTTGAGAAAGAGCAAGAAAATCTGCACCTTGATCTTTCTTTTGAAACTGTTGACAGGTAAGTGTACTTTAGCAGTCCTATTATAGTTCACTTTATATGTCAAATTATAATTACAGGTTACATTACAGCATCTTTTGGAGCCTAAAACCAGAGCTCAGCATGATAAGAATGCAGAAGTGTAGAGGTTATTAAAAAAGATTCATAATATTTAAAGTAAGGCTTCTGAGCCTGGTTAATAACAATACTGCTCTGGATCCAGATTTTCAGCTGCTGTAAGTCATGCTTTCCCATGGAAGCTAATGGAATGATGATGATTTACATCTAGTGAGAGTCTACCTCCCAAATAGTGTCTTTTCTAACCATGCTAACAAATCCTTTTATTAAATATTATCAATCCTTGTTGTCAGTAGAGGTTTACTGACTTTCACCAGCTGGTATCTGGGCCTTGATCTACCTGAATATATTCCGATATAATGTTGCTTGCAATGCGAGGGAAAGATACAGAGAGAGATGCTTTTATTTTAAAGAAGAACGGTAATTACAGATACACAAATAATGGCACTCCTTTTTGTTTTTTTTAATTCATGATGTAGCTGCAAAACATTGCCAGAGTTTATTTACTAAATTTCATATACTGCCACTATTTTTCCTTGTCTTTCTCTTTAGGAAAAGAACCCATTCTGTTTGATAGGAGTGCAAGACTACAGGCAAGTAGCTTACTTTGTGTCTGACACCCAAGAAGCTCTTGAACCTTCCAGTAAAGAACACACATCTCTGTGTAGCTAAAGTTATGGGGAATTTTATAATCGGAAGAACTATGAAATAGCACCAGTTGTACTATTCCCTGTAAGAATGCAGTAGAAAACTGCAACCTCACAGGGATGGGACAAATAAATCTCTTTTGGTTTCCCCATTTTGGGGGCTGTTAAAAAGCAAAAACTACTTTTCTGCCTTTTTCAATGTTCATTGACAAGAAAGAGAGACCAAGAGTGGAAACAGTTAAAGTATTTACCTAAAACTGGTCCATGCTTTCTGAATATGATATTTTTCATCAAAATTTGGCCTTTTATAAAACCCTGAATTTTGCATCAAAACATTACAGTTTTAAAGGTTCACACTTTGAAAAAATACTTTTAATAAAAATGTAACTTGTTTACAGGTTTTTATAATAATTTCTCTCTCTTTTTTTGGTCAGTGCTAATTCTGGAATTTTTTCCAACATTTTCTCAAACATTTCCAATTTTGAGAACAAAATTTTCATTTACTAAAAATTCCATGCAAAAAGGACCATTGTGAAGCACAACAGAAGGAAAAACAAACAAACAAGGAGTCCAGTGGCACTTAAAGACTAAAAAGTTTATTTTTTTGCATGCGCTTTCATGGGAGAAAATCCTACTTCATGAGACACTTTGAAGATGGGGGGAACTCACAGAATGGTAAGAAATAAATGCAGGGAAGTGTAAGTCATAGGAACAGGTTACACTGCAACAGCCAATCAAAACAATTGTAAACATTCAAACACTGGGGAACAGCATACAGAGGGAGATGAGGTCTGTTGTAATGAGAGAAAAATCCAATGTCCCAATTAAGACCTGAAGCAATGCAACGAAATTTGCAAATGAATTCAATTTCAAAACCTTCTCTTTGATGCCTTGATTTAGTATGCATCTGTGTGAGCACAGCAATTAATGGAGTGATCAGGAAGATTGAAATGCTGACCCACTGGTTTTAGAGTGTTGAGATTTCTGATATCAGATTTGTGCCTATTTATTATTTTGCACAGAGACTATCCTGTTTGTCCCATATATAAGGCAGAGGGGGATCTCTTGCACATGATGGCACAAATCACATTGGTGGATGAGCAGGTGAATGAGCCTTTGATAGAATAGCTGATATTATTAGGTCCTGAAATAGTGTCTTTTGTGCAGATATGTGGGCAAAGCTGGCAATGTGGTTTGTTGCAGGGATATGTGCCTGCTTTGATGGTTCTGTTGTTAGGCCTGTAGTTGCTGCTAAGTATCTGTTTATGATTGGGGGACTGTCTGTAAGCGAGGAAAGGTCTGTCTCCTAGGGCTTGAGAGAGTAAGGGATGGTCCTATAGAATAGGCTTTAGATCTCTGAGCGTGTGTTGTAGAGGTCTGACTTGGGGGTTGTAGGGAATGGCTAGAGGCATTCTGTTGTTTTCTTTCCTGGGCTTCTCCTTTAGTATTTGACTTCAGGGTACCTGTCTGGCTCTGTCAATCTGTTTCTTCACTTCCACGGCTGGGTACTATAGTTTTAAGAATGCTTGATAGAGATCCTGAAGGTGTTTGTCTCTATCTGAGGGATCAGAGCAAATGTGGTTATATCTTAGGGCTGGGCTGTAGACAATGGATCGTATGATGTGTGTAGGATGAAAGCTCAAGAGATGTAGGCAACTATATTGATCAGTAGGTTTTTGGTATAGGGTGGTGCTTATGTGTCCATCCCTAATTTTAACTGCAGTGTCCAGACCTCCTGTGTGGAATGTTCCAGGCTAAGTTTAATAGTGGAGTGGAAATTGTTGAAATCAGCTTGGAAATCGTCTAGGGCATCTGGTGCAACTCATGTTTAATTCATTTTTTATCTTTTAATCAGTTCTTGTTCCACCTTTTTTTGGTAAGAGAACAGGTCACACATTTGAAGGTGTTATGTCATTCTTCATAAACATCAGGGTGTATTAGGATCACACTGTGCCAATGCCAGTCTTTTTGACTATTCATTTGCCTCTTTCCATTTCTCTTAATAGCTCAATACTCTGCAATCCTTGCTCTGTACTTTAAGATCAAATTCTCATAGGCAAAATTCACTGCCCTAAATTACACTTCTTCATAATAATTACAATATTTAAATCTTGGGCAAACACTGTATTATGGTTGTTAGCAATTACATACTTTCCACATACCAATACATGCAAACCTATAATTTATGGGTCAAATTCATCATGGTGTTCCTCCAGATTTAAATCAATGTAACTCTGTTGACCTAAACACAGTGTCGCTGACATAAAACTGGAGTGACAAGTGGCAAATTGGATCATTAATTCCTATTGTCATGTGAAGTGCTATGGCAATGTAGTAATTTATTGTAAATAGTGTGCACATTGAAGTATATTTTTAAATGGCTAAATCATGCCCTCAACTTGCCGATTTCACATGTTTAACTGAGGGCATAAATTTGATTAAGAGACTAGTCAGGTATGAGGATCAAGCTACTGACTCTATGGTATTTCCTTTCCCAGCCACTGGTATATTTCATTCCTGACCTTTCCTGCTCCCAGATGGCTATCTCTGTAGATACTCTATGTATCCTCTCCTCTTCCTTCTCCCAATGCCTTCTTTACACAACTCACCTTTCCCAAAGCTGTCTTTCTTCCTCTTGCTGTCTACTTTCCTGTACCTATTTGATAGGATGGAATCTAACCACCTCTTAGCTATAAGTCAATGGGTGCCAAACAGTAAGAGACTATTATAGATTCAAAAAGTAGCACCTTTAATGAAGTTCCTAATACAGGTAGTCCTCACTTAGTGACTGGGTTCCGTTCCTGAAACCCGGTTGATAAACGAATTGGTCACTAAACGAGGAGCAGCCCTTACCGGTATTTCATGCATAATATACTTTACTGGTAGTTGGTTTTTCAACCATCTGTAGATAGTTTTAATGTCACCTTTGCATCATTTATAACATTTTAAATATATATTTTAAATGTTTTAAGCTCTAATGTACTGAACTTAGTTTGCATAGTGTACTGTAAATACAAGTAATCGTTTTTAATATTCTGAATAGTACTGTAAAGAAAATGCCTAAAATAAACTCCATCGTGAGAACTTTGTTTTATTAGCATAACTCCTTACATACTGTATTATAGAACATAAAAATGCAATCAGCAAAAATTATAAAAATGATGTACCAAAGAAATATGAAAATTAACATTCAGATTACATTGACATTTTTACTCATCAAATCCTTCAAAGTGTGGTTCAGCAGCAGGGGGGTCATCAATGTCATCGTCAGAGAGATCAGCAGGGTTATCAGGAGCTGTAGAAGGCCCTGGTAAGGGAGATGATGGCAAGGAAATGGAAGGACTTGTAAGGGTAGGGGTAGGGGTCCTGGATGGAACTTTAGAGAAGTATCTCGTTAGTGCGGTCTGCATTGTAATTTTCTTTTTTTCTTCATAAATTTCACGATAGCATCGTAAAATTTCATTCATTTGTCGTTCCACTTTCGTGAACCATTCAACATTCAGGTCCATACTCTCTAGTTCTAACATCGCTGCATTCACTTTGGAGAAGACATCAGCTAACCCCTTTACAGTGAACTTCTTTTGTACTTCTTCCACTCTTTCCTCCTCTTCTTCTTCCTCCTCTTTCAAGTGCTGCTGCGCTTCCAACTCTATTAAATCTTCGTTAGTTAGCTCTCCCTCGACGTATTCCACTAATTCTTCAATATCTTCCACTTCAACATCTAAATTAAGCACATTAGCAAGTTCCACAGTTTTTTTATTTATGACATCAATATGTTTGTCTTTCTCAAACCGTTCGAAATTATTTACAAAACGTTTCAGGCATTTTTTCCATATGCCTTGCATGCACTTTTCCGTCACTCCCGCCCAAGCTGATTCAATGTTCTTTATGCAGTGTAAAATATTATATGATTTCCAAAAATTGCACAGGGTTATTTCACCATTTTCTGTTGCTGCTACCACTTTGGAAAATGTTGCGCGCAAATATAGCGCTTTAAACGTAGAGATAGCCCCCTGGTCCATTGGTTGTAACACAGCAGTTGTGTTTTTAGGCAGATACATGACCTTTACATCAGGTTGTAGATCATCAAGATGCTGGGGGTGGCCTGGGGTGTTATCAAGTAGGAGGATAATTTTAATGGGAACACTGTTTTCCAGACAGTAATGCTTGACCGAGGGTATGAAGCAGTTCATGAACCAGTCCTCAAATAAAGATTGCGTCATCCATGCTTTGTTATTTGAACGATAGTAAACGGGCAGCGTGTGCTTACTAACCTGCTTCAGTGCACGTGGGTTTGCAGAACGATAGATGAGAAAAGGTTTTAACCGAAATCCAGCGACATTTCCTCCCAACAACAACGTGACCCTGTCCTTAAAAGCCTTGAAACCGGGCATTGCTTTAGCCTCTTTGTGTATGTAGGATCTTTTGGGTATTTTTTCCAAAACAGTCCGGTTTCGTCTGCATTAAAGATCTGTTCCGGACGATACCCGCCTTTCTCGATCATTTCGTCAAATTCATCCACAAATCTTTCTGATGCTTCTATGTCCATGCTTGCTGCCTCACCACTGATACTTCGATTATGAAAGCTGAATCTCCGACGAAAACATTGAAACCATCCATGACTTGCCGTAAATGTTTCGGTTGACTCTTCATTTTCGCGCGCTTTCAACATTTCAAAGATACTGCGTACCTTTGCTTGAATTATGAAAAGGCTCATTGGCATTCTTTTTTGTATCTGGTCGTCAAACCATATCACCAGTAATTTTTCCATTTCGTGAATGAGGCCTTTCTGCTGCCTAGTTATTATGGCTTTATATTCTTTTGATGATTTCACTGCTTCTTTCACTCGATCTTTATCCTTCAAGATCATTGATATAGTTGAATGCGCCAGCTCCAAGTCACATGCTATCGCTTTAACTTTCTTACCAGCTTCATATTCGTTTATTATCTTCATTTTTGTCTCAAGATCGATAGCCTTCCTTTGTTTCTTGGCGCTTTCTCCGGGTGAAGTCATGCTCTTCCTTTTCGCCGACATCTTGTACTTTGGGGTGCACAATAAAGTAAAAATACATAGACAAAAAACGCTAGTTCTGACTGCGGGAACGAGATGAATCAGAGAGTGTTGATGCGAGTTCTCGTACATCGCCATAATACCAACTCGTCAGAGAGCTGGTCATAACTCCGAGGGGTCACTAAACGAGTAGGTCACTAAGTGAGGACTAGCTGTATAACTTCTGGTTTCTGTACACACAGCACTTAACGTAGCTGTCTGACAGTTACCTTAAGAAGGCAGATTCCTTTGGTTATGTAAAAACAAGGGGCAGGGGTGTCTTTCTTATGCCTAATTAGGCTATAAAATAAGAAACAGAAAAAATGGAGTGCAGTTGTAGCTGTTTCAATCCCAGGATATCAGAGAGAGAAAGTGGGTGAAGTACTATCATTTCTTGGACCACTTACTGTTGGGGAGAGAGATGAGATTTTGAGCTTAAACAGAACTCTTCTACAGGTCTGTGTTAAGTCTATGTAAATTACTCAGATTGTCACAGCTAAGTACAAGGTAGAATAGATTGCTTAGCATAAGTAATTTCAGGTTTCAAGGGACAATCTTCACACTGCTACAATGATCAACATGCCTCACACACAGTTCAAGATGCATGGGTCCTACACATGCCTGTCACAATATATGGTATACCTCAACGGATACATCTACACTGGAGCCTTAAATTGACTTAACCTCCCTTAAGTTGACTTAATGAAAGACATGTCCACATTGGACTTTTGTTAAATCAACTTAAGCACTTGCTTAAGTTGACTTAATAACTCCAGCCCTTAAAGTCAACTTAAGCATTAAAGTTGACTTTATTAAGTCAACTTAACACATTGTAGATAGGGTTGTCTACACCATAGGCTTTGTTAAATCAGCTTAACAAAGTCAACTTAATGGAGCCCTCCAGTGTGGACATAGACTTTGTTAAGTCAACTTAAAGTCAACCTTGTTAAATCAACTTAACTGAGCCCTCTAGTGTAGACATAGCCATCCAGTGCACTAACTGCCCCTATAGCAAGTATGTATGCGAAACCAGACAATCACTGCACTCTCCAACGTGCTCACATAGAAAAATGATAAACCATGTCAGTGACTGAACATTTTTACAATATGATCCTGCTATATGTGACTTCCATTCTGTAAGTTCCCCATCTTCAAGTGTCTGATGAAGTGCAAGTTTCCCCACAAAAGATCATGCAATAAATAAAGTTGTTAGTTTTTAAAACTGCCACCAGATTCCTTATTTGTTTTTCTGTAAGTGATATATAAATTCTCATACTAAAAAGAAACCTGCATGACATTTTCAACAGACAAACTTAGGAGCATAAATTCATGACTTAACTGGACCCTAAAAATCGTGAACTAAATAGAGACACTGGATTTATGGCTAATTACAAGAATCTATAAGCTACTAACAATCTCCCCTCCAGTTGCTTTTTTTCCCTTGTCCCTTCTCTTCCTCCCTGTGATTGGAAGTGTGTTAACAAGTCAATTAACCTTGAATGGTCCTTTTAAATATGTTTTAACTACTGCTGTTAACCAATCTGTTCTACCTTGTATTTAGCTGTGACACTGACTGCTTCCCAAACCAAAAGAGCTCTTTTGATAGCCTGTCTCTTTCAACCAGCAAAGATTGGTCCAATAAAAGATCTTCCCTCACCCACCTTGTCTCACAGAAGAAATAGAAACATATATAAATATAGGCAGTGGGTGTACTTAAAATTGGTTCGAGAGATGTTACCAGTTTTGCTGGTATTCCCCATTTTAAGACTAGAGGATCTTTTTCAACATGGTAACATGTTTGCACTGATGTTTTGTAATAGAAGAAACTTTTTTTTAAGTATAGCTCATGTAGACAGATGGAAAGCGTACATGTGTTGTACAATATTGCCCTCCATTTTTTATTGTATAACAACAGATCACATAAAATAGGTAGAGCTGGTGGTGTTTTTCATTGGTGCTGATTATAATAATAGGTGAGTGCTTTACAAGTGTTTATTAATTTATTTTCACAACAACTCTGTAACAAGAGAGTTATAAAAATAATAAATAGGGAGCAGCAGCACAGAGGAAGTAAGAACAGTGTTGTCGAAAGTGTATATTAATGTTGGGTCTCTAATTTGAGAGGCTGAGGGCCAGATTTTTCAGAGTTTTTAGCATTATATAGTACTTCATATTTTCAAAGCACAGCTCCCGCTGATTTTAGTTGCAGTTGGAAGTGCTTGTTGCTTTGGCAAATCAGAACCCCAAGGCTTCAGCTGGGCACCCAGGAAATGAAAAGCACACAATAAGTAGTCACCTGTAAAAAATTTGCCTGAAATGATTTGCTAAACATAATAAAGGAATTCTGTGGCAGAGGCAGGAGAGGAATAAAATCCATTTCTTTAACATGGCACTCAACTTCTTCAGTGTCTCCTTTCTCTTCCAGCACCTCACTGCCTCACTCACTTTGTACCTTCCAACTTTGGGAGGTAGGCCTCTCCTTACTTAGCGACAGTCTCCAAACCTTAACCAGATACTCACTGGCAACTACACACCATACAAAAGAAACACTAAGGTAAGCACCTATCACTGCAAGAGACCCTGTTGTCGACTCTGCCCACTTCTCTACTCAAAGAACACCATCATAGGACCTAATGAAACCAGCTGTTTCTTCAGAGGCTCATTCATCTGCTCATCCACCAATATGGCATACACTATTGTCTGCCAACAATGCCCCTCTGCCTTATATATTAGCCATTGGCCTGGTTCTGCACAAAAGAGTCAATGAATGCAAATCAGATATCAAGAATGGTCACATTCAAAGACCAATAGGGGAACACTTTAACCTCCCTGCATATTTGGTGAAAGACATGAGAAACACAGTACTTCAACAAAAATATTTCAAATCAAGAATCCAAAGGGAAACTGCAGAGTTAGAACCCATATGCAAATTTGACAACATCACATCAAGTATTACTAGAGATCTCAGCTGGCTCTATCATTACAAAAAATTATCCCCCCCCTTTAATCTTTCTGCATTCTTATCTGTTATTCCACAGTGTTTAAATGAAAACAAATTGCTTGAGTTGCTGAAAAAAAATCTGAACTGCCCTCGTGACTTACCTGTCTCCGCATTTACCTGGTCCTTTCTGTACTGCCATTTCCATTTCATGTGTCTGACGAAGTGGGATTTTACCCACAAAAGCTCATGTGATAAATAAATTTGTTAATCTTTAAAAGTTCCACAGGATTCCTTGTTTGTTTTCCTGAAGCAAATAAAGCAGGGATTATACATTACCCTGATTCATCCTCAAGAGCTGGTCCATCCTCTGCACTGAATAAGGAGGGTCTTGCGTAACAAACAAACAAACAAACCCCACATGAATGTAATTAAAAATTGTGTCATAATGCATATGCACAAGGGATCTGAATTAAGGTTGCACAGGCTGCTTTCTGCAGTCCCTGAGGAAACTAGTGGGAACAGCAGGTGAGAGCAGATTTTAACTTGGCTTCTGCTGCTAGATTAATTAGCCTTCCAGCCAAATTATCTAGTGGCTCTTTTTAAAAAAGTGAATTTATTATATCCTTTGGCATCTCTTTGTTGGTATCACTTTCTACTGATATGTTTGTTTATTCAAACACCTTCAGTTCAGAGCTAAGGTCTTGCCAGTTTGGCTTTGTTTATATAACACTGGAATGCCTTTTCTGGATTCACATTGTTAATCTCCATTTTATTTCCAGGCACTGGGGAAATCTAAAACTAATGATTTTTTATGACAACAAGGTACTAATTGGGACCTAAATTAAAGGAATAAAAGAGATTGTTGGCAATTCTGATGGGCAAGATGATTACTACATGAAACTGAAGCACTGGTGGAGAAAAGCCTCAGTTTAAACATGGTTTACTGTCTGTTGACTGAAACTCCTTTTCCATGCTTGTAAATGTTATTTTATTTGATTTGGATTTCAGAGTCAAGAACCCAACTGGGAGTGGGGGTTGAGTTCTGGTCATAAACCAAAAGACAGCCCTTATTCCAAAGACCTTGTTGCCAAAGTTCAGAAGTAAATGTTTAAGTCTAGCACTAAATGACTCAAGCACATACTCAAGCAAATACTTAAGTCCTGTTGGCTTCAGTGGGATTTAAGCATATGCTTAAGTGAATGGGGTTCTACAACTGGACCTGTAGGGATAGACCCTTGCACTTGCGTGGGACTCCTTTACTAGAAACGGATCGAAGCCTAACAATACACAAGATGACAGAGATGGGTGTGGAACACCACAAAGAGGGAAGAGAAGGCTGACAGCAATCAGAGTACAAGTTTACATGTCTTAGGCAGGCATCTGATCCTGCTCCCTTAGAAGCAAGTGACAAAGATCCTATTGACTTCCAATGTCCAGAATAAGTCCTTAAGTGGACATTTGGGAGTCATCATATTAAAAGGTTAGTAACTCAATAGCAGGCCACCGGCTCCACTGTCAGTAGTAGTGGTTGCTTGTGATGTGGGGTGGAGTTTTAAAATATATCACATCTTTACATTTATGTTAATATATCCATATGATGTTCTGTAGGCTGCACATTTTTGTAGCATGGGGTGAAAAATAAACACAGAAATCTCTTTAAAAGGTTGTGATGGGTGCGGTTTGTTAATATCTGCATTCATGAGAAAGACAAGATGGGTGAGATAATATCTTTTACTGGACCAATTTCTGTCGGGAGAAGAGGCAGGTTTTCAAGGTGCATTGAGTTCTTCTTCAGGTAATCTGACAGGCTTTCAAGATAGAGAGATTTCTTCTTTTGGTGACATGAAGAATAGCTCTGTGTGATTTGAAAATTTGTCTCTTCCACTACAAGAAATTGGTGCAAAAATATATATTTCTTCACTCACCTTTTCTCTTTCATATCCCAGGATCAAACTGGCCACCACTCTGAAAATGGCACTCTTTTCATTCATGTAAGAAAAGAAACGGTGGATTACCGATGTAACAGTCTTTCTTTGAGATGGGCTGCTTACATACATTCAGTTACAGGTGCCTACATGCCTCAGCTCATGGTAATCCAGAAAGTCTTTTAGCCCTAGCCTATCAGGCCAGAGTCAGTGGCCAATGCCCCCTCTGTGCCACGGCCATGGCTATATATGTGACCCTGTCCCTGATCCTCCCAATCCCTTCTTTTTGCCAACTCTGATAGTGGGGATGGGGGGAGGGATCTGAATATATGTGAGTAGCCCATCTTGAAGGATGGTTGCGTCAGTAACCCACAGTTCTTCTTTGAGTGCTGCTCACATCATTCAGTTACAGGTGCCTGCTAGCCATACCTAGGGTGGTGGGCGAAGTTACAGTTTACCCACATTGAGTACAGCTGTGCCCAACTAAGCATCATCTCTTGCCTGTTGGACAATAGTGTAGTGCATTGTGAAAGTATGCACCAATGACCACGTGGCTACCCTGCAGATCTCCTGGATCGGGGCCTATGCCCAGAAGGCTGTAGAAGATGCCTGGGCTCTGGTTAAGTGGACCTCAACCCTATCCGGGAGGGGTGTAGCCAACCTTTTGCAGCAGTCTTAATACAGTTCACTATCTATTTGGAAATGCACTGCATTGTTACTGGTTGTCCTCTTTTCCTCTCTATGATGGTGAAGAGTTGAGAGAACTTGTGGAATGGGCACATAAGCTCAATATATGTCAGAAGCACTCGTCTGACGTCTGGTGTGTGCCATTTTCTTTGGTTTTCCATGACCTGAGGGTCTCAAAAAAACACTGGGAGGCAAATGTCCTGGTTCAGGTGGAACGGTGAGACCACCTTCTGGAGAAAGGAGGCATGCAGGTGTAACAGCACCTTGTCTCCAAAGAATCTTGTATATGGTGGTTCTGAGGAGAGGGCTCTGAGCTCCGGGACCTGCCTTGCTGAAGTTATGGCCATCAGAAAAGATATCTTCCATGAGAGGACTAGGAGGGTGCATGAGTCCAAGGGCTCATATGGGGGCTCTGTCAGGCATTGGAGCACCACATTTAGGTTCACTGAGGAGTGGGAGCTCTAGGTTGTGGTATACCCTGTCAATACCCTTCATGAACTGTGTGATGGTTGGGTGAGAGAAGACTGGGAACCCTTCCACTTTCCTATGAAGGGCTGAAAGCGCCACTAGGTGAACTCTCAAAGAGGAAGTCAATAAGCGCTTATCCTTGAGAGTTAGCAAATAGTCCAGAATCAAGTGGATGGGGGCTGACTCTGGTACCACCCCTCTACTCCTGGCTCAAAGGGAAAACTGTCTCCACTTAGCTGAGTAGTTTGCTACAGTAGAAGGTCTCCTACTGCTCATGAGTACTTCCCTAACTCTGTCAGAGCAGAGTCTCTCAGAGTCATGCAACTGCCATGCAGCTAGGTGAAGCAATCTCAGGTTCACGTGCCGAAGCGTGCCCGAGTTCAGTGTCAATAAGTCTTCCCTGAGTGAGTGGTGAAGCGGGGTATCTGTTGACAAGTCTCGCAGAATTGAGAACCAGTGTTGTCTGGGCCAGTCTGGAGCTATCAGAATCATGTCCACTCTGTCCCTTCTTTTATTTTCAGGAGTACCCTGTAAATCAGAGGAATCAGGGAGAAGGCATATATCAGCATGCCTCCGCATGAAATTAGAAAGGCATCTGCAATCAAGTACTTTTCTTATCCCCTGAGTGAACAGAAGAGTTGACAGTTCTGATTCTGGCAAGTTGCAAACAGGTCTATTTGTGGTAGGCCCCGCCGACTGACTTTGTGGAACTTCACCTCCTGATGCAGCGACCATTTGTGGTGCAACAGAAATGTTCTGCTCAGCGAGTCTGCCACACTGTTTTCTACCCCCGGCAAGTGGCCTGCTATTGGGGTGAAGTCGTGTTTCAGAGCGAGTTCCCACAGGTTGGTGGCTTCCGCACAGAGGGCTGGGGAGCACACCCCCCCCTGTCAGTTCATGTAAAACATGGCTGCTGTGTTGTCCATTAGGACCTGGACTGTTTTTCCCTTCACCAGGTCCAGGAAAACTTGGCAAGCTGGACGAATGGCTCTGAGTTCTTTCACATTTATGGGAAGGGACATGTGCCTGGGGACTCACATTCCCTGGGTTGAGAAACCCCATGAGACATGTGCCCCCCAACCCACATCTGGGGCATCTGTTATCAGGGTCACTATGGGGTTCGAGGTCTCGAAGGAGATCCTGCCCCTGGTGAAGAGAGGGTCCTGCCATATTTCAAGGTTTCTAGGTCCTTGCGGGGAACTGACAGTACCTTGTTCAAGGGGTGTTTCTGGGGATGGAAGACCAAGGCTACCCAGAGCTGGAATGGTCTCATTCTCAATCAAGCTGTTCTGATCACCGAGATTGAGGCCACCATGTGGGCTAACAATTACAGGCACCATTTGGCTGTGGTGACCGGCGCCCTCTGAAGTTACAAAATGATGGAACATGTGGACTGAAACCTTGATGGGGTAGGGATGTTCTGCCCTTCCTGGAGTCCAGTAGGGCCCTGATAAATTCTATTGTGTGGGTTGGGACTGGTTTTGGCTTTTTGATTTATGCAAAGCCCCAGGAGACCACACAGTCTTTTTAACAAGGTGATGCTGTGGCAAACCTGGTACTTAGATTTTCCCTTTATTAGCCAGTCGTCGAGGTATGGGTAGACCTTTACACCCTGCCTTCATAAATATGCTGCCACTGCCATCATACATTTTGTGAACACTCTGGGAGCTAAGACAAGCCCAGACAGGAGGGACTGGAAGTGCTCCCTTCCCACTACGAATCTGAGGAACCTTCTGTGTTTTGACCTTATCACTATATGAAAGTAAGTGTCCTTTAAGTCAAGGGCTGCAAACCAATCCCCTAGGTCTAGGGTGGGAATGATTTGTACCATATGGAATTTTATTTTCCTTAAATGTTTGTTCAGCGCCCTGAGGTTCAGGATCGGTCTCAGGTTGCCATTTGGTTTGGGAACTAGGAAGTACTTGGAGTAGAATCCCTTTCCCCGCTGAACCTTTGAGACCTTTTCTATGGCCCCTACAGAAAGTAGTTTTTCATATTCTCTTTGTAGCAGAAGATGTAGCTCTGGGTCCCTGAGATGTGGATGAGGGGGCAGATTCCTGTCCTGGGGTATGGTTTTGAATTGGACTGAGTAACCTCTGGACATCATATCCAATATCCAACAGTTAGTAGTGATTCTGGCCCATTGAGGTAGAAAGCCAGCCAGTCGGGCACTGAATAGCAGGGGTTAAGCAGAGAAACAGGGGTCCTTTAACTAGTTGTCAAAAACACTGTTTTTGACCAGCTGACTGGGAGCTACTGTTCCCCTGGCGGGAAGTTTGGGTTGAGGATTGAGGTTTTGAGCCCTTACCTGCCCAGTTCCTTTCCTTCTCCAAGACCTGATAGGGGCATTGCAACTGCTGCTAGAGCCTCTGATGGGACCCCTATTTATAGCTCTGTTGCTGTAGCTGCTGGGATTGTTGCTGAGGTAACTGGGGTCTGAAGGGGTGCCTAGATTCTGGTGGCACATACATGCCCAGGGACTGTAGGATGGCCCTAGAGTCCTTCATCCCATGCAGCTTAGAATCCATCAATTCAGCAAACAAGGTCAGACCCTTGAAAAGAAGGTCCTAAATAGTCTGTTGCATCTGTTGAGACAGACCAGCACCCTGCAGCCAGGCCGCTCGGTGCATAGATACTTTGGAAGCAATGTTATGGGAAGCAGTGTCAGATGCGCCCCACAATGCCATTAGCATATTGCACGCAACAGGTACACCTTCCTCAACCAATGTCTTGAAATCCCTGACATGTTCCTTGGGAATCACATCCCAGAATCATTCTAGCTCCCCAAAGATGTTGAAAGCATACCTTCCCATAAGGGCATAGTGATTTGCTACGAAGAACTGGAGGGCTGAGGTGGAGTAAACCTTCCTACCGAACAGGTTGAGTTTCTTTGCCTCCTTGTTCTTGGGAGTAGAGCTAGGCTGGCCCTGTCTCTCCCTGTGATTGACCGCATCTATCACCAGGGACCCTGGAGTAGGGTGGTTGAAAAGGAAGGAGAATTTATCAGCAGAAACATGGTATCTCTGGTCCATAAGTTTGGACACAGAAGAAATAGAGGAGGGATTTTATCATTGTTCCTTTGCAATGGAGTATACCCCTTCATGCAGAGGAACTAAGATCTTTGTGGGTGGTGCTGCATTCCCCAAGACAAAGAGGGGGTTGGACTACTCCTTAACAATCCCCAGGTCTAGCTTCAAATTTGCTGCCATGTGCCTAAGCAGATCCTGTTGGGTGCAAGGGTCATCTCTATATGCCAGAGGCCTTTGGTAGGTAGCTTCATCCAGAGAAGAGGAAGAAGGGATTTGCGATCTATGGTACCATGAAGTGCCAGAGTCAGGTTCATCATCCAAGTTGTCCGAGGAGCCAGGGGTCTGAGAAGATGTCGGTGCCGTGAGTTGTAACAATGCAGGCTCATCCTCGGAGTGGTAGTTGAGCCATCCGCTAGACCATTCCTGGAAGGATCATGGGGTGGAGTTGTGGTGTGCCTTGGTAGGACCGCTTACTTTCCAAGAGCCACCTTCACTTTGAGAGCCACTCTTGGGTCTACTCTGTGTCCACCCAGTGCCGACTGGGGCACCGAAGGGGATGGTCTCATCGTTGGTTGCTCTTTGGTACTGAAAGGTGAGGTGCTTCAGTGGTGAAGAGTCAGGGAGCACTTTTGGCACTGCTTTCCTGCAGGTTTTTCTCTTTAGGAGTTAGTACCAGGGACAATGGAGATCTGTGGTGCTATGGCTTGTTGTTGGACTGCACCAAGGAAGCTGAAGATGATCTTGCTCTTTGTGACTCCCGTGAGCACAGCACCGATGGTTCACATGCTGACACATGAGACAAGAAGTAACCATTTGTCAAAACTTGTTCCAGGCTTGGAGCAGAGCCGGTTTCTTCTGGTACTGGTGAAGTTGTTGTCAGTGCTGGGACTGGTGCCGCTCCTACTGCAGAGGACCATTTCAACTGCACCGATCTGCGTGGTGCTGGGATGTCAGCTCTGATAGGATTTTTACCACCACAAATGCCTCTGGTGTCGAGGGGATGGCTACCAACTCCCTTCCTCAAGGAGGAGTGGTCGGCATTGAAGTGGCATGGCGCTAAGGCGATGCTGAGCCAGCGGTCAATCTTGGCTTTTTAGTAATAGCTGGAGAGCAGTGCCAGGTCTTCTCTGGTGCCAATCTGGCACACGGTGCTGGTGAGTCCTTAGGCTTGGCAGGCGTACTCAAAGCCTGTAGCGCCACCTGATTGTGAATGAGTTTCCGGGGCCTCTGCTCCCTATCCTTGTGAGTTCTTCTTTTGAAAGATTTGCATATGGGACATTTGTCCGCCAGGTGTGACTCACCCAGACAGGAGAGGCATTTCTTATGGGGATCATCAGTCAGGAATGCCTTGCAGCAAACCACGCAGGGTTTAAATCCAGCATACTTGATCATGCAAAAATAACAAAGGCTAGTTAGTGAGACAGGCACTTGCTTAATCGCAAGGATGGGCTGTTTCTGTACCATCACTGAGGGCAGAAAGAAGGAAATGGGAGGGTCAGGGTCAGGGTCACATATATAGCTGTGGTTGCAGCGTGGAGGGGGCTTTGGCTGCCGACACTGACCTGACAGGCTAGGGCTAAAAGACTTTCCGGATTACTGTGCATTGCGGCACATAGGCACCTGTGACTGAATGATGTGAGCAACGCTGAAAGAAAAACAGCTGATTTTAACCACTCCTCTTCTTGACTTTGGTTTTGCAGGATTGAGATGTCTTCATTTAATTTATAAGAAGAATTCTGTTATTCAACAGTAATGGTCCAAAACATTTGGAGTAAAATTCTGGCACCATGGAAGTCAATGAAAGAAACCAATGGCTTTAGTGGGACCAGGATTAGTATAGATATTTAGTGTTTTGGACAATTAGTAGCGAATACGATAGTATTTTCCCCTCCAACTACCACCCTTTATCTTCTCTAGTTAAACAGTAAGTATGTATAGTGGCAGAGTCTGTATTTCATTATATGTTTGTACAGTGTCTTGTACAGTGGGGCCTTGATCCTGATGGTACCCACTCATACTACCATATAATAATAATATTTATTTGTTCCTCTCCTTGTGTGAAGTCAACTTTGGGTGTTTGTAAAGCACACTAGGAACCTACTGTAGCAACCTTCCTGCAATAAACTACAGGAGTCGTATAGTGAGAATTGGTAGTATTAACAGAGCTGGATGAAAAATGTGAATAACATTCATTCAGTATAACATCAATAGCAAAATATCTTATTTTTCCTAAAAATTATTATGGTCTAACATTTCCGCTCCACATGTAATGGTTTAATTATCTTTGTTAATAATATCTGAATATGGTGTTTTTTCTTTGCCAACTAATTACCATGCTCTGATTTTTGCTCATGAGTGTGACACACACTCCAGCTCATTCTGGGGGTATTTTCTTTTTTGTCCTGTTCCCACATTTGAATCCTGCAAGGTTAAAGGAAGAGTCTAATGACATCCTCAGGGGCAGTCTCCTTTGAAGGCTAAGACCAGGAGCTTTGATTTCAGGTCACCCCCGCATGTGACTGCCTTTAAAGTTCATCTAAATTAACATTCAGTGATATTTTTGGCAGTTTTGACTGCCAGCCAAATCATTACGGTGGAATAATAATGCAAATAAACTTTGCATAGCCCCATTAAATCATTAAATGCCACATTGTTCTGTAATGGGAGTGACATTTCATTATTTCTAAAGCATCAAATGCATCCCTGTGCTCGCTGCCAGTTATTACGTTTTCTGGTATTAATATTGGCAGCAGAATGTGATAATACTGGGACAAGCAAGAGGGGAATTTGAGCACTTGGGATATGCACTGTAGATATCAGAAGTGACTGGAAAAGTACAGAGATAATGGCATCATAAAAGAACTGCTACACCTATCAGTATGGGGCAGTTCAGAGCATGTTTGGCTAAAGCCTGTTAATGACACGATTTTGACAACTGTGGAATGAAAAGATTGTTAGGCTATCATTTGGGGTATGTGTTCAAAGTCACTTTTAGCTTCATGATTCCTACTGACTTTTTTGGGTGCTGTCTGGTTAAAAATCTTCTGCGGGTCTTTGAAAATGTACCCCACAGTGTCCTGTACTGCACATGGCTTAAAAAATAAACTGCAGGGCTTTTAAAGAGTTTTCTAAAGCCCAAAAGCATCTTTTGAGAAGGAGCCAGATGATTCAAAGAAATGTTAGAGCTTTTTTGATTGTTTGGTTTTTATTGAATTGAACATCATTTCTACTGATTTTTTTTAAAGAGAAAAACATTGGATAATCCAAACAATGGCTGGCCAAATTCCATGGTTGTTAGAAAATTGGAACTTATAATTTCACTACAAAAAGTGTGGGAGACAGTCTGGCCCTGACAGAGCCTGTAGAGCAGACATCACAGTCTGCCTACTATGCCATCCCACTTTTTTTCTGTGTCAAAGGTCAGCAATGGGGGGAAGAAGGGGATAAAGGAGCAAATAGTGGGCAGGGCTCAGGGGGAGTTGCAGAGCATAGGTGGGACGAGATAGAATGAGGGAGGCCTCAGGGTGAAGCATGGGCAAGAAAATGCAGAACAGAGTGGAGTTCAGGTGGAATGCGGGGGAAGTGGTGAGGGGCCGAGACCACAGTCTGGGCACTGGTGCTCCACTTTAAGGGAGCTTCCAGTGCTCCTGTTCCCATCCCTGGAACAAGAGGGAGCAGGCAGAATTTGTGATTTTTCCAGCATTTCTCAAGAGGTGCAGCTGCATCCCTGTCACAGGGACAAGCCTGAAGCCCAAAATGTCTGCAAAAATTCATGAGTTTTGGGTTGAAAAAGCCTAACAAAAATAGGCAGATGTTTTGAGTTCACCAAGAGATTTATTATTGAAGAAACAGAGATTCTAGCGATAGAAGGGATCATTATGATCATCTAAACTGCCCTCCTGCATACATAAAGGGATGATTTCATCCAGTAATTCCTGCAGTGGCGTGTACTATTTTTTTCAGCTATGCCAGTGAATGCTATCAGGCCCAATCAATTGTGGTTGAACTAAAGCATATATTTTAGAAGACATCCAGCCTCCTGTTGCATTGTAATTTTCAAAGCAGTTTAAGGGAAATTATATGCTCAAATGTCAATGAAATGGCCCATTTGAAAATCCACCACTTTCCTTGGCATGAAACCTATGACATATCTTGGCATGCAGTTCCAATGGTTTGTTCCTCTTCTTGTTAAAAGGTTGCATCTTATTTCCCATTTGAATTGCTCATAACTTTCAGCCATTGGATCTTGTTATACTTTAATGCCAGGACACAACTGTGCCACAGCTGCACATTCATAGCTCCCAGAGATCTCAGATAGCGTCCTTTACCTGAGCACTTCCATCTTCCTAATCACTTGATGACGGATTTATTAACGACTGTCGTTAGAGATGTACCTGGGACGTCAAGACTTCAAAGAGAAACAGCTGAACTCGAATTAATATGCAAGCTAAATTCTGTGAAAGCAGGACTTAATGGAGACCATGGGTTCTTTTCCCATTACAAAAGGTAATTTGATTTCAGGCTTCCCATGGTTTAAACCTGAAAACTGCTCTGATTTGCTGTTACTGTATGACCTGATCCTATGTTTTACACCCCCTTGCATTTAGTTTCATTCCTTTCTGTAAGTTCACCCATCTTCGAAGCATCTGAGGAAGTGGGATCTTCTCCCACGAAAGCTCATGCAAAAAATAAATCTGTTAGTCTTAAAGTGCCACACAACTCCTTGTTGTTTTTTCACTTTGCCTCCAGGGTCACACTGTCAAACAGACAATGCAGTTCAGCAGTTAGCTAATGGGACAATCCATTGCACTTGAAGAGATGACTTTCTGTGAATGTTGATTTGGGCTCCCAGATCCATAAAATTACTATTAAGCTTTTATCACACCACAGAAGTCAAACTGAGTCCAGCATGAAAACACCCTGAAACCCAAATAAGTGGCAGCTGAACAGGTGTTCCCCTTTAGATCTGCTTGGTTCCTCTTTATGTCTGGTAGAGGAGACTAAGGGGATGACAGTGGTAGCTTCATGAAGGGGCTGGGCCCCTTTCTAGATAAAACATAACACTTTCATCCTCACCGTCACACAAAACCACATATATAGGGTAACAGGTGATGAGGGGGTAGGAATTGTAATTTGAAAGAAGTAGTGACTAAGCTAGGGCATCATAGGGATTTCCCAATTTATCAGGGATGAGGCAGTTGTCTCTTTTCTAACAGTAATGCTCAGTACTTACATCTAAAGCACTTACTAAGGTATAAATTTGGTCTGGATGTCCTGACAGCCAGGGTCTCCAGACTAACTGGGAACCTAGAAAATGCTTCATAGACTGCCCAGGCTAACGTCAACCACATATGCTTTACTAATGAAAGCATTGCAAGGAGCATTGTCATAGACCTTAAGACAACCCTAGAAGCAGAGCACTTTACAGAATGTTAAAAATGCCTCCAGGGGTTTCAAGCTATGCCTGTTGCAGCAAAAGATTGTATTGAAAATGTACTGGACACCATGGAGACGGTACAAGGTAGGGACTTCATTGGTTTTTGGCACTGTGATAAAGAAAAATGAACACTGGAGTGTGCGTTAGGGGGCTGAACAACAGTGAAGCAGCTGTGGAAAGAGGCAAACACAGCAGTGAAAATAGTGCTTGACTTCACTAACTAAGCCTTAGTTGAGTATCATATCCTAAGCAATGTACTGACTACTCTGGTTATAACAGTGCCAGAAAGACTTTGTGTCGTGAGATCCACAAGGATTACCAACGGAGTGATTTTACAAAACTGAAGAAAGCATATGCCCAAAATAAAGCAGTGATATTCAGACCTGTCTGTTTTAGCAACAAAAGAACAAACAGCTTATTGACATACAGAGCAAATTTGAAGAAAAGTGGCTCTTATTTTGTGATACATTTGGATAAAGCATGCTGAGCTAGATCAAAGAATGTCAAACTTCCATTCCACAGGAGCTGTTCCCGTTTTCTCCTCCCTCTCTCCTCTCACACCCATCAGGGGCATAGCCTCAGGTGGGCCTGGCCCACCCCCCTTTGAGATGAGGCCTGCTCACCACAGCACCCACCAGCTCTGCAAAGGTTGCCACCACAGCTGCAGAACCAGCCAGCAGCCAGTGGTTGTGGAGAATGCTACAGTGGGTGGGACTCATTGCACCACCTCTCGCTCATTCTCCTCATCACAGTGCTACAGCTCCACTTGCTATCTAGCAACTGGAGTGTCTCAGGCAGCTTCATTCACAAGACCAGAAGCTGACCATGGCTGAGCCCACCCTTCTCATTCAGGGGCTTGGCCAGGGAACTGGTTATGCTTCTGACACCCAGGGCTCCTTTCCTTTCCTGCCATTTGTTTTCTTTTTCCTTTATTGTTATTCCCAGACTAGCATACTAGAACTTTATAATATTTTCTGATTTTTGTATTATTCAATCTTGCAGCTTTGATGTGTCGTAAAGCTGTGTAACTGTATAATTGTAAATTTTCAAAGGGGTAGCCATGTTACTCTATGTACAGCAAAAACAACCAACGATGCATCTGATGAAGTGGGCTGGAGCCCCCAAAAGCTTATGTCCAAAGAAATCTGTTAGTCTTTAAGGTGCCTCTCATTGTTTTTGCTGCATAATTGTATTGGCTAGCTTGTGAAATGCACACTATTTTAACATACACAAGCTGTACATTTTTTATCTGTTGTGTTGGTTATTGTTTATTTTTTTATAAAAGTTAATTTTAAAACCCCATATTGACTTCACAACTATCCCTGGAATGCTTTATTAGTTTTTGAATTATAATTGTCAATGAAGGCTAAACTGTACTTATTATGTATTGATCAGTCACTAGGCAGCGCTGTGTGTAACAAACATTATACATGCTCACCTCAGGCCTACCTGGTGGAGCATTAAAAGATCTTATGATGAATACATGTGATCTGTATAAGCAAGATATATGACTAGCCCCTATATTGTACTGAAATGCATGACATAAGGTGAGTAGTGGTAGCCCTACAAGGTGTACATACGCTGTATGGTTCAGCATGGTTTCTTAGTTAAAGAATCTTAACCCGTTAATGAACAGAACTATACTGTTACACAAAGGGAACATTACACTGTAGTTTGAGCTATTAACCCAAGCCTTATTTGAATAAAAAAAATTTAAGGTTCTAAGGGACCTGCTAATCTACTATACTAATTTGCTATGTGCATGTGTGTGTGAAGTGATGTGAAGTGTACCATGTGACAGGCCATTGTGATGTCAGAGGTGACTCAGCCAATTGCTCCCAAGGATTACTCCCAAGGAGGGAGCAAGGAGCAACTGGTTGAGTCACTTCTGACATCACAACGGTCTGTCACATGGTATACCCACCCACCCCATCTTTGCCCTCATCTCCTGCCCGTGGCCCTGTTCGTCACTCCTGCCCCTGCCCCTCACCTCCTGCCACAACGCCCCCTTCTCTGCCTCCATCTGCTGCCCATAGCCCCCTTCTCCAACCCTCCCCTTCACTGACCCCATTTCCTGCCCCTGTCCCTAGCCACCCTTCATTACCTCCACCTCCTGCCCCTGCTCCATTGTTCCTCATTCCTCCCTCCACATTCTGTGCCCTCATCCTTCATCCCATGCCTCCACCCCGCACCCCTCACCTTCACTTCTCCCACATCCCCTACCTCAGTCTTCTTTATATCTCCAATGCATATGGTACTGATGAGGGGTTGCATCGCACCTCCTGCCCCCACCTGCCTCTCTTGTGCCCCCATCTGCTGCTCCTGCCCCCCTTCATAGCTTTCGGCTGTTTCCAATATTTCACGCTGACTCCTTAGCCAATTATATGTGATGCTCACTTGGGAAGAAACCATGATTTCCCCCCCATCATTTTTGACAGGTTACAGCTAATATGGGTCTACTGAGCCAAAGGGACCAATTTCAGATTGTTACCCTGAAGCCTAGCTTTCCAGGGTACAACACAGATATAGTCCAGCACATTGCTTGATGGAAAACAGCTCAGAACTGCCATGCCAACACCAGAAAATAATTTATTTGCAGAGTGGCCAGACATGAAGAGAATAATCAAATCAAATAAAAAGGCTAAAAAAACCTCTGTATGAAGCACAGAGTCATAGAATCATAGGGTTGGAAGGGACCTTATGAGGTCATCAAGTCCAACCCCCTGCCAAAAAAGCAGAACCACTCTCACTAAATTATCCCAGCCAGGGTCTTGTCTAACTGAGCCTTAAACATCTCCAAAGATGGAGATTCCACCACTTCCCTAGATAGCCCATTCCAATGCTTCACCACCCGCCTAGTAAGAAAGTTTTTCCTAATATCCAACCCAGCTGCAACTTGAAACATTGTTCCTTGTTCTGTCCTCTGTTACTACTGAGGACAGCCAAGCTCCATCCTACTTGGAGCATCCCTTCCAGTAGTTGAAGATTGCTATCAAATTCCCCCTTAGTCTTCTCTTCTGCAGGCTAAATAACCATAGTTCCTTCAGACTTTCTTCATAGGTCTTGTGCTCCAGCCCTTTGATCATTTTTGTTGCCCTCCTCTGGACTCTCTCTAATTTGTCCATGTCCTTTTTATAGTGTGGAGCCCAAAACTGGAGACAGTATTGCAGATGCGGCCCCATCAGTGCCGAATAGAAGGGAACAATCACATCTCTCGATCTGCTGACAACACTTCTACGGATGCAGCCCAGTATGCCATTGGCCTTTTTGGCAGCAAGATCACACTGCTGACTCATATCCAGCCTCCTATCCACCATGACCCCCATTTCACAGTGCTGCTACTTAGCTGATTGCTCCCCAGCGTGTAGCAGTGCAATGGGGTTTTTCCATCCCAAGTGCAGGACTTTGCACTTGTCCTTGTTGAACCTCATGAGATTTCTATTGGCCCACTGTTCCAATTTGTCTAGCTCTCCCTGAATCCTGTCCCTGCCCTCCAGCGTGTCTACTATTCCCCCCAGTTTGGTCTCATCCACAAACTTACTAAGTGTGCAATCTAGCCCATCAAACAGATGACTATTGAAAATATTGAACAGACCCAGCCCCAGGACGAACCCCTGGGGCACACCACTCATTACTGGTTGCCAGCTAGACATGGAGCCATTGATTCCTACATGTTAAAACCACTGATCTAGCCACTTCTCTATCCACTTTACAGTCCACACATCCAACCCATACTTCCTTAACTTGCCAATGAGAATGCTGTGGGAAACTATATCAAAAGCCTTGCTAAAGTCAAGGTGTATCATATCAATGGCTCTTCCCACATCCACAAATCCAGACATCTTATCATAGGAGGTGATGAGGTTGGTTAGGCATGATTTACACTTGGTGAATCCATGCTGACTGTTCCTGATCACACTATTTTCCTCCAAGTGTTTCAGGATGGATGCTTTGAGAACCTGCTCCATGGTTTTTCCAGGGATTGAGGTGAGGCTGACAGGTCTGTAATTCCCCGATGCTCCTTTTTCCCTTTCTTGAAGATCGGCACTATATTTGCTTTTTTCCAGTCGTCTGGCACCTCCCCCGTTCACCACGAGTTTTTAAAGATAATGGCCAGCAGTACTACTATCTCATCAGCCAACACCCTCAGCACCCTCGGATGCAGTTTGTCCAACCCCATGGACGTGTGCACATCCAGCTTCTTTAAGTAGTCCCTAACCCGACCTTCTGTCACCAAGGGCCTAGCTTCTTCTCTCCAATCTGCCACGCTCAGTGTACTGGGCCAGGAGCTGGCCCAGCCTGTGAAAACTGAAGTAAAAAGACCATTGAGCTCTTCCGCTTTTTCCTCATCCTCCATCATGAGGATACCTGCCCCATTCAGTAAGGGACCTACACCATGCCCAAGCCTCTTTTTGTTATTGACATACTTGTAGAACCCTTTCCTGTTATCCTTCACAGTGCTTGCTAGCCACAACTCCAGTTGTCCTTTGGTCTTTCTGATTTTATCCTTGCAGTCCTGAGCAATATCTTTATATGCCTCCGTAATCATCTGTCCAAGCTTCCACTTCCTGTAAGCTTCCTTTTTATGCTTTAGCTCAATGCAGAGTTCTCTGTTAAGACATGCTGGGTGCCTTCCACATTTGCTGTTCTTTCTGCTCATTGGAATGGTATCTTTCTGTGCCCCTTAGCAGGGTTTCTTTAAAATACAGCCAGCTCTCTTGGATGCCTTTCCCTTTCAAATCAGACTCCCAAGGGACCCTGCCCATGAGATCTCTGAGGCAGCCAAAATCTGCTTTTCTAAAGTCCAGGGTCTGCATTTTGCTTCCTCCCTTTGTTCCATTAATCAGCATCTCAAACTCTACCATCTCATGGTCACTGCTGTCTAGGTTGCCATTCACTTTTACTTCCGCGATCAATTCTTCTCTGTTCTTGAGCAGCAGGTTGAGAGGTGCAAGGCCCTAGTTGGTTCCTCTAGCATTTGTACCAGGAAGTTGTCCTCAACACTCTCCAAAAACTTCCTGGATTGCCTGTACACTGCTGTATTGGCCTCCCAGCAGATGTCAGAATAATTGAAGTCCACCATGAGAACCAGGGCCTGTGATCTAGAAACTTCTGCCAGTTGTCCATAGAATCCACCTCCTCCTTCTGGTCTGGCAGTCTATAGAAGTCATGCACCACGACATCCCCCTTGTTGCCCTCCCCCCTAAACTTAACCCACAGACTTTCAACTTGCTCGTTTCCACTTCCATAATGGAGCTCTGAGCAGTCATAGAACTCTTTTACATATAGCGCTACTCCTCCCCTTCTTCTTCCCTGCCTGTCCTTCCTGAACAATTTATACCCATCCATGGCAGAGCTCCAGGCATGCAAGCTATCCCACCACATCTGTTATTTCAATTGTATCATAGTTCCTTTTCTGTGCCAGTACTGCCAACTCTTCTTGCTTTTTTCCCTAGCTCCTCACATTCGTGTACAGGCACCTAAAATACCAGGCCGATTGCCCTACTTTCCCCTGTTGATTTTCAGTTCTGTTGCATCTACCTCCTTGCATTTTCTCTCAACGTTGTCCTCCCCCACTCACCTCAGGTATTAGGGCTTCATTAGAATACCTAAGGCAATGATTTGATTCCCTCCTCATGTTCCAACTACCCTCTCTTTTATCGCTGGTGTTACAGTCCCGGCACCCCCCAAGTTCCATACCTTCCTCCAGGTCTTCCACACTGTGCTTTACCTGTGGGCTTTGGTCTCCTTCCCCCTTCAAACCTCTTTTAAAGCCCTCCTTACTAGGTCAACCAGTCTGTGTCCGAATTTTCTCTTCCCCTTCCTCGACAGATGGAGTCCATCTCTGCCTAGCAGTCCTTCTTCCTGGAACAGTACCGCATTGCTAAGGAAGCCAAAGCCCTCCTGACGACACCATCTTCGCAGCTAGGCATTCACCTCCAGGATGCATGTCTCTGCTCAGTCCCCTATCCTTGACCAGAAGGATCGAGGAGAACACCACCTGTACTCCAAACTCCTTCACCTGCACTCCCAGAGCCCTGTAGTCACCTTTGATCTGCTGAGGATCATCTCTCGCAGTATCATTGGTTCCCACATGGATGAGTAGCATGGGGTAGTAGTCAGAGGGGAGGATGATTCTCAACAATCCCTCCATAACGTCTTGGATACAGGCACCTGGAAGGCAGCATACCTCCCAAGAGGACTTGTCAGGGTGACAGATCGGTGCATCCTCCCCCCTCAGAAGTGAGTCCCCAACCACCACAATCCTACGTTTCCTCCTGGCTGTGGTGGATGTGATCCTGCCAGCCTCGGGGGTGAATGGTGTCTCCTCTTCCACCTCATCCATCATCTCTAGTGCAGCATAATGGTCCTTCACCATAATGAAGGGTGGGATGTGAGCAGGGGTGGAGCACTGTCTGCTGCCTGGGATAACCAGCTGCCAGTGTCCTCTCTCTGCCATAGACATCCCATCCTTTTCCAGTGGTGCGACAGTAGTCTTCGGCACCTGGACAGTATCCTCATGTTCGCATGTCTCCTCATGGATGCTATCGAAGAACTTCTCCAGGGCATGGATGCTTCTGTGCCTAGACACCTCCTCCTGTAACTCTCCCACCTGCCTCCCGAGATATTCCACCAGAAGGCACCTGTCACATTGATTCATCTCACCAGCATGATTGTGACAGGGAAATGCAGGCCACAGTCCCTGCAAGTCCACACCAGGATCTAGGTAGAAATATCCATGGTCAGGATGTCTGTCTGGCTACAGGCACAGGTGGAGGAGACAGAAGGGGCGCTGGTGCAAGCAGTGCGGCTCTTCTTCACCATCGTGGCCTCACCAAACTCCCTCTCAAACTCCTCTGTTTTCAGTCCCCCTGGTCACTCAGCCATTGGCTTTTAAGGCCTTCTCTGCCTAGGTCAGCCCTTGCCCCTCATTAAACACACGGGGGAAAGATGATCACAAGGCTGATTGAAGATGATGATCAAAGGTGAGCAGGGAACAATGATCCAAACAGCCCCCAGACAATCACACAATCACAGTTCCAATTCCCACAGCAACTGACAACTAACAGAAATCTCCTTTAAGGAAAGACACAAACACACAGTTAGCAATTCACTCACTCAAGCTTCACTCTCTCCCTTGCTCCTTCAGCTAGGGGATCGCCTTCGCCAGGCTTCACCAACTCCTTCCCTCTGAAACTCTCAAATACTTGTGTAACAGACATCACTCAGTTAAAGAACTGCCAGGTCTAGCATCTGGCAACAAATCTTATTAAAAACTTATTTCAGTCATACTTGGCAGAGCATTAAAGGATCTTATGATAAATGTACCTGGTGTGTAGAAGCAAGCTCTGTCACCAGTCTATATCAGGTATAGAAGTATGTGATAGCAATAAATAGGAATCTTACTTATATCCTTTATGGTTAAAAATGTGAGGCAGTTTAGCTGGTGTTGAATGTGGGTTAGTATCTTAAATAGACTCACGAGTCCTTAGTAGAAACTGGAACAGGGACAAGCTACATATGTTTAAAGAGTCCATCGGTGAGTAGGAACCACTATTAAGGTCATTTACTCTTATTTTAGCCCACTTTTGCTTTGACGTTGGAAAGCTGAAGCTAATAGGTCTGAGAAATTCTATTGTCCAATACAAGAAATTAAAATGTTCTTTGGTGGAATCAAACAAAAGAAAAACAATTAGAGTATTATTTAGCCAAAAATTGACCTGTCAAAGTTTTGAGAACACTAGGCTTCTTTTAGCCTGGTAATAACAGTTTCAGTGCTAACAGCAATGCAGTGCCATTTAATGGATCACTTACTAACTTTCAAAATCAGCTAACCTTTAATTTTAGCTTCTCCCCAAAGGAGAAGTCAATAGAGTCACAAACCAACATGGAGATTAAACTGAGTGGAAACACAAACTTTGCAAGTTTCTGGTCATGAGTCCACAAGGTTTAAACTCTGGGTCCACATGATTTGGTTTCTATAACTCCATCCCTTTTGCGACATCTCCTACCTTGCCTCATAATACAATGATGTGGTGTAATCATAGCTTTCAAAAGCCATGCATTAGTTGTCTACATCTTCACTTTTTTACTTAAGAACAGATGCAGCTGCTAATAATGAATAATTCTTAGAACTTGTTTTCATCTCTAAATTTCAGTACTGATTTCACATGTGGGGGAAACTGAGGCAAAACTGTGAGGTGTCTTACCAAAGAGTAGTAGAGCTGGGTTTGTATCAGGGCTCTTGACAGTTGTAGATTTCTCCTGTCTGCCAGTGCAGTGCTCTGTCTACTAGTTCATAATGATCCACTACTTTCCCTTCCAAAGATTAATGTGTCAGTTGAATGCAGAGGCAACCCAAAATTCCAATCCTGGTACCTCAGTAAATTCTGGTGTAACTCCAGGAATTTGATAAAGAGGCATCAGCATAAGATGAGAAATGGGTCCCATAGCTTCGATGATGACTGAGGGTTTCAGTCAAGCAAAAGTTTCTTAATCAATAGAATCAATAAAGATTTGTGTTAGGTGCTATAAAACTCACAAGGCAATAATATAAAACCCCATATGACCTCAGTTATTAGTACTCAGCCACTGAGAAGCCTCCTGGCATGGAGCTATCATTCAAAGTGACCATTTGAATTATGTTGAAATGTTTGACCTGTCTGTTACATCATAAAATATCAACTTGTGATCATTGACTTTATCCTAGCAGATGTCCTCTCATACTTGCGGGAAGCTTGGGAAGTTCTTCACTGTCTGTTGATGGTTAGCCTGTGTTACTCAAAGAGTTATTTAAAACAGCAAACCTCCTTCTTCATCCAAGATAAAATAAGATAGTCTGTGAAGATCATTACATGACATGTTCAATTTTCACAAGACTTAGAAGTTTTTCCTATTCTCAGAAGTGACTAAGATATTTACATTGTTAAAGCCCAATGACTTCAAAGTGCCATCTGAGAATGGGACTTTGGAACCTTCAAAAATGTGATCCCATATCCCTGCTAATATCCAAATCCTACTTGTTGTCACTTACCTGATTTGCAACTTGCTATCAGAAGCTGGAACTGAAAGGCCATGTTCTCTCCAGGCTTTGTTCTACCGGGGAAAGTTGTGATATAAAGTGCTTGCAACTTCTCTTTTCCTGTGTGTCTCATCAGCACTCATGCCCAGTCAAAAGCAGGCATTCCTTGCTGAGGTAAGGACATGGCAATCTGTACCTATATTTGTCAGGGGCTGATTCTGGCCAGATGTGGTTTCCAATGGATGGATCTTCATGTTATCAAAATCTAACCTCAAAATGATTGGAAACAAAGCCATAGCTTTTAATCAGAACTAACTTTTTTATTCACATTATTTATTCTAATTGACATGGCGCAGACTTATGTGTGGCAGCTAGCTCCTTGCAGTTCCAATATGTGCAAGAACAATGCTGTAACAAGGCGTCACTGCAGGCTTCCATGCTTTTCCAAACATGACTGATGTCAAATAGAAAGTGAAATCGCTCTTTTACTGTGTTCATAGACTCACAGACTTTAAGGTTAAAAGGGACCATTATGATCCTCTAATCCAGTGTTTCCCAACCAGTGTGCCACAGCAAATATGTGTGCTGTCAGGCCTGAGCAGGTGTGCCATGAAATGTTTTGAAAAACTACACAAAGAGTTCTGGATTGGCTCATGAATATTCATGAGTTCATTTGGAGACTACATGGTGGTGTGCCTCAAAATCAGTAAAGGTGTCAAGTTGTGCCATTGCAGAGAAAAGGTTGGGAACCACTGTGAGTCTAATCGATCTCCAGCACAATGCAGGCCACAGAATTTCACCCACCCACTCCTGTAATAGACTCCCCCAACCTACGCCTGAGTTACTGAAGTTCCCAAATAATGGTTTAAAGACTTCACGGTACAGAAACTCCACCAACAAGTGACTTGTGCCCCATGTTTCAGAAGAAAATGAAAAAACCTGAAAGCCTCTGCCAATCTGCCATGAGGGTCAATTCCTTCCTGACACCAGATACAGCAATCAGCTAAACCCTGAACATGTGGGCAAGACTCACCAGTCAGCCCTCCAAGAAAGAATTCTCTGTAGTAATCCAGAACCCACCCCCTCAAATGTCCCGTCACAGGGCATTGGGCACACGTTCCACTAGTAGTCAAACAGCAGTTAACTACCAAATTTGGCTGTTTCATCATACCATTCCTGTCATAACTTATCAAATTCCATCTTGAAGCCAGTTAGGTTTTTTTGCCCCAACTACTCCCCTTGGCAGGCAGTTCCAAAACTTCTCTCCTTTGATGATTAGAAACCTTCATCTAGTTTCAAGTCTAAACTTCCTGATGGCCAGTTTATAGACAATAGGTCTTATGTCCATATTGGTGCTGAACTTAAACAATTCATCTCCCTCCCCAGTAGCTCTCTCTCTGATGCTGGGATCAAGGGTGAAAAAGCTGCTATATAAATCTTGCAAGACACAAGAAACCTTTACTATTTATCACACAAATACCAAGCACATGAGCAGCAGACCACCCACTGGGGAGACTTAAGTATTTTGTGATATAATATTAATATGAGGAGCCACAAATGTCAGCATCATAAAGTGTTTTAGGGCAGGGACACTTGATGGTTCAGGGTTTGACAATAGGCCACAGAGCTTTTCACCTTTCACTCACTGGTTCAAATGTGGCTCATGTCTGTAGTGACAAAAATAGTGTTATCATTCATTTGCTGTTCAGTAGTCTCTGTAAAATAAATTAGCAAGGCCTCAGTCTGGTGCCTGCTGGAGACAGGTCCACATTACAAAGCTACCCTATAGCTGTCACTCTTGTTGGCAGTCTCATTACCAAGAATAAAGACTGAATCAGCCTGGAGACTGAATCACATTCATAGGAGGCCTTTTAATGTCAGAGATGAAGTACATTGTTGAGAGAGGGGGAAGGTTGTTCTGATGCAAATCTGCCATGTCTGTAGCAACCTCCATGGAACTTGGAGGGAGGAGCAAAGGTTGGAGGAAGCACAAAGGCTGTTTGTCCATGGTCTGAATAGCAGCTGCTGTTACAGCAACTCTGTTAATAATTTGCTTAATACAGAGCCATTTTATTTTTTATGAACTGGAGTCTTTTGATCTTATTGTCCAACACACAATATGTGAAACACCACGGATAGGTACCTGTTCCGCAGTAATAGATTTTCACTCTATAGCTGTCTGACTTACCTCTTTCAGAAACACTAAATTCGCATTTAAAAATAAAACAAATAAAACAAAAACACCAAATAAAGTCATGGAAGAACAGCATTAAAGTTGGCAGAAAGAGACTTTTTAATTATACTTTTCCCAGCAAAATTTATAGGGCTATATTCTCAACTGTTGTCTACCAGAAGGCAATAGAACAACACTCATTGACGTTAGCTGACAAGCCGATTCATGATGTCTAATTGAAATGGGATTGGGTAAAGATGCTTTCCCTTCGTTTGTGTCATTTTAAGCAAAAGGAAACATGATTTCATGGCCTGAAGTGAGAATCTGACACTTTAGGGAAAGAAAGCAAGACATCAAGGCAAATCTCTCTCCAGAATACACCTCTAAGCACAGTGTTAACGTAACAGATAGTTTTAACTACTCTTAAGTAAAAGACACCATATTAGCATATTTCATGCTAACACTCTAGCTCTCTTTCCAAATAGTCTCTTCTCCCAGCCAACAGGAGAGCAAAGGAGAGAACATTAAAAATTATGCATCATTATATATCTGCACACCTGCGCCAAGAAGGTTTTAGTACTGAGAAAATATCCATAGGTAGTTATGGTAGTGAACTAGCTGATTTTCCAATGTGCTTAGAAACCAGTGCTTGAGAGAAATTTTTCACAATAAACTGGACAGATTAGCTAACATTTACCTAGTTTTGTTAGCCTACCTGCCCCTCTCCTCTAAATCATCACATAAATTGCATCGCTGGAAGAAGGGAATATGTGCTTGTAGCCCTGGTTGGTTAACTTGGTAGCAACATCTAAATTAACAATATACTTACACATAAACTTTAAAAGCCTACTCATGAAAGGATTGCTCATTCCTCTCTGCCTTTAATCCCAGACAAGTGTTCTAAATTAGGTGCACTCAGTGAAGTCAGAAGTTGATAAATAAATAGTTGGAAAGCTCTAGCCGTATTATGGTCTCTCTTTCTCTAAAGATGAAGTAGCTAGGCTTAAATGGTCCCTAGTTCTACAATCACTGTGAAGGACAGTGAAGGTCACAGTGCAATTGTCCATATTAGGGGAGAATGAATAGATTAATTGGATTTAGAGACTAAAATGTGAAGTCCTTAACAAATGGAAGGTTTGCAAGAGCCACACACTGAGAAATTCACATTTCCAACTTTAATAGTTTAACGTTTCATCTCTGCCTTTCTTACGATTCCTACCCTGAGGTGATTTAGCAGCAGTGATTATAAAAAAAGACTTTACCTACTCACATGAAAGGTAGGCCCACCTGCTCCTCTGCACACAACATCTCCTTTCCAAATAGAAAAATCTTCAAGTCATAAGATTTTGATCAAGACCTGATTTTAACCCTCCACAGATAATATGCACAGATATTTTTGCTCAGTAAAGTAGATGGAATCCCAATTGTTTGAAAACAGAAACCATGCCTTAAAAAAAAATCCTGTGTTAAAAGGGCAGTTTCCACATTATAATGTTTCTCTAGCGACAACAGTTTTTTGGGTAAGTTCTCTTATTTTCTGAATGCCATTAAGTCTAATCCTATGGACTCACCAAAAGTTTAAAGAAAGGGTTGTTGAATGGATCCAGTGTTTCGGTTTGGTCCGTCATAAAGGTAAGAGTCATTTTCAAAATTTGGTCTGAAACAAGATTCTTGGAACTTTGGAGTTTTGGAATCCCAAGCTTGGAATTCTAGTTTTTATTTTTAAATTAACTTCCACTCTTTCGTTATTTTTAATTACAGTGCAATATAAAAGACATGTCTCTGTCCTTAGCTGTTTATAGTACACCGAAATTCATACAAATACAATAGGAGCATTAAAAATCAGGAGAAAAAAATCATGGAACAGCCATTTCTTTTAAGGAATTTAGTATTGTAAAGAAGAATGAAACTATTAGTATATATTTGAAGAGGGATCTGAAGAAGGAGAAGGCATGTGGGAAAAAGTGAAGATAACAATCAGATTAGGAAACTAAGGAATGGATATAGAACAAAACTGGAAAAAAGATGCAGGTAGGAGTAAAGTTGAATAGAGCCTAGAAGGTAAGAATGAGGAGCTGAAACTTAATGCAGTACAAACAATACACATAAAGGCTTGAGAGGGAGAGACAAATCCTTTATCGTATGGGAACAGACTCTTTGATATCAAAAGAAAAATAATTGACAAGGAATGGACATCCCATCTACCCCTCACTCTACAAAAAAATTGGAAACATACAGTCATCAACACCAGTTTAGCAGAGATGGAATCCCAATCACTTCACAACAGAAATCTTGCCATCAAACAAACATATCATTAACTACATTGTAAGCAGAGTTGCTCATGCTGATGTGTCTCCTGGGAGCACACCTTTCCAAGTTTTCTAGAAATAGTCTTTTCCTTTTAGTACAGCTCTAGATTTTGTCCTGCAGCCAATCAACCTGACATATTCACTGCAATATCTCCCTGAAAAATGATTCACTCCATCTTAGATACCAGCTACTTTTGGGTCTAAAAAGAGAAGTAAAATACTTAACTATCTTTTCCATTTGGATGTAGTTTTGTGCATCACCAAATTTGTTTGTAAGCCATTTACTTTGAAAACTAGCAGCTGATGGAACTTTAAACAGATTGGTATATATGTATAGTTTATTTGCTGCACTTACTATAAATAAGTAGCTAGCATAGCTGCTCACAATATAAAAGCAGAACATGAAATGAATTCATTAGTGTCTTAGCCCTATCCTCAACTGGAAGATAAGCTCTGGAGGAAGAATTCAGAAACAACTATCTCCTATGTATAAAATAGAACCCAAAGAAAGAGATGGAGAAAAATATAAAATGATCAAAATCAATATAGATCAAATGTGCAACAGAGGTGCAATATATATATATATGTGTATACGTATATATTTCTCCAGGAAAAAACACATTTAGCTTAGCTTAACTTGAAGGTGTATTGAGAGCCAGCCAAAATCTAGCTCTCACTATCTTGTACACATATGGTGCTAAACTGTGCCCTGAGATATGCAGAAGCAAGGCCCAGTGAAATCAATTTAAGATGCCATCATAAATTTAATAACAGAATTTTCCGTATCGGTGATATTCCGCTTCTGCAAGGATTCCTTAGTTAAATAAATCAGTCTGGCCAAAGAGAGGGAACATGCTCACATGAGAAGTTGTATCTGAGTTGATCTGGTTGGAACATTTTCTATTAAATTTAATCTAGTCAAGGAGGAAGCAAGAGGGATGGCAAGACTGACTCACAATCTGAAGCCTTTTGATTAGATCACTGAATGGGGATGTGGGAGGCCTAAGTTTAAGTCATTCTTATGTGTAATTGTGAGTAATCTAGAATTAATAACTGCTGTACTGTCCATGGAGGTGACCAGATGCCCCAGTTTCATAGGGACAGTCCTGATAGTTGGGGCTGTGTCTTATATAGGTGTCTATTACCCTCCATTGCCACCCTGATTTTTCACACTTGCTATCTGTTGACTCTAAGTACCTGGGTGGCATAAATGAATACAAATAGGTAAGATCCTTTTTCCCTTCTACTCTGTTAGACCAGATACACACTCAAAAGCTTTGTCTACACAGGTGTATTGGGTGTGTGTGTGCATGTGTGTGAGCAAGCAAGCGAGTGAGAGATAGTGAACATCACCCCTAGCTGACATAGCTAGGCCAGCCAAACCTCCAGTGTAGATTCAACTATGCTGTTAGAAAAGTGCTTTTAGGAGCATAGCTAAGGTCATTCAGGGGAATGGGGTTGTTACGACAACAGAAAAATGGTCAGCATAAGTAGAGCCCTGCAGATCTGTGGGCATCCGCTGCAGATCTGCAGTTATCCATATTCAAGGATACAAGTGCAGATAACCACAGATGCATTGCTGCGGATTGACTCACGGATGCAGATTCTATTTCTATATTCTCATAGTGCAATCCATCTCTGCAGCTCCTCTGCTGATCTGTGTCAGCAGCACACAGGGGAACCAGGAAGCACTCCAGCCAATCCTACCTCAACTCTGATTGTGATCTGCCAGCCAATCAGAGTCTCAGTCTGGGGCTTGGAGAGCCACTACTGGCCTTTGATTGGCTCATTACCCATGATTTTCCTGCCCACTTCTTCCTTTTCTTGTTTGCCATTCACATGCCATGCTGTCAATCAGAGATTTCATTGGTGGGCAAGGAAATCTGATTGACAGCACAGCATGTGAACCACAAACAAGAAAAGGAAAAGTGGGTGTGGCCCATATGGGGAACGAACCAATCAAAGGCTCAAATGCTGACTGTGAGCCCAAGCTCGGTTAGAGATGCAGTAACAGATGCAGCTAAAACCTGGCATGCGGATTTTAGACCAGATCAATACTATCACTGAGCGGTTGTAGATCAGATGCAATTCCACATCTTTGTATCCGTGCAGGGCTCTAAGCATAAGATGAATGTACAATAGGGGCTCTGACAATATTGTTATATTAGCCAGGCCTGCTGATGGAAGGAGATAAGGGGACAATTGTCCAAGGGACCAGTGATTTCAAAGGGCCCCATGAGATGGTAGGGTAGATATATGTCATCTTTTCCTGCACACACATCCTTTCCTCTGAAGCCATCACCTCTCGTACTCTGCACATAGTCAAACTGAGCTTATTTATTCTGTGCTATTAAGGTTCCAGGGCAGCTGAGGAGGTGGGATCAGCTTTTTGGGTTACTGATTACTATATCATTGATCTCCCTAGAGAGTCCCAGGAACCTGCATAGCACATACTAAATAAGTCAAATCTTCTGGTTGAAGCCCACTTGGACTTTAGCCTTCCCTTTCTAGCAGGGGTCATTGATTGCTCTGGTGTCCAGCCCAGAATTGCCATCAATGGGTCTCATGCAAGCAAAGAATTTGTAGTATAGACAAGGCCTTATAGACAATCATTCTTCAAAATACCTGCATTTTTAATTAATTGAAACTACTGATAAGTAACTCCATGATTAAAACACCTCCATACCACATTGCAAAAGAAATCTTTAAAAAGTAAGGTATTTCAATACATAATTAGCCACTTTATTTACTACATGATATCTGCTTGGGTCTTCAGTCTTACTTTTTATTATGTATGCTATATACCTCCTGAGTACTACAAGTAAGATTCATAGGAAGTGGTCCAATTACAGCACAATCCTGTTGTTAGTTAAACTCCCATCATTAAAGTAGGAAATCTCATGGAAATCACTAAAACATGCTGTCATTAGATCACAGGCTTATAAGTATACTGCTAAATAATTAAATGACCCAGCTGCCTCAATGGAATGATCATGATAGGGTGACCAGATGTCCCAGTTTTAGAGGAACAGTTTTGATATTTAAGGCTTTTCCTTACATAGGCACCTATTACCTTTCCCTCCCATCCCACTTTTACATACTTGCTATCTGATCGTGTACAAATATAAAACTCTATGTAACATCTCATATCCATATTCTGGAGAAAAAAGAAATAAGTACTTAATTTGCCTTTCATGACAACACTTCTGAGAGTCCATCATACACTAGGAATGAAGATCCAAAGGGACAGCCATGTTAGTCTCGTAAAACAATAAAAGCAAGGAGTCTTGTGGCACTTAAAGACTAACAGATTTATTTATCACATCAGCTTTCATGGGAGCAAATCCCACTTTGTCAGACGCTTTGAACAGGGGGAACTTACAGAATGGGATGAAAATAAATGCAGGGGAGTGTAAGACATGGGATCAACTCATACTGCAACAGCAAATTAGAACATTTGTAAAGTTTCAAACTGTAGGAAACAGCACATAGAGGGAGGCTGAAGTCAAATTACCTGTTAAAACGTGAAAAGAATCCATAGTCACAATTCAGCCCTGCTTTCACACAGTCTAATCTGCATATTAGTTCAATTTTGGCTGTTTCTCTTTGAAGTCTTGATGTCCCATTAAAATGAAAAGAATGATATAAAATCAAACAAAGCAACAAACCTTAGCACCAAATCAACCCAAAGCAACAAAACTGTACCACTGATAATAACATCTTGCACTTCCGCAGAACATTTTGACTAAGGATCACAAAGAATGATAAAATGAGTTACATAACAATTGCCATTTTCCCTTAGCTAATCATGCTGTCATCAGGAATTTGTGTAGGAAGGAAGCAGTGCCACTTGTTATTGCTACATTAAAATGTTTTCCTTACACAAATAAATGTCCTTTGACCAGTACATAGAAACCTCCTAGGAAAAATTAGAATGACTTAGAAAAACCCAAAATGGATAGCAACCTTTGCAATGACTGGGATGTGGGAGGTGAGAACTAGTGGTCAAAGCAAAGCTTCAGAGCTATAGAGACACTCAGATACCAAGTCAAAGCTCAGAGCCAGAGACAACATCAAGAGTTATGTAAGGGGTCAGAGACAATGTTAGGAGCATAGAGGAGGACCAAGGGCCTGCAAGAGGGCAGGACAGCAGGAATTGGGAGTAGACAGATGTCTGGGGTGGGAGGATGGGAATCAGGAGCAGGCAGGAATGCGAGGCTCAGGAACCAGGGAAGCAGGAAGGGTCTAGTCAGCCAGTCTAGGCCTTCTCTAGTTGCTCAGACAACTTCCTGTTGTTACTTCTTGAGTGATATAGCACTCCTTAGCCAGTGACGGGGACTGGACATTTTGTCCAGTCAAGAGCTTTGGGGCTGGAACCTCCACCAAGTTAGCCCTTTCCTAGTTATGTAGCTGAGGTAGTGGGTAGCAGTCATGGCTTGAGCATTGGCTATGGGCCTGGGCTCAAGGCTTATATGCTCTCATAACCTGTGAGCCCGGTAGATATTACCATACCCCTGTTGAGTAACATCTAACTCTCTGAATAGCCCCACTGAAATCAGAGCAGCTGATTCTGAATTCTATTGAATTCAATATAGTTATTGTAGTGTAACATAAATGAAAGAGGAGAGTCAGGTCCAATGAGTCTAAATGGGAAGTAAGATGTTCCTCACAGTGAGCCAATTAGGCAGCTTCTGGGTTTTGAACTATAACCTCTATGAGGGAGGGACCATGTTTTGTGCAGTGTTTTTAAAGCACCAGGTACATTTGTTACTAAGCAAAATATGATGATTAAAAATTAGGTTAATTAATGGAGGTAAATTAATGTATTGAGCTATGAAATACCCAGCCTTTTATTGGATTTGTCTTAAGAATGCACAAGAAGAATGCAAGTTTGAAGAGAGAAGTTCTGAAATCCATCTTTTTTGGACTCCTTAATATCATTTAGATGCTGTTTGGATTAACTATGCTAATCATTTTATTAAAAGATTTTGTCCTTCACTGAGATTTTAGAAAAATGTCCCTTGTAAACAGAGCTTTTCCAAAATATGTAATTTAAAATAATCCTGTACTCTACCCCTGCATGAAAATTGAAGGCTTTATAGGCTACTTTCCATGGCTGTGCGTACCTTCATACGCTTTCCTCTCATTAATCCATTGTCTTTTGTAATCACACTTTCTTCCTGCTTTAGTGTTTTAGTGTTATTGGGTTTTTTGTTTTTCCCTTCAATCTTGGTAGGCATTCCATCTTATTTTTAATTTATATAAATATAGTCTGAAAATACTGGAAAATATTGGAGAATTTGCATGGACCAGATGACTTAATAATCATGATTGTTCTTTCATTTACAGTGACTTGGATTCAATTCCTGATTTATTTGCAAATGAAAGCTGGATCAGTCCCTTACACCAAATCCTCAAAAGTATTTAGTTATCTAAGTCTTACTGAAACTACCACGTGCCTAAATAACTTTGCAGATTTGGGCCTAAATGTCTTTTCTGTCAGATATTATTCTCCTGACACAATACAATTCTACTGAAGTCAAAGGAATTACAGTGGTGAGGGAGGGGAGAGGCAAGCCCACAATTCTAAAACAAACCTGGATTATGGTTTATTTTTAACAAACATAAAATTTCACATCCTCCTCATCTTTCAATCAAAAGCATGCATCATATCAGTAAAATCAGGCTGTGAAAACCAGCCTTATTGTAGTCAACAGAAGAGCTGCCCTTGACTTCATTCCAGTCAGGATTTCCATCCTTTGAACCAGTCACATGCAAATTCTACAGATGTTGCTTCTTCTCTAATAAAAGAGCATTCTGATGGCAGCCTGCAAGATATTTAAATCGAGGGATTACTGGTTTGGATGCTACAGCTATATTCAACTCCCATAGTGGTATGTGGAATGAGAAAATTTATAGGAGGTCCTAATTCATGTACAAGTTTATAAATCTGAGTCAACAATTTAAATTGTATCTATAGGCATAGAGGAAGTCAGTGTAGCTGATGAACACTAGCAAGTAATTTTGAGGAATAATGTGCTGTAGAATGCACTGCAGTAATCAAGTCTAGGTGTTACAGTGTCATGGATAACTGTGGCAAAGTCCAGACCTAGAAATGTTTCCATCAATTTACCAAAGGTAAATGAAAACAATGCCTTAGACCACTGATGGCTCTTAGGAATCTCCAAACCACAATCCTTTCCCCAGCTCAGGCATCTCATCTGTCACATCTAACTTAAGTGTCAGCCAGTTAGCTGCCAGCCATGTGACTCACAAAATGGCTGCCCCTAAAGACCTTAAGATAACTTGACATAAGACTCAGGTACAATATTTTAAAAACATTTATATTTAGGCAATTACTTCAAATCATTTGTTAAGCAGAATTAACATTAATGTGTTCAGCATTTGAGAGTCTGAACTATTATATACTTATTCATTATTTGTTAAGGGTAATTATTTTGCTCCCCAGGGACTTTAGTTTGTATTTTGAAGGTGTACCTGAGTAAGGGACAGTCTCAAAGTCCAGAGAGCCCATGCAGAGACTTAAAAGAGAGTCTTACTAACCTGTGATCCCTTGTGTGGAAATATAGTCCAAATTACAGTTGGGCCTTAAAAGAGCATATCACAAGATGAAACAGGCAGGACAAGGTTAAAGGCTACCTACCCGTCACATGAGTCAATAGGGGATTAAGGGAAGGCTGTGGCATCTTCTAGAACAGCTAGCTAGTAGTGTCAAGGGAAAAGTCTTGGTATGGGGAATTGTTTTGCTTTGTGTTATTCCTAAATGTTTGTGTTTGAATTAGAAATTGTGACCTGAGGCAAGGACATGGGTGTGGCTGTTGCTGGTGAGAGAACTAAATGGCTTACAGATTTACAGACAAAACACAAACAAAATTACACAGAAAGCCCATTAGTTGGCAACAACTCAACTGTGTGAGATTTTTTAAAACCTTAAAAATGGGAATAGTAAAAAAGCTCTGTGTGTTTAGCTGGGTTTATGTTGGAAGGCCTGACAAAAGAGATGAATTTTCAGGCAGGGTTTGAAAGAACACAAAATTGGACTCAACCCACTGAAACAGGCAGGTTGTTCCAGACCCTTGCAGTTGCATGGAAAAATACATGAGTGAAATTGCTGGAACAATTTGAAACAAGAAAAGAAAGTTAACTGTAGATCCCATAGAATTAGAATAGCTCCAGCCCTGTAAGCATAGTAATTGCATAGTGACTCACCCAGGACCTGTCAGGTTTTTGGAGACATTTCATGATGGAAATATATACAGCTTTATTGGTCATTTCAAGAACTGGTCGTGTTAATAGTCACATTTTCTATTTTAAAACAGAGCTGAACTCTTTTGATTTGCATATTGAACCTAAATGCCAAGGAGGCACTTCATCCATTGTAATCAAGTGTCTTCTTTACCCTGATTTTTCTCTCTCCCACACATGACTAATTTCAATCTAAATTAAAATTTTATTTATTCACTTGTACTTTTAATTAAACTGTTTTCTTTTGATCTAGACACTTGGTTCAACAATCAGGTCTTTTTCTACAGTTCTCAGAAATGTTTTCATTAATAGTGTCGTATAACACAGTAGACTTCCATTTTTAAAAATATCCAGAGTACAGGGAGACTTTACTCATCACGGATTTTGAACAGTGCAACCTGTCAAGTGCTTCCGGGGTTTCTTGCCTCAGGCATTTGTTCTGATTGCCAACTATGAAGGCACTGCTGGTGGGGTTGTTTATTTATAGAATAATATTGACAGCTAGGAAGGTCTCTGGAGAGAAATACATATCCAGGAGTTGATGTTAAAGAAAAAAAGAAAAAAAAGAAGAAAAAAAAAAACCCTTTTCTCAAAGTTCCTGAGATTGGAATGCTGTTGGAACTTAGATGCTTGCTCAGTCACTGCAAGTGGTTGTGGGCATAGGGGTCATTAGAAAATATAATTGATAATGGCTTGAAGTTACTGGCTTCATAGGCGTGAGCAGCATACATAATTGAGCACTGCCCAGTACTTCACAGATGCTAGTGAGGATTGTAATAGTACCCATTAGTTTCTAGTGGAATTCATAGGAACATTGCAGTTTTTCTGTATAAAGAAGAATTTAGCTGAGGTAAAAGTTTGGTCATGATATTTACAAACACCCTTTCTCTGACTAAGTCACTTGGTGGTATTCTAAAGAAGGCTGTAGAGTTAAAGCTTGGAAAAAGAGTACAGAGCCTTATTAGGAGGTTTCCCTTTACTGGAAATAAAGTGTATTTTAGAGTGATATGTTTCTGTACCTTGACTTAGAAAAAACAATTACAAAACCAATTTTTAAAAGGAGAGAAGAGAAAAATGTTTGGGAAGAAAAAGAAACAGTTTAAAATTATCACATGAAACTGATGCTAGAAAAAGTGAAAGTCAAATGATGGGCCCACTATAATTCCTATTGTTTCTTTCTAACTTAATCAATGAAGCTGATCAAAAATGATGACAAATATTTTCCACTTTTTAAAAAGTTTTCTTTTTCTGTCTTTTCCCAGCTTTTATGATGGCTGATGCTTTTTCAAATTTGACCAAAATATTCTGACATTTATCTGCCTCTTTGAACCAGTTCTTTTTGTTAATATAAGTATATGGGCAATAATAGCTGTAGATCCAGTGAAAAGTTACTCCTCTCTTTAATTTAATAGATGCCTAATTCAGCCAAATATCTACAGCTGGTTTATCCCACCAATATTAAAAAGAAAAAAATATTTGAAGTCACAGAATAACATAAAAAAAAGTCCTCATTTCTCCTCTCCAGGTAATATATGTCTATGAAAGCCCTTTAAGTCCAAGGTAAGGCTGGATGCATCTGTAGTAACTGCTCAGCTGCCATGAATCTTATGATCTCTAGCAATCAAGTAGCTGACATGCCCACATCAGAGACAACCAGCTTAAGAGGCAGGATGGAGTTATTTTACATAACCATGAATAACAGGAAAGAATAATAGAGGAGACCTGTTTATAAGGCTGTGAGAGACAGGGAGAAAAACAAATGAACTGATAATTTTAAAATGAATAAAGGCACAGAATATGCAGAAGCTATAGTATGAAATATTAAGTCTATAAACATTAAACTCAGTTGTAGGATAACAATGCTCAGGCATGAACTGTCAAATAGTATGACATGGTAGACAACATGGAAATAACATACTAGTTCCCTGAAACATACTTTTTAAGCACAGCATAAATGAAGGCATTTCCTAAATGCTCAATTCATTTTGCCAAGTTCCAAAGGGGCAGCCATGTTAGTCCAGTGAAGTAAAAAAAGCAAGGAGTCTTGTGGCACTTAAAGACTAACAGATTTATTTATCACATGAGCTTTCGTGGCAGAATATCCCACTTCATCAGACACTTTGAAGAGGGAGAACTTACAGAATTGGATGAAAATAAATGCAGGGGGGTGTAAGAAATGGGAGCAGGTCACACTGCAACAGCAAATCAGAGCATTTGTAAGGATTTGACACCACCAGAACCCCAAACAGGAATATTCTATCTACTACCTAAAATCCATAAAAAAAGGAAACCCTGGATGCCCCATTATCTCAGGCATTGCAACTCTTACAGCAGGCTTATCTGGCTATGTGGACTCCCTCCTCAGACCCTAAGTATCAGCATCCCTAGCTATCTTCAAGATACCACGGATATCCTGAGGAAAATCCAATCAATTGGTGAGCTTCCTGAAAACACCATCCTGGCCACTATGGATATAGAAGCTCTTTACACCAACATCCCACATAAGTATGGATTACAAGCTATTAGAAGAACCATCCCAGATGATGCCACAGCACAGCTTGTGACTAAATTTTGTGCTCACCCACAACCATTTCAGATTTGAGGACAATTTATACCTCCAAGTCAGTGGTACTGCTATCCGTACCCACATGGCCCCACAATATGCCTACATTTTTATGAGTGACTTAGAACAATATTTTCTCAAGTCTCATCCCAAAACACCTCTCCTCTACTTACACTATATTGATGACATCTTCATCATCTGGACCCATGGCAGGAATGCTCTTGAAGATTTCCACAGAGATTTCAACAATTTCCACTCCACAATCAAATTGAGCCTGGAACACTCCACACAGGAGATCCACTTTCTGAACACTACAGTACAAATTAGGGATGGACACATCAACACCATTCTATACCGAAAGCCTACTGATTGGTATAATTATTACATCCCTCAAGCTTCCATCCTAAACACACCACACGATCCATTGCCTACATCCAAGCCTTAAGATATAATCGCATTTGCTCTGATCCCTCAGACAGAGATAGACATCTTCAGGATCTCTATCAAGCTTTCTTAAAACTACAGTACCCACCTGGAGAAGTAAAGAAATAGATTGAAAGGGCCAGATGGGTACCCTGCAGTCAACTAGTACAGGAAAGCCCCAAAAAAAGAAAACAACAGAACGTCACTAATCACCACATACAACCCTCAAGTCAGACCTCTACAACAGATCATTAAGGACCTACAGCCTATTTTACAAGATGACCCCTCACTCTCTCTAGCCTTGGGAGGCAGACCTCTCCTCGCCTACAGACAACCCCCAAACCTTAAACAGATACTCACCAGAAACTACAGACCTAACAACAGAAACATTAAAACAGGCTCATATCCCTGCAACAAACCACACTGCCAACTCTGTCCACATATCTGTACAAAAGACACCATCATAGGACATAAACAGGCCAGCTGCTCCATCAAAGGGTCCTTCACCTGCTCATCCACTAATGTGATGTATGCCATTATGTGCTGGAAATGCCCCCAAGCCTTATACATTGGACAAACAGGACAATCCCTATGCAAAGAATAAATGCACACAAAACTGACATCAGAAATCACAAAACAAACAAACAAAAATAAACAGTTGCTGATCAGTTCCATCTTCCTAATCACTGCATTGATGATTTGTTAATGATGGTCATCAAGAAAATCAATGGGACATCAAGACTTCAAAGAGAAACAGCTGAAATCGAACTAATATGCAAATTAAATTGTGTGAAAGCAGGGCTGAATTGTGACTATGGATTCTTTTCACATTATAACCGGTAATTTGACTTCATCCTTCCTCTGTGTGCTGTTTCCTAGAGTTTGAATCCTTGCAAATGCTCTGATTTGCTGTTGCGGTGTGACCTGCTCCCATGTCTTACACTCCTCTGCATTTATTTACATCCAATTCTGTAAGTTCTCCTTCTTCAAAGCGTCTGACGAAGTGGGATATTCTGCCACAAAAGCTCATGCGATAAATAAATCTGTTAGTCTTTAAGTGCCACAAGACTCCTTGCTTTTTTTACTCTTCATTTTGGTGCTTCTAATGAGCTCCACAAATGGGGCAGGAAAGGACCATATGCAATAACTGAAGATAGCCAATCCCTGAACCATTACACTTCTTATTTACACATTGCTTATAGATCTAAAGTGATTGTACAGTAACATTTTCCAGTTTTATACTAGTCAGAAATCTTGTCAGAAATCTTGCTTGCATGTAGAACAAAGGGCTTGGTTACACACAGAAAGTCTCACTTCCAACTCTCCACTCTAACAGCTATATTCTTTGATGTGTGAGCCACACTCCCATTAGTAGTTAGTATGGATGCGCATGAAGGGGAAAAAAGTAAAAAGATGCATGAAGAGATTTGAACAGAATAAGAAATAAGTTGAATCTTTGACTCAAGTACATCCTGAACATTACTTAAGGTTCATGGAGTTTGACTGATTTTTTTAAGTTTTAATGTGCGAGTCAGAAGTGGATGGATTATTTTCTTTGAAAATTCATGACTAAAATAAAAATTTCTGGACATTTTCATTCTACTTGAAATTTTCTGGGCATTTGATTATTTGGATGAAAAACAGAAAAGGATTTTTTCTTCTGTTTTTGAAAAACTGAATTGATAAATAATTTTTTCAGGAAGTTGAAAAAATGTCCTATGTAAAATAACTGATTTTTTCAGTCACCATTATTAGCCAGTATAAATCCATGTAACTTCACTAAAATGAACAGAGCTACACCAAATTGTATCAAGTGAAGAACTAACCAACAATTATTTTGTCTTGTCTGTATAGGTAAATCACTGCTTTCAAGCACCTTTTAAGTCTTGGGACTCCAGTCTCCCCAATGAGTGCTCTGCATTTGACATAATTATTCCTAGCAATTTAAAAGATAGGTACCTTTCCCACCCTCCTCCTCTGCTACTTTCTGTCTTTTTTGTCTTTTGGGAAAAGCATGTTGTCAAGGAGCAAAATTGATGTGTATCTTCAACTAGTTTTCTCCAGAGCATCTGCTGCATTTTAGGTTAGAGACAACTGATTTCCATTCTGTGACTTTTTCCCTTTATTCAATTGCTATGTTGCCACTTTCGGTATAAAATAACTTGTCCTCACTGAAAAGCTAGACAGAGAGAGTGGATATCATGTTTTTAAATCCCTTGTGGTTTAAAAGAAATTGGCTGCTATCTTAAAATTTTTCATCCAATATTTTACTGAAACAAAATGAATGGAAGAACAAATTTATAACTAATACTGATATCTGATAAGCCAGTTGTTTCACATTAAGAAGATGATGGAGTGTAAGATACATGAAGTAATGCAATTGATGTTCAGATAAATCTGCTGAACTTTGTTTTCCCCATTGCCTTGTCATAGTGACATTATATTGTTGACTGATAAGGGCGTGAATGATCATATTAGCAATAAACAACTGAATTACCACAGATAGTAAAAGACACTTTGATTTCTCTGCCGCATTGAGACTTTAGAATACCTTTGCTCAATCACCACAGTGGGTGTATCATTTTATGCTTCTCTTCTTTTGTTGTAGTTACAAGAAAACGAGATTATTAATGAGGCTGAGAAAGGTGGGTCATTAGAAGAGAGGAAATGACTAAGGAATATATTGTCCCTAAATGATTGCTAATTTTAATTATAAATCAGGAAGCTTCAAAAGATCAGTGATTCATCTCTTTCTCTTTAACTTTTAACAATTATGCTGTACCCATCATGATACAAGTAAAAGACCTATCAGGCAATTTGTACAGTTCACTAAGCTCCTTTGGCTATGTAATCGTATTTCTCTGTGTAACGTTAATCTGTTCTGCTCCCTGAGATTCTTCTCTTTCTTTTCACACACACACACACACACACATTTTGTAGCAAACAAATGTATGTTATATCTGATGACTAATTACACATCATAATAATATTAAAATGTTTTAACTATACTACAGTGTCAATTACTTAATAATGATAATGTGTGAGATGACATGCAACTAGAATCTTTAAATGCTTTCAGCATTAACAATGGTCTACAGGCCTGATCCAATCCATTTGATGTCAACAAAAAGACTTCCATTGACTTCAACAGGCTTTTAAGCAGACTACAATAGAGTAATCAACATGTTACTTCAAAATGTAGGCCTACATTGTCCATTAATTCTCGGCAACTTCATTTCTGAGTGCTCAGTTTGAAACACCTGAGTTCTGATTTTCAGAAGCACTGAGCAACTGGAACACTGCATCAAGCTATGGGGAGCTGTGTCTGCTCTGCGTCTCTGAAAATCAGGTGGTGGAGACGTCAGATTGGACTCACCAAATTAGGTGACATTTTTGAGAATGTAGACTTTAGTGCTTGTGTAGTCTTCTTAGGTTCTGTAATATTCATTCCTGTTTGGTTTGCTTCTCTCTGCTTTATTATATCACTATTAAGCTGTTAGTACAGTGCAATACAACCTCAGTTATACAAATGGTATCAGAGCATTTGATTAATTATGGATGGTAAATGTTTCAAATAATCAAACAGCTTTGCAATGTAGTAATTAAATGCTAGAGAATACACGTGTGCATGCACGCGTGCGCGCACACACACACACACACACAAATATGGATGTTTAGGATAATTGAGTTTTGGAAAAGAAACAAGCCCAAATTCTATGCCCCTTGTTGCCTATCTCCATATTCTAAAAGGGCACCACCATGGAAGAAAACTAATCTTTTGATGAACTCCTACATTATTTATAAATGATCTTTTAAACTTGAAGCATTCTACAGTTGCATAAACATAAAAAGAAAGGCCCTACAGGAAGATACACACATATAAAACAAACATGCATATAAAATCAACTCCATTGACTTCTTTGTGGGATCTATACACTGAATATGTCAGGCAATTTAGAATTAAATATCATTTGAAAAATCCAATTAATGCTGCTCATATTTTATGTGATATAAAAGCAAGCAAAACTTACAGGCATAATCAGTGTCAAGGGAGTAGCATCTCATTCATTCTGTGGTAGTGAGATGTACTAAAGAGTACATGCAGTAGCTAAAGAACCTGTTCTGGGAATACTTATATAAGGTTTTATCCCCACCATCCCAGTACAGCCATAAATTTCTTAACATCAGAAGCACACTAGAGAAAAATAATTTCCCCTTGAAAACAAATGATGCACTCTGTGTTGATTTTCTGTTAACTGATTCCACATGGGATGCAATTTAAACCACAAAAAGTTATTTGATTTAAATTGATTTGTGTTAAAGAGGGCTCCATGTGCAATAGAAGATAATGCTTCGCTGTGACACCATGGCTGTAACTGGAAGAGAATTTGGTCTATGATGAGTTAATACATACTGTAATCTCAGTGTTTTGATTTTTTCCCCCTCTTACGTAAGGTGCAGTTGTTTCCTAAAGCCACAGTCACCAAACCTTAACTAAGGGACATAGAGAACCTGATTCTCTTGTGCCTTGTGTAGCCATTTACATCAGAACCAAGATTGTCCAAAGAGTATAGAAAATGTTGCCATTCTGATCTAGTTACTTTTCATGCCACTTCATTCAGTTGTGAATAATTGCACAGTGTGTAAGGCTACAGTGAATCAGGTCTACATACTATCACTAACTGGGTGGTCCCATTTACCCTTTTTAAATATTGGTATGTGAGCTTTCTTCCAGTCTTCTAGTGTTCCAAAGTATTTAAAATCAGCAATAAGAGTCCAGCAAGCTTTTTGAGTATGTCTACACTTGCAATTTAGTTCAAATTAAGGAAGCTTAATTTGAACTAACTTAGTACCTGTCTACACTAAGATTTCATTAGTCTGAACCAAGGAATTCCTTAATTCGAACTACTGAAAGCTTACTTTGAACTAGTAAGGCCTGCCGGTTACTTCGAACTAAGCCCTTAGTTAGATTATTAGTGCGAACTAAGGATGATGTGGACAAGGATTAACCCTTAGTTCAAATTTAGTAAGCTCAAACTAAGGGCAAGTAGTTCGAATTAACAAAGTAGACTAATTTGAACTAACATTAGTTCGAATTAGTCCACATTGTTAATTTGAACTAATAAGTTTGAGTTTAGTTCAAATTAACAAATTTGAAATAACTTTTCCTAGTGTAGACATAGCTTTTGGCAAGCTCTTTTGATCTTCTTGGACACAAGCTATTTGGACCCACTATTTAAAAAAAAAAAAAAGTCATAGTAACTGCTTGTAGAAGGGCAGAGAAGAATTAGGTCTATGGTACAGTCCAGTCCAGTGCATGTAGACAGTAATGTAGGACAGTACAGGAAATGTAGACTTAGGCCCTGATCTGCAAACACACATGCATTAACATTCACATAAAGATTTCCATGTCTATAATAATGGAAAAAAGACAAGTGTTCTATTAATATTTCTATTCTGCATTAGGGAGGACAAATGATGTAGTCAGATTATAGAATGACAATGAATGATAATGAAATATTTTCCATTTTTAGGGTAATCCAGGAAGATGTTAAACAGCAGTGTAGCAGGAGGTGGGCTCTTTGTCCCTTAGGTCCCACTCCCTGGGTTTCCAGAACATTGCAAAGGACTAATCACACATCTATGCTCTTTATTTACAGTGTTTTACAAGCCCAACTTGCCAGCATCTTCAGTATAGCCCATCTCTACCCTCTCCCCCTCATCAACTGTCTCAGGATTTATTTAGGTTCCTTGGAGTTCACCTTCCCCTGGCTACCACAAACAGACTACAGCTGCCTAAACTATGCCTCTCCCTTGATTTCCTGTCCAGGGTTTTATATACCCAGCTGGGCCAGGTCCCAGCTGCTTCCTTTTGGCTATGTAAGGTCAGCCTCAGCCCTAATTAGCCAGGGCACCTGCTCCAGCCCTCTGAGGGGTTTATCGCCTCTGCCCTTCTACAAGTAGTTACTATGACATTTACCAAGGGTTGTGCTGTATTCTCCATCAAAGGCAATTATCAAATCAAGATCAGATGGGTTTCTAAAAGATATTTGCATAGTTCAAACAGGAATTATTTTGGTGAAGTTCTGTGATCTGTTATAGAGGAAGCTGGACTCAATGACCACAGTGTTCCTTCTGGCCTTAGATTAGAATGTTTGAATATCTAATTTTAGCTGACTGAACACATGACGTAAGATTAAGCCTTGTGGAGTTGTGAATAACTCAGTAGCTTACCTCTTGAAGTTTTCCATTGAAAATAACTTTAACGGTAAGAATGAAACTGTTAATAAAAATATATTTCAGGTGCTTTGGGGGAGGTTATTTCACTATTGTTAAATTGTTTTCAAACTTTTCATTTTGGATGGTATCAACTTAATTTTATTGGTGAAAACAAAGTAGCTGCTGTATATACATTCAAACATATGGATGACACTTTTATGGATTTAGGAGATTTTTTTTTACTATAACTGTAGAAAACCTTCTATTTCAGAAGATCAGGTCTTTAAAAATCTGCTGTTTTCACTTTTGCAAAGATTTCCAACATTGCATCAGCCTGGCTATCAGTCTTGCCCGTACCATTCTCTGAAAAACACTAATTTATTTTATTTAAATGACATTGAGTTACAAACACCTGATCCCAACTTCAGAATCTAATTAGTGAGTTAGAGATTTCACATGAAGTGGATGGGTTTTTTTATACCCAGGAATAGTTCTGAATCTACTGCCAACTTTTTCTTCTTAATTATGAGTAACACAAATGACTGTCATAGGGTTAGAAAGCATATTGTATGTCTTTAAAGGAGCTAAAATACCAAACAGTGTATTATCAAGCCATATTTTTGATTATTTAATGAAAACAGAAAAGCTCATGCTTATTTTTATTTTCCAGAATTGTAGAGCTTGGGGATTAAAAATTAAAATAGAAAGTGCTTACTCAGCTTTAACGGGAACTGTTTTGTAGGGATTATCCTGAATAAATCCCCAGATCCAAATATTCCCATAATTTGATGTAAAAAGAGAGCTGGAAGTTAGAATCTGAATTTGCAATATGATGCCAATTCTAGTATTTCATATTGTCGCATGATAGCTCTTTTATTTCTAGATTAGGAACTGATACCAATGTGGTGGCTGCACTGTATGTGAAAATATAATTTGACCCAGTGGACCTGACCCAGTGTGCATTTGAAATTAATGGTAAATTTCTGTTTTAAACTAATAAATTTTGGCAGTCTTCTCATATCAGATTTGAGGCACTTTAGCAGGACACTGCATCTATTCAGACTACCCTGTATCTGTTCAGTAAAAATTCTGAAAACTATTGTGGAAGTCCTTGACATTGCCTCCTGTTCCCCAAGCTGAATATGGCCCAGTTGACCAATTAAACCCTCTTAGTATGGCAAAATATAACCCACTTTATAAATTCCTGCTGAACATGTTCTGTCTCTGACTCAACACAGTAATGTGATAGACAGAAGCCCCTTTCTAAAATTCTGTCACCAGAAAGAGATGGTTTTGATCTTGCATCCTATAGCCTTAACCTCCTCTCCAACATTCCAGGCAGAAAAGATTTATCTCTGACCCTTGTAAAGGAGCAAACTCTTTGCCTTTGGATTAAGGCCAGGCTGCAACAAACCTTTTCCAGGGAAGATGATACTGGATCTTCCAAAACATCATCATTCCATATTTGCCACCTCTTCAAATGATCTCAGGTGAACACCTCGTGATGCTGCCCTTAAAATCATTTTTCAGAATCAGAGTAAAAACATTATAGAGTAAATTCTGGCACCACTGAAAGTAAAGAGAGATTTGTCATTGACTCATTGGAGACAATGTTTTCTAGTATAAGCCCTTCCATCAAACTGCAGTTTAATACAAACTGGTTGGCCTCATGCTACTGCCCCTTTTCTTGGTTATGGTTAGGAGAAATTATTTTTGTTTAAATGAAAAATAACAGGATTTGCCACTTAGTACCTCAGCTGTGATCCTGAAGAGGCCTGCTCCAAAACCCACTGAAGTCACTGGGAGTCCTTCAATTAACTTTCGTAGCAGAGCTGGCAAGAAGACAATAATTCTTTGTCATGACAACTGTCAAGATTTTGAAGTTTGTTTTTGTTCTACACTGGAATGAAAGCAAAAGCTTTTGAACATTTGCACAAAATGGAATGGTGTAGAAGCATCTATTTTCATACTGAAAAGGTCAGGTTTTCAATTCCGGTCTCTTTTTCTTTTGCCAGAAGTGACCAGGCATCCCTGTGAAGAACTTTGTCATCATCAGGATGTCTCTATGAAATATTTTTGATACCACAGGCTCTGGATCAAGCCATACAAGAACACACTTCTTTGTGGTCCATTGGCTTATTGCAAGCTAAGAGCAAAATGTTTGTGGAAGCACTTTGTTAAATTACTGTCAGTCTCTCACTAACTCAGCATCAGGCCACATTTGTTTGTTCTCCTTCTATCTCCTAGGAAGCAGACAAACAAGCAAAAGGAGAAACTGGCCTTGGAACAATGTCACTAAAAGCATAATCAATATGCATGTCCTGAAGGGATAAAGTCATTTCATTTTTAACCCCATCAGCTTTACAGATGAGTTCTTCTAAACAGTGTTGTATGATATGAAAGCCTTGTCAAGGAGCTGGAAAAGGAAAGCTTTTGAAGCTCTTTCAGCTTCTTCATAAGGGTGTTGTAGACACCAGTATTTCTTCATGTGGCACTTGCAGTGTCAGTATCAAGATATTTCTATATTAATCTTGAGCAGTTTTCAAAACTAGCAATAACTAAGCATCTTTTATATTTACATTTCACCTTTCATTCCCCCCCACCCCAGATTCACAAATTGACTTGCAATCTACATATATAATTAGTTTCATTGAATAATAGATTATTAGGTTTGGGAGAGACCTCAGGGGGTCTTCTAATACAGCCCTTTGTTCAAAGCAGGACAAACCCTAACTAAGTCACCCCAGCCAGGCCTTCATCAAGCTGGGTCTTAAAAACCTTTAAGGATGGAGATTCCACTGCCTCTCTAGATAACCCATTCCAGTGCTTTACCACCCTCTTATTGAAAAAGGTTCTGTTTAATATCCAACTGTATGATCTAGCCAGTTTTCTACCCACCTCATAGTCCATAGTCCATGTGTGAGATTATCAAAAGTTTTGCTAAATTCAAAGCACATCAAATCCATCACTTTTTCCACATCCACAGAGGCAGTCATCTCATCATAGAGAGCAATCAGGTTGGTTAGGCCTGAGTTCCCTTTGGGGAATCCATACTGACTGCTCATGATCACTTTCCTTTCCTTTGAGTGCTTCAAAATGGATTCCTTGAAGACTTGCTCCATGATTTACCAGGGACTGGGGTAAGAATGGGTGGTCTGTAGTTCCTCATCTCCTCCTCCTTTCTATTTTTAAAGATGGGCACTATATTTACCTTTTTCCAATCATCTGGGACCTCCTCCAGTTGCCAAAAGTTTTCATAGATGATGGCCAATCACTCTGCAGTCACATCAGTCACCTCTCTCAGAACCCTCAAATGCATTGCATCTGGCTGCATGGACTTATGCATGTATCCCACTTGCCCACTTACCCCAAGCTTATGTCTCCATCCCTATGCAAACTTAGTTTAAAGACCGCCTCACTAGGTTAGCAAGTCTGCCTCTGAAAATGCTCTTCCCTCTCTTCATTAGGTGCCTCCCATCTTTTCCTAGCAATTCTTTTAGGAATGACATCATATTCACTCACCATTGAAATACAGCCAGTTTCAGAATGAGATACAACAGTTTCTTAACACACAGGACTCAACAATAGTTAATATGAAGAAAATTAATAATGCAACTAACTGAAGCTAGGAAAGGCTCTTTCACTCTCAGAAATTATTCCATGAACCTTCTATGAAAAACAAAGTATCAATCATAATATCTCAACAACTTTTTAATATGAAGCTGCTATTTTTAGTTTTATTTGGAAATATTAATTGTGTATTAGTATGTTATTTTGGGGCCCAAAATTTTCCTTCAGATACATTTCCTCACTTTTTTTTAATTTAAAAATATAGCTGAATGTGGGCTTATTAAAAAAAAAAAAGCAGCATATTCACTCTGGTTTTCTGTATTGTTATCCATTAATCACACTGTAAAACGAAAGTAAAAAATCTTCCTGTATCAAAGCTACATATTTTACACTTACACACACATACACACACAAACCATCTTTATAAGCACCTACAGTTAATGCTGCATGCCATTGGCCCAATGCAAACCTTTCAGAACACGTAAATGCCTTTTAAGTTGTGCCTTAATGCATACATAAGCAGGACAGATACTCAGTGAAGATAAATCAGCATATTATTTATTATATTAAAAATTAAATAAGAAGGGGGCGCTTATTTAAGGCTCTAGGTGCCCTGCCATGAAATTAGGAAAACAAATTAGATCACCACAGAACACCAAACTTCCTCTAGTACGATTCATTAGGTTCACTGGACAGCGACAGGCTCTTCAGCATCACATAGAACTTCCTTATGCATCCAGCAGATAAGGAAATATGCTTCACTCAACACATTAATCTTAAAAAATTAATTTCATCCTGAACAAAACAGCATTGGCCTATGTGCACACCTTGAGGGTTCAGCGTGTTGTTGTGTTTGTGAGAGAAATATGAGGTCACAATGGAGGCGTTGTATTATACAGGGCAAGTAATGTGTTGCACACCCTCTATTTGCTGTCTCAGCCATTCAGACTGAGAAAACACACAAAGTGAAAGAATCTGTGACAATCTGTGATGCCCTATAAATACAGACTAATCACTTATTCCTGTCCAAAATGACCTTTGTACCTTATACAAAAATTAATTGGGCTTGGGGTACTCTTTCCCTTTGGGAAAAACCAACCATTTAAATGTCATTCCAATGGCATGCCCTGTAAGTCATTTATCATGATCCAGAAGATATTTACATCTTTTCTATTGGGATATTAAAAATAGTAGCTTCTAGAATAAGGATGTGGAGCACAGACAGATAACTGTAACCCTGTGTAATGGACATTGTGACCAATGTCCAGCAAGACTCCATATTGTCAGTTTGGACTTTCTGCTTAAACAATGTACATCATTTTGGATACTTGATGAAATCTGGTTTAGGTATATGCTGTATATGTTCTTTTAAATGTGTGAACAAGCTGTGTGAATGAAGGGCGTGTGTGTGAAAAGGCCAGTCTCAACTGCCAGCCTGTCGTGATGAACCATAAGTACCATCTAACTGGCTGAACAATGCAGACATCTCATTAAAGCAAACAGAAGGAGCCACCCCAGAAAGAAAAGAATAAAATACAATCAAGTCTGCAAGTGACTGGGGACCAATGATCTCCCAGGAACCCTGAGGCTACATGACACAGCAAATCCCATAGACTTACATGAAGGCCTGCAAGTATAAAAGATGGGTGAGAGCATGAAAACTTTGGGGTCTCATTCTGCAACTGACATCTTGGAGCATCGGATCATGACCGACAGAGGCCTGGCTCCCTCCTTGTGCCCAGCCTAGTTGGCCACTAGGCTGGCTCAAGCAACACATGAAAGGACTGGTAATTACATCACACCAGCTTGCAGAACTGTGTGTGTGTGTGTGTGTGTGTGTGTGTGTGTGTGTGTGTGTGTGTGTGTGTGTGCGCTTTTTGCTATCCTTACTTATTTATAATAAATGTGGCATATTGCCTTGTCCCCCTGCATAAGATCCTGCTAGTCTTTTCTTTTTACTAGAGGGTGCTCTCCTGGGTGCCCTTCTTGGTATAACAAGGATCCTGTCTTCTATAAACCTCATGTCCTCTGTTCAACCTCCATAACTTTCCCCTACTCTTACAAAACAGAGTCCCAGAACTGATAGGTGCCCTCTTTTTTCACCTCCCTTCAATTTTGATCTATTCTGACCACTGATTTGTGCTGACAGGATGTGTCAGTATTACAAAACCAAGCTGGAGGGGATAGGTTCAGTTACTTGCACCAGCTCCCACAAGCTACTTCTTTTGGATGGATGAATGGACAGTAACTCTTTCCTGGTGACACTATACCAAACAGGAAGGGTGCAAAAGAACTGACTGCCAACTGGGAACAGATCTTTCATTTTGGTATCTGCCTATCTACTTGGGGTAAGCATGCTTAGCAAAGGGTTTTGATGTGAAGCAGATGAAATAGCTGTAACTTGAGCAAGGAACAGAGATTCCTTTTCTGTGTATAAGTGCCAATGGCATTTATTTTCCTCCCATTCTGTAAATTCCCCATCTTCAAGCATCTGACGAAGTGGGATTTTCTCCCATGAAAACTCATATGATACATACATTTGTTATTCTTTAAAAGTGCCCTGGGAATCCTTGCTTGTTTTTCTGTGTATCCCACTCCATTCAGAACATCTTTTGATCTTTTACTCTTAGTTCTATGTCCCATATAAAAGTATACATCTCCATCAACAATGTCTCCTAACACCATATTGTAACACTGGTAATACAGACTAAGGGAACAGTGGCTGAACCAACTGAATCACTAGCATCCCTTTTTGAAGCCTTTAGATACTTCCCAGGAAGACTCCAATCTAAGCCCAAACCAACTTAGCTGTGCGATCTGATCAGGCAAGCTGAATATGGTAAACTACTCTGCATGGCTGGCTGCCTGCCCCTTGCAAAAGCATCAGAGTGGGGGTTTCAAAAGTGCTCTGTGTTAGACAAAATGGGAGTTTCACCACTTCCTGTTAGGATAACCCTGAGCCCTTCTAAAAAGTCCCACTCAGTTCTTAAATGTTCACCTCTTCATTTCCGCACTACTCTGTGTACCTGTGGTGGCTCGCTGCCTTAACCCTTTTCCACCACCACTGCTTTTCTAACCTTTTCAATAGGCAACAACTCTAATTTCATCCAGGCTCTGCATGTGTTACTTTGTCCCTGTCTAAATTGTGTTTCTTTTCAGTTTGCTAAAACATTTCATGGATGTTTCCTCAGCAACTACTCCGGGTGCAGAGGGTTTTTGGTAAGTCTCTGCCAGAAGCCATGTAATGATACTATAATTCAGAGAAAAATCATGCAGCAATAAACTGAGATAGCATGCAAACATTTCATAAGGGTGAATTAGCCTCCTCACCCTCATCTTTTAAAGTTGGCTCTGTAGTGATCATAATAACAATCTGGAGAAAAGCAAAGAAAGCCAAACACTCTTTAAGCTTTGATAGCATCTTGGCTGCTGTGTGATCTTTATTACAGCTAGACACAAAGGACAAAAGCTGTATACAAAAGCTGCCACCAGTGGCTAAGATGAATGGGCTTCTGAATGACACCCAGTGAGCTGCTACATTCATGAAATCAAGTGTCTTGCTACATATCAATTATTCTTAAATGTTTATTTCTCTGTCCCGTGTCCTGCATTACACAACTAGACACTGTACAGTACTTCTGTTGCTCTGTGTGACTTGCAGTGTATGTTTACTGTGCTTTTTTAAAGCCCAGCACTATAAACATCTCACTAGTCCTATCTGAAGAAACTAAGTGAAAAATATTGCCAGAAGCTGTTGCTTGTAACTCCTTAAGTTACCAGCACCAGTCCTTTGCATTACATACATGGAAAGTAGCATCCCAGAAGTTTTATTGGCCCTAATCATAACAGTTGGTTGCAGCATTTGAGAACAGACCTTTAACTCATTCAGTCTATAGTTACTTCTCCCTAAGCACATCCTGAAGTTACAAGCTTTGCAGAGGCACCACTTCATTCATTACTCCTACTGCCATCCCATTATTCAAATCTCGCATTTACAAGTCACCCAGAAGACCTTCATTCAGCAAATGTGTTGGGTTCTGTACGGCAGAAGTGTCTCACTAGTTGCTATAAAGTATGTCTCACTGGTTGCTATAAAGATGATTTTGTCAAAATTGCTGTTGCTGTGAGGCTACGGAAGTCTGGTGGAAGAGCAAGAGATGCACTTTCTGTTTCATTCAATGAATGTTCCTTGATTAATGTGGACAGGCCCAGCGAGTCACTCAAACCACAGGCACATATCACCAAAGTCCAGTTCACATCCAGAAACCAGCAGAAAAGTGACAAGAATCAAGAATCTGTGGACTGGCTTGTGATTAAGAGAGTGCCTTTCTATAATATACTGGTAGATTGAAGGTCTGGATGACCTTTTTTGTCAAAGATTAACTTAAAAGTAATTTAAAGGGATAGAAGATTATTAAACTTTCTCCTGCCATCCACCTCAAGAATCCACATCACAGGGACTTACGCTTTGCTGCCACTATGCTGGTCTTACTAGGTTTGGTTTCTGTGTTTGCAGTGCTTTCCCCATATCTTCATATGACATTCCGATTTCCACCACTTAAGCTGTCTTGTCTCTGTACATCAGCAGCAACAGCATTGCCTTTTAAATCATGAGGGTAGCTTCTTCTAATTGCACAGTGATTGAACTATATAAGATTAGTAGCAACAAGGAAAGCTGAAAAGAGGTGTGTTGTGCATATGTGCAGCAGTATTTCCAGCACTACTATCCTGAGTTTTGAGTGTCGGGTAGTTAACTCAAACCCAATTTTTGGATGTATTAGCAGATCAAGACAATAGCATTAGCATAAGATTAGCCAACTTAATGTATTGCAATGACACCAATAGGGATGGGCTTGAGACAGGGCTGGCTCTACTGTGAGGCAAGAGACAGACATGGCTTTAGGTGACAGTTCTTAGGGATGCCTAGCCCCTCTGAAGATCAGGCTGGCTTCCGCCTCTTCAACTCTTTCCTAGCAGCTCAGGCACTGTTAGTCAACCTGCAGCTTAAGTCACGTAGGCAGAGTGCACTTTAAATCCCTCTGCAGGCAGACACTGGAGATTTATGCACTTTGAAAAACCTCCATGAATGAGATGGGAGGGTGCCAAATCAAAATTTGGCTTGGGGCACCACAGCCCCTTGAGCCAGCCCTGGGTTGGGATATGTGTAAGACTCCACAGATGGAGGGTGTCCACACCTGACACTGTCTTCCCCCCTTGTTCTGGCTGTTTACAGGCGTAGTTGCCCAAGTCTGTCACCTTGCCTACAAAATTTTCTCTCTACCTGTTTACATTAGCCAAGTGTTCAAAACATGCTGCATTCACATTAATGCCATCCTTTTAACAGTTCAGGGTGGAATATTCAAGAGTAGTCATTTTTGGCCTAACACTACTCTCAATGAAGGGAATAGTCAGTCTTCCAATGGAAACCAGCTAGGGCAATCCTGAATACTTCTGAAAATCCCTCTTAAATTCTTTTATTCATACATTTCGTAATTCAAATGTCATAAAAACCAGAAACTCTTTCTAGCTGCAATCTGGCACTCTCTGTTCTGCTTCTCAGCTCAGACCTTTGTCTTTCAATACAGAAGATCACAAGCCCCACATTCTTCACACACCAATAACAAGAACTCTCTATATTGTAAGAGTCACTCTAACACATAGGAGAGTGCAATCTCTGTCCCAAAGAGCTGGCACTATATTAGCATTTACTACAGGTTTGCTAGCATAACTGTAGTTTTATTTTAAGGTTTTATAGTTAAAAAAAAAAAGTTTTGGTGAGTTGTTTTCCCCCCTCCATGTTGAATCATAATGGTCATAAAAAATATTTGAATTTCCTCATCACTAGTCACTTTAAAATTCCTCTTTGAAGAATGACCTCTTATGATGTTGGAGAGAAGAGTCACCCAAGTTATTAAAAAACCTTTGAAGATTTACTCCTGTTCCTGTTACCTCAAAGAGTGAACTAGAATATACTCACAGTGACCTTTTCACTTGTTTTGAAATGTCTGAAATGGCAATCAGCAAAGAGCATATTTCTAATCAAAGAAAAGTTCATCAACTGGAATTCTACTCCAACCTTTCATTTGCAACCTAGGTTTACTTTAGACAGCAGAGTGAAGAACTTTTGGTGGTTTCTAAAAACATCCTGTTGAGAGAAAATAACTACTGCCATTAAAATTCATTCTATAGAGGATATTAATGGGAGCCATTGATGGGGCACATATGGAGCTGCAATGTAAGACTGATATGTAATCAATAGTTTATGTGACCATATGTAACCAATGCTGTATGTGACATGGTCAGGAAGGTATAACTATACTGGTCCAGCTTAATACAGGGCTGTTGGAAAAGCAAGTGGGAAAACCATACAATGGATCTCAGTAAGCAGTCCTCCAACAAACCCTTTGGGATGGGGTGACAATTACAGAACAATGGCCTCCTTCCACACTCCAGGCCAAAGCTGCATATTGATTATGCCACTGCTATGAGCTAACAGATTAAATCAGATCAGATAAAGTTTAAGAAAAGACTTAATCTCTGGATTGGGGAGGAGGATGATCAAAATGACTGAGCAGTTTTTAAAGGACGTTCTCCCTGAAGCAATTGGGAATGAACTGTTTTGTGAATTAAAAACAGAGATTGTGGCACCCAGACCGTAGAATTCCTGGGGAGGGGTCTACCAACTTTCCATATGCAGAATGACTAGGCACCCAGTAAATTAGACGTGCATATAGCCCATTTACTATTTTAAGATCAGTTTTCTCCAAGTGAATATAAATGAATATAATACTCTGTTTTAAGAAGGCTGTCTGGTCACTGTATTAACTATGGTCACTGCTTTGGAGAAAGCAAGACTGCAGGTAGTGAACTAAATCAGGCCTGCTGAGAAAAATCACAAGTAGACCTGGCCTAAGAATGGGAGGATCACGTGATTCCATCCTAAGAGGGAGGGTATAACCCAAGGAGTAACAGCTAAGAGGCAGTGCATTCAAAAATAACCAAAAGAGATCAGAGATACAATTATGCCTGTACATGTGACCATTGCCTGTATTGCTTTGAAAATGCAGGGCTTATTGTCTATTATCTCTTGAAGTTCTATATTTGCAAACTATCCATATGTTAGCCTGACATGGCTGCTATTTTCATTCCAACCTGTTAGTGCAATTCCCAGCTCAGCTGTGAGTGCAAGACTTGGTGCATAGTGTCCTGGGTTCAGGAAAGAGAACACTGAAAACCAGGAGAAGGACAAAAGTGAACCCTTGGGTTCTCTGTATTAAAGGATCAAAGCTTTCTCTTAATAGTTTGGAAAGATAAATATAATGTAAAAAGGAAAGATATTTAGACAGATTCTCAAGGAAAATATAGCTCCTTTGCTCTAGGGAGGTGCAAGAGGTCTGTAGTTTGGCTGCAAATTTCTAGGAAGGAATTTCTTATTGATGTATCTTTGTGTGATTCAGATATGCACATCTGTCTGTCCTTGCAATTTTATATCAGAGAACCCCAGAGGAGGCAAGGCATAGCTACACTATGCTGCACCAATCCTCTGTGGATGTAAGGTCCATTAAGGACATTAGGCCAATGACACAACTTCTGACTTTGAGCATATCCACATTAGCTCTGCAAGGTATTGGCACCAAGGCCAGTTCTCAGAATAAGGGAAGAATAACACACCGCTTGATAAACAAGGAATCTTGTGGCACTTTTAAAGACTTTCACACTCCTGGATGTCCATCTCCCGAGTTCGTTGATGCTCTGGCACAGTAGAGAATCTGGACAATTTACTGAACAGTTTGATAGTCCGAAAGGTAGGCCAGTTTTAAACATCAGTCAGTCTGCATAGATTCTTAACTTTGTGTCTATTATCATGCAATTTAAATAGGATAAAGAAACAGGCTCCCTTGTCACATAAGACACTTAAAAATCCAGGGCAACTGGAGGTATGGGGTTGCCATATTTTTATCTATGTCATAGCATTTTAGACATGTTATGTTGTAAAGTAGTCCCCCCCACTAACTCTGAATGCATTCCAGCCTGATCTGAGATAGAAAAAAGCATAGTCATGCCATTTGGAGCCCTCTTTGCTTATATATAATTAAGACACTACTCACACCCTGAAAGAAAAGTTTAATTTTTGCATGTACATGGGGCATCTTGCAATTTATTAAGATGCTTACATCATCCAGAATTACTAACTGTCTTCTTGCACCATGGTGGGATAACCTGTGCCTTAGGATTAAGGCTAACTCTACTCTGAAGACAAGTTGAAGAGAAAAAGGACTAACAAATAATTAAAGATATAATACAAGATGTTAGATTGGCCACCGTTGATTACATGTGTAACGAATATCAGCTACCACTGTTTCCTTATTACTGGTTATGCTCAAGGATTCAAGCAAGGCTAGCAGATAATTTGTCTGTTTTAACTCTCTCACCTCTAAGGCTATGTCTACACACAGTTTTGTTATTTCGAAAGAAGCTATTTCGAAATAACAAAACTGTGTCCTCGAAATAAGGGAGCGAAATAGCAGGTCCACAGTGTGGACCTGCTATTTCGCTTCCTCTGGGGGCTGCAGGCACCCACAGGGTGCAGTGCAGAGGCGCACTGCACCCCGTGGGTGCCTGCAAAGGGCTGC
>ML681994.1:7827244-7969478 GCA_007922195.1 Podocnemis expansa | reverse complement strand
GGCTCTTCCTCCCAGGGTGCTAAGCACCCTGGGAGGAAGCTCAGCCAGTTATTTCGAAACGGCATGTCCACTTGGCGTTGTTTCGAAACAACCATTTCGAAACAACGCCCTTTCGAAATTAAACGAGTTTTAGCTTATTTCGAAAAGCGCACGGCTATTTCGAAAGAAGCGGTTTGCTTCTTTCGAAATGGCCGTGCGTCGTGTGGCCATGCCATTCCTTATTTCGAAACAACCTCTGTTGTTTCGAAATAAGGAGTGTATGTGGACATACCCTAAGACAACATGTTAAGAAATGGAACCAAAAGGCACTTCATAAGAATTACTTATAAGTGGTTTAATGCTCTGTATTATCCCTCAATCTCAGTCTCAAATTAAAACAGGAAAATCACTTAGACTTAGTACCACAACAGAAAAGTGGGAGGCAATCTAGCTTATTGGGAAAATACTTCAAATTCTGCAGTTCTTCCAGAACAAAACATTAAGCAAATACTACTGGACTCCAGAACATTTGTTTCAAGCTAGTGAATACAGTGAATGCTGGAGAGGCAAACGTGCCAGTCTTTCACAACTCCTCAATCCCTGTCAAAAATGCATGTATTATCTGGAATGCTATACTCACACTCTAACGAAAGCTTTTAGTCTCACTAGGTTTTCTTCTCCAACCTTTTGGGGCTCTGGATGAGTTGGTGTTACCTATTACCATTAAGAAATGGATTACAATAACTATTTTAGTGACTCAAAGGAGTTATTTTGAGAAAATGGAAAAGTGTAATTCCTCCATCATACACAGTGTTGGAGGCTATGTCTACACAAGAAAAAGTTAGGCCGAATTTGGTAGCTCAAACTAATAAGTATGACTTTAATTCAAACTAAACTCAACCTTATTAAGTCGAATTAACAAAGTGGACTAAATCAACTTAACTTTAAAGTTAAAGTTAAGTCGGCTTAGTCCACTTCATTAATTTGCCCTAACTGCTCTTAATTCAACCTTAATAAAGTCAAATTAAGGGTTAATCCAGGTCTGTACCATTCTTAGTTCAAACTAAGGAGTCAAATTAAGGCTTAGTTTGAACTAACAGGAGGTTCTTATTTATTCAAATTAAGCTTTCATTAAGTCGAATTACAGAATTTCGTAATCTGATTCAATGAAAGTCTAGTGTAGACAGGGACTAATTTCACTGGAATTAAACCTCCTTAATTTGACCTAAATTGCCAGTGTAGATTTAGCCTTAGTGATCCCTCTACTACTGAATTAATAAGGGGGAATGACTCTGGCTACATAGAAAACCTTGGGAAAAAAAATGAGTCTGTTTGGTCACACATGGCCGATGTCCACACAAGGCTTTTATTTCGAAACAACGACCGTTGTTTCAATATAAAAGTTGAGATGTCCAAACAACGTTTCTTTATTTTGAAATGATGGGACTCCGTCATTTTGAAATAACATCCATCATTTTGGAACAATAAAACCTCACTTGAAATCGAAATAGCCATTATTTTGAAATGGTTGTTTCGAAACAACACCGTTCAGACGTGTTATTTCAAAATAACGGTTATTTCAAAGTAATACTTTTGACCTTCTCCTTCCCAGGGTGCCTTCCTTTTTGTATATATTGGGTGGGGGCATGGGCCGGAAAGGGGGCCATATTGCCAGACCTCCAATGCTGCCCCTCTCCTGAAGTGAAATAGCAAGTCCTGTGTCCGGAAATGCTATTTCGCTTTGAGGTTTTCCCTTATTTTGATTTAATATTTGCTTATTTTGATTTAAGTTATTTTGAAATAAGGATTTTATTTCAAAATAACTCATTTTGAAATAACTTATTTTGAAATAAGAGTTTACGTGTGAACATAGCCATGAAACTATTGCATGCTTTTGCAGTTTAGTATATATTAGTCCCTGGTGCTCCAGCGATAGTCTCACTTATTTATTTATCTATCTGTTTAGATGCTTTAGTAACTCATGCCCTGCATGACCTTGATGGGGCCAGCTTTTTGTGTTTGGTTAGTTTTGTTTTGTTATTGTCCAGGTTTTACATGTAGTGAGCATGGCATTTTGCTGTTTTTACACTATTTCCATCTTAAGCACGTATTTACATGTTTTCTTTCATTATGTGTTTATATTTCATATATGATAATAAAAATAAATTTTAAAAATAATCTGAGCACTTCCCAAGAGTAAAAACAACAGCAAATCCCTCTGTCTTCCTTTTTGGCCTGCAAAAGACAGGGCTAGGGAAGGAAGATTTTTAAACTAGATATGAAAGGGTAAGTGTTGAAAATCAGTGATGGAACAGTATGAAAGCTTGGGCTAAGAGGAAGGTAACATTTAAGTCCAAAAAAGTCAAAAATAAACAAAAATTCGGCCTACATTTTAAACAATAACTGTAACATAAAACTACAATGAAAGTAATTTGGGGATTTTTTTAAAAAAATAAAATTTTAATGATACTAATTCTGAGATGGGTAAGAAATTGGTAAAAAATGGTAAGAAATAGCTCAATTTCTTTTTTCTCTAGCTTGCTTGTTGAAAGTTGTTAGTTATTTTCCTGTTATGAATCACTGTATTACTCCATTAGTGGAATTAAACCAGTGTAAAACTGGTGAAAAGCTGTGCTAAAAGACACCTTTTGACTGTAGCAATTGTCTTCAGCATACTTTACAAATATCAACTTACCTAGTTACTTAATGGTCACAACAAATATTTTTTGGTATGTTGGGTTGGTGATTGTTATATCCACTAATAGATGAAGGGACTGAAGTAAAGCAGTTAACTAACTTGCACGAGGCCACAGACTACAAATGAAATTAGATCTCAGGAGTGTCTCCCAGATCTATGTTTAGGACATAATACCACACTTCTTTACAGAATCATAAGGGTCAGGCAGAGTGAATGAAGTGACAGTTAAAGGGATAGTGCCTTATGGAGACAGCGGGAGATTTTACAGAAAAACAGTGGTACAATGTATTTGCACACAAGAGTAAAATTTTGACCCATGCTTTCAAAAAAGCCCATCTCTCAGCAGCAGAGCTGATTAGAAAACATTTTTTTTCTACAGAAAGTTTAGATTTTTCATCAGCAAAAAACCAAACCAAACCAAAACAAAACAAAACAAAAAAAAAAACATTTTTTTTCAGGTTCCAGTCAAAAATTTTAAGCCTGAGGGTTTCTTAAAAAAAAAAAAAAATCGATGAAAGCAGATATTTTCTTCATAAATGTTAATTGATCTAAAACCCAATTTTCCACTGGAAAAGAATCTTGACAGAAAAATGTTGGTCAGCCCTATTTAGTAGTTATAATGTTACATTTATGGTAATTGTCAAAAGAGTTTCATACCCAAGTACTTAGCTCTTTTGAAAATCTAGCCATTATTTGGTGGCCAAATGGGAACTGGAATTTTTATGAAAATCTGGCTAAGCACCACTGAAAACTCTGATAACAGTGTTCCTGTGTGATGTTACAGTTAAGAGGTGATACATTGCTGGTTTGTGTAACCCTGAAAAGATCAGAACTTATCCTGAGCTAAGGTAACTGTAATTAGATTACCAGTATATAGCATATTGTTCATTATTTAATATTCTGTGATTCATTTATGCAGTTGACTGTAAAATTAAAGACTCACCCCTAATCAAAATAAATGAAGAAGGCAGAATTCAAGAGTTACTAAGGAATGGATACTATGCTGTCCCAATGTTTGACACAACTCTTGTAGCTCCAATATTCCGCATAACACTTCATTCAGCCATCAGTGAAAAAATACCTAGTTTCTATAGTAACTGGAACATCAAATGTTCTTTTTATTAAATGGTACCTCTCAGGGAAAAAAAAGACCCAACACCTTTTGGAGCCAAGAATATACATGCTGATGAATTACCTGCATTCTTTATAATATGAGAGAAAGATTGGCTATAGAAAATACAATTGATAACTTTTTACAATTAAAGGTGTAAATGGTTTTGCAACAACTTTTCTTATGTTACTTTATCCCAAATGGGTTAAATAATTTTTGGGAAGACTCATAGAGCTGACGGCCAGAAGAGACTGTTATAATATCTATTTTGCCCTTCAATATATCATAGGCCATTAAATTTCATCTAGTTATCCCTGTATCAAGCCCAAAAACTTGTGTTTGGCTGATGCATCTTTTTCAGAAAGACATCCAGTCCTGATAAGAAAAGATTAGAGATTGAGAATTCAACATTTCCCTTGGTAGTTTGTTCCAGAGTTAATCACCTTCACTATTAAAAGTGGGGCCTATTTTCTACTTTGAATTGTTTTCTGGCATAAGCTTGGAGGCACTGGTTCTTGTTATCCTTTTTTCCGCTAGATTAAAGAGCCCTTTAATACCAACTATTTTCTCCCCCTGAAGGCACCTATATTCTGTGATCAATTCACCCCTCAAACTTCTTTTTAATTAGCTAAATCCATTAAGCTTTTTGTCTCTCACTGTAAAGTATTTTCTTCAGCCCTGAAATTATATTTTCTGGCTTTTATCTGCACAGGCTACAATTTTTCAACTTCTTTTAAAAACCAAAGCCATATATAGTATTCCAGTGCCAGTCTTACCAGGGCTGTAGGGAGGTAAAATAACCTCCCTGCTCCTACTTTCTCCTCCCTGTTTACACAACTAAGTAACTCATTAACCCTTTTTTTCCACAGTATAGCAATGAGTCCTGATGCTCACTTGCTTGTCCACTATGATCCCTAAATCCTTTTCAGAGTCATTACTTTCTAGTAAGCAGTCCACCATTTATAGGTATCACCAACATTCTTCGTTCTTAAATGTATAACCTTGCATTTAGCTGTATTGAAACAGGGTTTCTCAGTCCGATATTAGGGATTGGCTTTTTGCCTTCCTAAACCATGTCATGGAGGTCTTAAGTTCAAAAAGAGTAGCCATGTTAGTCAAGTTCAGCAAAACAAACAAGAAGTCATGTGGCACTTAAAGACTAACAATTTTTTTTTTGCATGAGCTTTAGTGGGAGAAAATCCCACTTCATCAAGTACTTTGAAGATGGGCATTTGAAGTCAAATATTTTGCAGAAGTCTAAATATATTACCCACAAGTATACTACATCTATGCAATGACCTTTATCAACCAAACTTGTAATCCCAGAGAACAAAATCAGGCTCATTTGACAAGAACTACTTTCTCTGTAGTTTTCTTTTTCATTCCTCCGGAATATGGTTCCTCAGTAGCTGACTCACTGAATATCTGATAACAATTCCACACTTTGGGCTGAGTTTCCTGTTTCTCTTTCCTCATGTGATTACAAATCATAAATCCAATCCTGTGATTTCTACTCTCTCCAGTGCCCTTATTGATGATCCTTTCTCTTGAGGCATCTGTGGCGATGATTTCCAAATCTTGTTGTCCAAGAAGTCTCTTCTTACTCAGATGCCACATAGTGCTGAAACTTGTAATTCCAGACCCTCTATCTTCTCTTCCAGTGCAGGCACCAGTTTGTACTTCATGCACCCGAAATCTCTTCTGGCCCAAAGAAGAACATAGCACATCCATGGCAGGTGATAGCAGTTGACCCATGCTTAAACTGAAGGAACCACATCATTCCCCCCCCCCATGCCTTTAAATGTCCCATTCACTGCTTCTGTTCACTTGTTCAGAGATTTGGTTGGAAGATGATTTAAACACTAAGTCTCAATACCTAGTTCCATCTCCTTTGTAAGTTGGGTGTGGGAGAAGATTAACCACTCATTGTTTTCAAATATTGAGTCTGATCAAAGACCCACGGGTCCCAACCACACATATGACCATGCTTTCACACCAGATTCATTTCAGTGGAGCTCCACTGCCTTCAGTGGAGTTATTTCATATTTACAATGGTACAGGTTAGAGTAGAATCAGGCCTTTGTGTGTAATAAGAACATTTTGTGAAAGGGGGTCCCTGAAAAGTACAAAGTCTCATTGCTTTTCTTCACTGCAGTGCTCTCTTCCTTTCAGACAACAGACTGTGTTCTAAGCTAAAATCAGTAAAACTATTTTTATTTACACCAGCTGGAAACCTAGACCTAAGCATATTTTTTTGTCTCCCTTTCTTCCTCCAATTTGAATGATAGGAACATAGGAAGTGTTATAATGACTCATACTATCCTGTCTTTCATAGAGGTCACTTCCCAATGCTTCAGAGGATGGTACAAGAAATACAATAAAGGACAATTATAGAATAAAAGACCCACTCCATTCCATGCTGATGCCAGTCTGTTTTCTCCGATTTGGAAAATTTTATGTCACAGCAGCCATGATGTGTATAAGTATCAGTTATGCCTTGTATAAACATTGCGGGAAATAAATTCTGGCATGCAAGTTTGTACAAGATTTCCAAAATCCCTAATCAATGCTTGGAAAATAAGGCCTTTTTGGATGCATACAAGTGCACATTTGAAATCCTAAGGACTTGATCTGCGACACACTGAAGTCAATGGAAGTCTTTGCATTGGCTTAAAAGAGTGTGGGATCAGGTCCTAGTTGAATAGCATGATAACATATTTTTGAAAAAGTAGCCCAAGGAGTTCACTTCCTTCACTCACATTTTATATGATTAATGAAGCTGGATCTTATTTACTGCAGTTACTTCTGAGTAAATTCCACAAGTGACACTACCTTTCTGAGAAACATTTATTGCCCTATCACCAGGATTTTAAAATGAATTATAAGTGTAGATGACAGCACTAGTGAATGAGGAAAAATCAATATTTGTATTTACTTTATGGATTATGTTCTTTAAAAATGATTAAGAAAAGCAGGATTTGTTTAGGGGTGTAATTAATCACCTCAGAGTCTTGGAACATGCAGAATGCATGCTCTATAACTGGGGATGATACAACATAAATACGGCTAGGGCAATCTTATTTAAAATGGTAAAGCCATCAGGCAGTTGTGAAAGAACTGGAGTAGAGTTTACATGTAATGGCCAGGGTTCATGCCCAGTCAATCTCAGCTTTTTCTATTGTAAATTCAGATGTAGAGCACTAGCACTAGATAATCTCACAGGGAGAAGGATACAGTAATTATGACTGTCTACAAACCTCATCTGGAGAGAGAGCCCCCTCTGTCCTAAAAATGTGCTAATTAAAATATTAATTAAATTAAGCTTCAACACAACCATGTGAGAGAGATGAGTCTTCTTATCCCATATTAATGAACAAAGGCATAGAGAGGTTAAGGCTAAACATTTGTACTAATTATGGGTGCCTCAGTAATTTAAAGCAACTGTTTCCCAGTTTAGAGTTTCATTATTAGCTCATTGTCCATCCTTCTTCTCAATGAATGTTCCTGCTGTCCTTAGAATCTGCTGTTTCATGGAGCATCTGTGAAAGCCAAGTTTGTCTTTAACCCACTATGTTTCAGGGCTTGGTTAGTGCTGCACCAGGTCACAGAAACCTTCAGCAAAAGTGTTAATGTAAGTAAGGACTGTAGCAGAAGAACTGTTGCTGCATCTGAATGGCTGGCCTAATGCTCTACTTAATGCACTCGACAGAGTAGTTGAAATTAGTCTGCCTATTGTATCAAAAAGCAGAAGTGCCTTTCAACTGTAACAGGTTATAATGACAGGTTTTGTTAGAGCAGGGTACCTGGCTGAGCTACCAGGACTTTCTTGAATGGCCCTAACTGACAGACCAAACACAGAAGATCTATAATGTGTTTGGAGCAACTGTGAGTTGGACACAGTCCAACAAAGAAGTACTGTGTTCGAGGAGGAAGAGAAAAGACTCTTAGTGGAGATTTAAAATACATAATTGTATGTGACTTTGATATCTTTGTTCATTTATGAAACACAACCAATTAGCAATGTACTATTTTAGGTCTCTGTCACTTCATTCACCTCCCATCAAGCCAACAATATGTTCCACAAATGTCACTCTTCTTTGATTAGTCTGAAGCTGGGACAATGCCCTACCCTATTTTATGACCCACACAAAAGAAGAGTCATAAAAGAAAGTATTCTGTTGTCTAGAAATCCACAGTGCTAACTGCTGTACATCATGAATTGAGACAGCAAATTTTCAGCTCATATTTTATTTCATAGCAGTATTCCAGAGTTTTCTAGTAATTGCCATCCAGATGATAGTTAACAAAATCAGGATGTGTTTGACAGCCCAGTGGCTATCTATTCTGGATGGTGTGAACAGACCTGTAGCTACAGTCATCTAAAAAAAGGAGAGCTAAAATCCTTGCATAGCTAGACTCATTCTTGAGGATAGTCTGATTTCATAGTATATTCGAAGAATGACCAATTAATTTTTTTTTTCTTGCACTACTAAGCTGAATCAACTGTGTTACTGTTAAGCTTTTATTTTAGCACTTCCTAAAGAAGCCAGATTAATTTCTTAGTCACAGAGACATTTTGGCATTATAGAAGCAGGGATCTATTTTAATTAACAAATAATGGATTTCTTAAAATAGTTCTGACCTCTTTTGAGGTGCTTGCTAGCATAGCAGGAGGCAAATGGCCTTCTTCATATTAAATAAAATGTACTCTGGATCATTAGCCAATGAATCATCCCTCTTTAAAGGACTGAGGTGTGCTCCTATATGCTTCCCTTAAAGTTAATCTTGAAGCTGCAGCAGCTGTCAACAGACTAAGCATCTGTTCCTTAATATAAGTGCAAGAAAGTCAGTGTCAGCCTGCTCACAGTAAAGCTCCTGTATCTGCTGGTATGCTGAAGAATATTCTTCAAGGATACATTATTGACATGTAAGGCACTTAATAACTTAGGAGAAAGATACTTTCCATTTCTTTCCCCCTTGTACCACCAAAGCAATTTAGCTCAGTTTGCTTGCCCTTCTTTGCCAAGGCCCAGTCTAAACTGGCCAAAGGACAGAGCCTTCTACACAGTAGGACTTCCCTCATGAAACTCCTTCAGTGAGCATGTCCATCAGAACTCCTCTGTGTCTGTTTTTGGAACTCACTTGAGTTTTTTTCCTTTTTGAGTCAGAAAAGTTTGCAATACTGTATCTTCTACACAGCTAAACACAACTGAAGACATAAACAGCATGAAGCTGTTAACTTTCATAATCAGGCTGAGTGAGATCAGGCAATTTATTAAAGACAGTTAACCTTTGATGACAGTGAAAAAGTAATGAGATGATGCTATTTTGCAGTAATCATCCTGCAACTAGCCTGGAATATTTAGCCCTGTTCTTACATCTATACAGGGGAGCAGAATTTTCAGCAGGTCCAATCTTTTTCTAGATACTATTTTATATTCATTGAACCCTTGCAATGTGTGTCTTTGTAGCCTGAGATTTTTGCCATCTCTTTAGCATCATAGCAAATTTGGACTGAATAAAGATATATGAATAGGAGAAATAGTGAAAGGCAATTTAATATTAAAATAAAAATCAAAACAGCATAATATGCAATAATTAGTGATAAAGAATTTGTAAATCATCACTTATTAATGTTAGAGCAAAACTGGTATTCAAGGGGCATTCAGAAAGTGAAAATGGAGAGATCATAGGTTCAGAAGATTCACTGGGTATATGTCTATTCAACAGATATCTAAGTAGGTCAAGATGGAGGAAGATTCTGAACTTTTGAACTCACTCAGTCCCCCTCCCATCAAGTATTCTAAGGTGTCCACCCCCTGTCAAAAGGACCCATCAAAAGTATTGATTTTGATCATGCACTGTGCAGGTGACAGATGAAATCACCCTCTTCTAACTGGATGCAGATGAACTCATACCTTTGAGACTGGTCAAGAAGAAACTGGGAGTGGCAGAACAGCAAATAAAAGGCAGTGCACAAAGCAGATCTGCGGAGATCTCTCCCACTCCTTACTGGGTTCCACTGGCCTCTGGCTATGTTCCCGCTGCACTAGGAGTCTCACTCACACTCATCCCTAGAGGGTGTAACAACGTCTCTAGTGGAAGCCTGGGAGCTAGGTCTTTGAACTTAGTCTCTGAAAGGCAACAGGGGCTGTGTCTCTGAGCGGTGACTCAGGACATTGTCCTTGAGCTGAGTCTCTGGCTATGTTCACACACAGGGGGTTACTTCGATACAAGGTGTTTTGTAACAACTTGTATCCAAATGAGGTGTTATTTCGAAATAAATTAATTCGAATTAACAGTTTGTTAATTCGAATTAAGGAAAAAAGCTCAAAGCGAAATAGCAGGTTCAGACAACAGTTATTTCAAAACAAGTCACCGTTGTTTCGAAACAACATGTTCAGACGGCATTGTTTCGAAACAAGGGTTTTGAAACAAGGTTGTTTCATCCCCAAATGGGGTTTAACTTGTTTCGAAACCACACAGTTGTTTCGAAACAATGGGTTCCTGTTGTTTCAAAATAATGGTGCGTCGTGTGAACAGGGTAATTCTTATTTTGAAACAACCTCTGTTATTTCAAAATAAGACTGCTGTGTGAACACAGCCTCTGTGCTCAGTCTCAAAAAGGGCTTCCAATAAAACTCATAAGCAAGCAGCCAACCAAGGCCTGCCTTTTAGCTCATGAGCGACCTTGCACCTCCGGGCTCCCAGCAACTGCACCTGCAAGCCGCTGGACGTTCCGAGCCGTGCCCGAGCTCCGGTCGCCTAGCAACTGCACCTGCCTGCCACTGAACGTTCTGAGCCGCACCTGAGTTCCAGTCTCCACAGCAACCAGCCCTGAGCTGAGGGAGAAAGCGAGGCCTGTGCACCGCATAGCTCCAGCTCACCTTTGGACTGTTTTGTTTTCCCTGCCTGTTTTTCCTTTTTGTGTTCTGCGGATTATATCCTGCTGGGTCAGCGCGGACACCATCTGGACACCTTATTTTATCAAGTTTTGGGGTAAGCAAAAGGGTCCAAAGGAGTTCAAACTAACCTTTCATTGGTTCAAACTAAATCTTTTTTTTAGTTCAGTCTAGCCAAAGGCTACTGTAGACAGAGGTCAAATTAGTCCGGACTAAGCTTGCTTACTCTGGACTAATTTTGTAGTGTAGACCTAGTTTAAGGCTATGTCTACACTTACCATGTCAGTTCAAATTACTGAATTTGAATTAGTCAGTTTGAACTAATAATTATTAGTTTGAATTGAGTCTATTTGAATTGACATAGCTAGACAAGAAAATCCAATTTGAATTGGCGTGTCCATGGACTGGTCTTGCCAATTCGAATTGGAGGGGGTCACCATGGGAATTGTGCCAAGATGGCCGTGCAAAATGTCACTGCCACAGCCAATCCCTTGCCAGGCTCCAGCACTCTGAGCCCCGCAGAGGGAAAAGCATTCCCCGTGCCACTAGAGCTGGGGAGGGGATGGTTTACCCCATGCAAGGCTCAGAGTTCTAGAGCCTGGTAGGGGATGTTTCCCCTGCAAGGGGGGAGAAAGGATTGCCCCTACCCCCTCCCAGAAGGGGGAGGGAATCCCTCCCAAGGCTGAAGTCCCCCTTGTCTGCCAGCGGAGCTGGAGCTGTGCTGGTGGCACGGCTCCACACCTGCTAGCTGTGTGTGGGGGTAAAGCAACCCCACACGTGGCTCCTTCGGGGCTGGACATGCCGGGGGGGGGGAAGCAACCCCCTGCATGGCTTCTCCCCAGGCAGCTGTGCATGGGGGTGCTTTACCCCATGCCCGGCTGCCCGGGGAGAAGCCGCACGGGGGGTTGCTTTCCCCCCACACAGCCAGCCCCGCAGGAGCCACATAAGAGGTTGCTTCACCCCACACTGCCAGATCCGCAGGAGCCGCGGGGGGAATGCTTTCCCCCCAGGGGCCAGCGTGCCTGAAGCTCGCTGGGGTCCTTGCCTCCAGCCAGGGGACAGGAACCCCTCCCCCCCCCGCTGGATCTGGCTGGGGAGGAGGCACCTTTGGGGCTGCTGGTCACAGGTGCCAAAGGGCTGTTCTTCCTTCCAAGGTGCATGGCATACTGGGAGGAAGGTCAACCCATGTCAATTTGAACTCAGTTCGAATTGAAATGGCCACACTGGGTCAATTCGAACTACTGGGTTTGAACTGACCCTGACTTTGATGTCAAATGAGGTTTGACTAATTCAAAGTCAGCTTTCATCAATTCGAACTGAGGAGGTCCTCAGTTCGAATTTATGAAAGTGGGTATGTCCATGCACTTAATTGAATTCAAATTGATGACAGTCAATTCAAATTCAGCTCTAAGTGTAGACACACTCGAAGTATATAACTTGTTATACCAACTGCCAGAGACACAGCCATGTTAGTCTGTTTCAGCAAAACAAACGAGCAGTCCTGTGGCACCTTAAAGACTAACAAATTTATTTGAGTGTAAACATTCACACTGTTTTAGTTGACCTCATTAACATGGGCTCTCTGTATAATAATGCTACCCATCCTTCTTTGCATGTATGTACATACCTAACAAACTACAGTTTCCACTGCATACATCTGATGAAGTGGATTATAGCCCACAAAAGCTTATGCTCAAATATTGGTTAGTCTTTAAGGTGCCACAGGACTCCTCATTTGTTTTGTTATACCAAAATTGCAACAGATTCCAAAAGGGTTTTTACTAAAAAGAAAGTTATTTTGTTTGAAAGTGATTGTACAATATCCATATATAATTTCAAAATAATTTACTTTGCTGAGGAAGTGAAAACTATTGCATTAATGTTGATTCATGTGAATGTTACACTGCAATACTTTGATAAATTATTACACCTTTTTGTCACCATGACCACACCATGATTTTGTGTGTTTAACCTGAAGTGCTCTGCAAATTTTGCCCAATTTTACCATGACAAAATTTTAGCCATACCTGTCCATATTTAAAGAGACAACAAGCGACAGAAACAGGCCTGGGATAAGAGATGTCTGTTCAGAGAAGCAGGAAGCTGTGGGAGCTAATGGCAGCAATGGACAGAATCTTTCAGGCAAAGGAGAAGGCCTAACTGCTCAAAGATACTGTCAGTAGTAGTAGCAGAGAGCAATAAAGCAATGAGTGTATGGTGAAGCCTGGCAGCAGAAAGGTGGGGTGAGTATCAGAGATTTGGAAAGAGCAGGAGCCTTACAATAGTACTATATCTAGCCTTAGGAAAAGACTATGAGCCTGTTACCTGACAAAGGGTGAAAAGCATCTCTCTGACCAGTGAAACAATACATTTTGGTATTTTATTCTTAATTGTTTATTATTTTTTCAAACATTTATTTATGTTGCTGTGGGATGGGACAGTGAAAAGGTTCACATCAACAGATCCATACAGGGTGTGTTCACACAGCAGTCTTCAAAACAGAGGTTGTTTCGAAATAAGAAACGCCATGTTCACATGACGTACCGTTGATTTGAAACAACTTAAACCCCATTTGGTGATGAAACAACGTTGTTTCAAAATGATTGTTTTGAAACAATCCCGTCTGAACATGTTATTTCAAAACGACGGTGACTCGTTTCGAAATAACTGTTGTCCGAACATGCTATTTCACTTTGAACTTTTTCCTTAATTCGAATTAACATTTTCTTAATTTGAATAACTTATTTCGAAATAACGCCTTATTTCGATACATGTTGTTTTGAAACATCTTGTATCGAAATAACCCCCTGTGTGTGAACATAGCGTCACAAGGTTCTAAGGAGCTTAAACCCATGTCAATAGAGATGAACCCAGTTACATTTCTGGCCTTCACAACGTTTCCTGGGAACTAGTTACACAAGTTGACTGTGGATTTTGTGAGAAAAAAAAAAACTTCCTTTTATTTGTTTTTAACCTGCTACCTATTAATTGAAACAGTGACCCCTGATTATTGAGTTATGTGAAGGGGTAAATAATGTTTCTCTGCTTACTTTCCCCACACCACTGTTGCTGCTTTTACTTTGTAACTCTCTGTCTCAGAAGGCTGAATGGACAAGTAGGGTCTTAACAATTTTCCACTTTCCGGTGAGCTGAATTCTGCTCTGGAGCTTGGAAGATTAATTTATCCAAACTAGTTAGCCAGTCACTGTTTGTATCTCTTATAGCTACATATGCAAGTGAAATAAAACAACCTGATAGTAAAAATCAAATATCTATGGGGATGATTCTAAGCTCTTTGAGCTCAGTGGGAGTCTCTTCAATGACTTTATCTACGCTGATATTAAATACCTGCAGCTGGCCCATATCAGCTTGCAGGGCTGAGACTGCTGTTTTTTAATTGCCCTACAAAGAAGGAGTCCTGTGGCACTTTTAAAGACTTGTCACATGAGCTTTCATAGGAGAAAATCCTACTTCATCAGGTGCTTTGAGTATGAAGTAGGATTTTCTCCCATGAAGGTCCATGCAATACATAAATTTGTTAGTGTTTAAGTGTCACAGGATTCCTTGTTTGTTTTACTGAGCTAGACTAACCCTTTTGGAATTTAACTGCATTGTAGCTCTTTGTACTTGATCTGGAGCCTGTGACCCCCCCCCCCCCCCCCCGCAGGGACACAGAACTTAGGTTCCAGCTCATACGCCAGTGTCTACATCACAATTAAAGAGCCTCTGGCCTTAGCCCCATGAGCTTTAGACTGCTGACATGGGCCAGCTGCAGGTGTTTAACTGCAGTATAAACATATGCTAATGACTTTGGAATAGGCCCTATACTTGGATCCAAAAACCACCATCAGAATGCACGGATGGTACAGCCTGAAATTGGTGAAAAAATATGTGCCCAATCATTTTACAGTCCATGTGTCCAGGGCATCTGTAAATTAAGATGACCTGCAGCATTGGGCCCAGGATATTCCAGTGAAGACTGTGTATTGCACATACTGCAGAGTCATTTTTAATTTCTGCTTGTTGAAAAGATTTCATAAAACATTAGCGGTGGGCCACAAGGGAGAATTAAAAAGTTAATAACTCAGGAAATGAGAGAGATTGTCCGGGATAATCTCATTGTTTGAATTCATCAACATTTTAAGGGCTTTAGTTTCTGAAAATAAAAAATTTAAATAGGCTCATCTATGTGCACACGTAAGAAATCATCACTAAAAACTGCTATCCTGGATTTTTGCAGTTGCGTACTTTACCAGAATTATCCCTTTAAATATACTACATTAAGGGTATTTTACATTTTATGTTTTCTTTACTAATAATTAATGAGCAGTTGTGAAAGCAGAATGTAAAGACAAAATGACACATAATATTAAATGACTACTAAATGAATTCTAGAACTCAGCAAATACTATACAATTTTTTTCTATAAAGATTTGCTTTTTTTTTTTTTTAATGAATTCACTTCATTTACACTGTACTTTTTTAATATCTAGTTTACTTGGTTCATATCCTTATGGAAACTGGGTTTCAAACATTCCTGGAATCAGCATGACAGATTCACTTAGCACAATATACAGACCAGAAGGAATTACCCAATACAATCAGTTATCTAACCACATAATACACAAATCTTTGTGAGCTTTGTGGCCAATCACAACTACTTAGCTCAGCTGTAATAGCAAACAGCAGAGAGCTGTTCACTGTCAATATGCAGAATGAAAGAAATTTTATATCAAATTTAAAAGACTTTCAAACAAAGAACAAATTTGTGGAGATTAAGATACATGTATCCATTTTCCATGAGAAGTAGCAGGCTAAATTAATTGAATAAAATATTTGTTGTAAATAATTCATTAAGGTCTAGTGAATTTCAGTGATTTCAGATACCAGTTTAGAGGCTTAAAAATGTTTCAATACAAAATATTACTCATTCAGATCTGTTTTCTTTTCAATGTCCATGTATGAATTCCTATGATTATATTTTATTCTATATTTGAAAAGATGTTTCATTTCATCCCCCCCCCGAATATTAAAGGAGTGCTATCCGTTAAGATCCAATGAGTATATCTCACACAAACAGTCTGTGGCAATTATAGCATGGGATAGATTGATCGTTCAGTAAATTCACAGACAACATCAAGCTAAGGGGAATGGTAAACATGCTAAAGTGCAGGGATAGGATTCAGGGACACTTAGACAAATTGGAGCATTGGGCCAAATGAAACCTCATCAGGTTCAACAAGGACAAATGCAAAGTTCCTGCACTTCAGATGGAAAAATCTCATGTACTGCTACAGGCTGGGGACCGACTGGCTAAGGAGCAGCACTGTAGAAAAGGATCTGGTGGTCATGATGGATGGGAAGCTGGATATGAGCCAATAATGTGCTCTTGTTGCCAAAAAGGCCAATGACATATTGGGCTGCATCAGTAGGCGTGTTGCCAGCAGATCGAGGGATGTAACTATTCCCTTCTATTTGGTGCTGGTGAGGCCGCATCTGGAATACTGTGTCCAGTTTTGGCCTCCACACTACAGAAAGGATATTTACAAATTAGAAAGAATCCAGTGCAGGGCAATAAAAATGATTAGGGGTTTAGGGTACATGACTTAAGAGGAAGACTGAAGGAATTAGGCTTATTTAGTCTTCAGAAGAGAAGACTGAGGGTGGATTTGATAGCAACCTTCAGCTACTTGAAGGGGTGCTCCAAAGAGGAGGGAGCTAGGCTGTTCCAAGGAGTAACAGAAGACAGAACAAGGAGCAATGGTTTCAAGCTGCAGCTGGGGCAGTCAAGGTTGTATATTAGTAAAAACTTTCTGACTAGGAGGGTGGTGAAGTATTGGAATGGGTTACATAGGGAGGTGGTGTAATTCCCATCTTTGGAAACATTTAAGGCCTTGCTAGACCAAACCCTGGCTGGGATGAATTAGTGGGGGTAGTCCTACTTTTAGCAGTGGATTGGACTAGACCAGTGGTTCCCAACCTTTTCCAACCTGGGGATCCTTTTTTTAATCAAAAAATTTTTACAGTCCCCTGGTTGAAGTTTTTATGAATTTGTGTTGCCACCATTATAGGGCATAATGTGCCCCCCCGGGGGCAGAATGCAGCTCCCACTGGTGGCACCCAGCCCCAGCCAGCAGAACGAGGTTCCTGCTGCTCCAGGGGAACCTCTGCTGGCAGGATCCAACCCTGCTGTCAAAATGAGGCCCCCACCACTCCGGGAGGAGCCTCCCTGCCCATGCCCCTCCGCCCCGAGTCTTCGCCACCCACTGGCCCATTCTCCCAGCACTCCCCCTGTTCCCCCTCCACCCTTCCACAGGGTCCCTTCCCCCCTTACCTAGCCAGAGCTGCTGCACCTGGCCCCCCACAGGTTATTCTCCTGGAGTTTTAAAAATTCCTTGCCTGGGGGAAGCTGCCCACCAGCTTGAAGCCTGGGTCCCCATGGGAACCCAAGACCCCGGCAGCATCTGGCCACAGCTTCCAGCCTGTCTGTGGACCCCCTTGAGCCACTCTGCGCCCCCCCCCAGGGGTCTGCAGATCCTAGGTTGGAAACCACTGGATTAGGTGATCTCATGAGGTCCCTTCAACCCTATAATTCTAAGACAGGTGCCGCCTTGTAGGTAAACAATTGGTGCTTTCCGTCTTCCTGTATTATGTTTATCGGTGATAGCAACAGCTGCACTAAGCACCGAGAAGAGAGAAGATCATTTAGTTAGTGTGTGGTTCTCATGATAAGTAAAACTCCCATTGATTTCAAGCGAGACAGTGTTTCTCCCACAGGAGTTAGTCACCCAGTAGTATAAACTGCCAGTATGAGTATGTAACATATGAAATACCCTGTATTTCCATCAAAATGGTCCATACCAGTATACTTCAGAGACATGAATAGGAGATAATAATAGAGATTGATAAACATATACCTAAAAGAAAAGTCTTCTGAATGATGCAGTAGAGAACATATCCCCAAATATGTTTATGCTAATATTTTCACAACCTCTACATCGATGTCCATCATAGTATATGTATACTGGTATATCAGTCTGACTCCAGACATGTATAAAGTTAGGCACACATTTGATTGCATTGCTGAATTTGAGCCATTATGTGGATCTTATCTACTGCAGCTGCATTTCTTGATTTGTAACATGCAATGGTTTGTTTCCCTTTCTATTTTAATCTGATACCAAAGCTAGGTTTCCCAGTCCCAATTCTGTGAAATTTTTAGATTTTTGCCCTAGTTAAAATTAACTAAACTGAAGGGAAAGGTACAGAACGCACACAGGTGGTTGATAAAGATCAAGGAATTCATGTGTTGAAACTAAACTGAATTTTTCCCTTACAGTGAAACAGGAATTAATCCCCTCAATTTCCTCTTGGAAATTTGCACAGTTGCTGCAGCTGGGGATGGTTCAGGAAATGCCACTGACAGGCACTATGAAAAGTGGGCTTAGACACTAAGCCTGCAATAATTCTTCAATACCTTAAGGGACAGAACTACCATTGTTTTGACAAGAGAAGAGCAAAAGAAAAATAGATGACATTTCCCTTCAATATTGTTCTGATGGACTCCTAAAGTGCATCCAATTCTGCTTCTTCGTACACCCTGGCTTGCTGTCAGAAAGTAGCATGAGGAGAAAACAATGAGTTTTGCTGTTTGATCAATCAATGAGAGATTAGGTTGGCCCACCTTTATCCCAGATGCATGAGTGTTCCTAGCTGTTAGTGACAGTTATCAAATATCTTACTGATAGCAGAGCCTTGGGCACTATTTGTCGTCAGCTCAACTGATAGGGAAAATACGAAGTTTCCTTATAACAAACCTCCTCAACTTCAACTCAAGAAATCTGAATAACCATTGAGCACATCTACACAGCACTTTTATTTCGAAATAACACTCGTTATTTCGAAATAAAAGAACTTAGGTCTACATGACGTTTTCTTATTTAGAAAGGACGGACCTTGTCCTTTCAAAATAAGAATCGTCATTTCGAAAAAGTAAAACCTGCCCCCCCCTCGAAACGGCTGTTATTTCGGAAGGGATATTTCGAAATAAAGCTGTTCTTTCGAAACAACACTGTGTAGACCTGTTGTTTCGAAAGAGCTGTTTCGAAAGAACAGGTCCAAACGGCTTTATTTCGAAATATCCCTTCCAAAATAACAGCTAATGGGATTGCAGGCTTTCCCTTAATTCGAATTAACATTTTGTTAATTCGAATTAACTTATTTCGAAATAACTCATTTCGAAATCCTTATTTTGAAATAACAATGCATGTGTAGACATAACCTTCGTGTCTGTATTAATGACCCCCTGTGCATTTTGCAGGAACAATTATTGTTATTATTTATATATTACTTCTTTTATCCTTTTATTAAAAAGAAATTTAGTTTCCCATTAAATATAGAATAGACTTCCTTTTATCCTGCACTGAGATGAACACAGTGATGAAAAGGTAGAAAAGGAGGAAGGACAGCTTTTGAAATATCACCTAAGTGCAATGTGGATTGTGATAGAATAGAGTTAATACTTATTGGTTGCTGAAGTTGGAGGAGTAGCCTTCATTAGAGGTTACCAGTGATTTTGTGATGGCTGAGACAGTACTGGAAGATTCTCCGTGATGTAAGATATCCTATACAGTGCCAGCATACTCCTCAGTACAGCTGGATGCTGCCCATCTCACTTGGTTTACTCAAGAGTTGGCCCAGATGCTCTGTTTGTATTTCAGTTTCCCCCACTGCCTCAGGAGCAACATTGCCAGCTATGTCATGTATCCACAAAAGAAAAGAGGACCTTCAATGGTACCAAAATATAGGCCACATAAACCTCAATTGAGTCAATTAGTCATTACTAATGAGATATCAATATGTTAAATATTAAGATAGTATGTTCCTTATGTTCCAAATACTATTTTATTTGCATAAAAACCTTCATGTTTGTTGTGTTCAGTGGCAATTATTCAAATTGATTGCTGATTTAAAGGCATATTTGTTTGAATTTGCAGTTTTGGAAGAAGAAGAAGAAGAAGGTGTAAAACTGATTAAGCCATTATCTCTCTATCATTTCTAAAAGGCCTATCACTGCAGAAGATATTCTGTACCATCCTTTCCTGTTGTGTGTCATCATTAAGGGAGGGAAAGACAAATGCAAAAACTTCATAGCCATTGTGCTGAATTATTTGTATTACATATTTGTATACATATTTGCATACATTTTAGCAAAAACACACTCTTCATGTGAGTTATGCTCACTAAATGAAAACTGTACTTGAGATGCTTATTATACAGGGTATGTGAAGGGCCAGTGACTGATTCATAATATCCCACTAGGTTCACATTGACAATAGTATGACAAGGAACAAGGACCATCTATTCTTTTTATTTAGTGTTATTAATGTATCACTGGGTTCATTTTTCATGCCTGGTAGTGCCAGTAATGTTAGGGCTCTGTACCAGCACAAAATAGGCCCCAGCCCAGCCTTGAACATTTAACCATCTAAATGTAATTGCAGATTCCATTCTGAGAAAGGTAGTATTCAGGAACATCATTAAAGTACACAGTATGTAGATGTTCATTGTTTTACTAATTTTAGCATGCATCTGCTAAAAGTGCTAAATACAAAAAGAAGACTCGTGTGTGTGTGTTTCCATTAGTCAGTGAATGCATTTTCCCAAATCTCTACACTGGAAAAAAAAAGGTGTGGATTAAGATTCTTTTTCAAGAGAAAGTTCCCAGTGCCTCAGTTTTTCACCTAAGAGAGTTGTAAGCACATTCTTTGGTATCTCAGACTGAGATGTAATGATCTCCCCTGTTTTAATAGAACCCCATCACTCCAGGCTTATCACTTTTACTTTATCACTTTTAATAGAACCCCGTCACTACCAGGTATTAAACATTCATATGGTTGCTACTGTTCTTCCAGCGGTAGAAATAGAATTCCCTTGTATTCCAATCAATATCAGTCCTTAATAAACCTGAGGCTTATGCATCAATTGCGACATGATAGGAGCAACTTTATCCACTTCCTATTAGCTGAATGTTTTGGGGTAAGAGAGAAGCCATTAACTGATTCTAAATTTCATGACTGGTAGTGTAGAGTACAACCACTAGGCCTCAATCTCCACTCAGCATTTTAGGTAGTCTGAGGACTACATTAGGGATGATTGCAGTATGCCCGTCACACACTGTCCAAGGCCATCCTCCACTCACCAAAGGAATTATAGCTTGGGGCATAGCAGAATTGATTTAAAAAAGAATCCATATTCCAGGACATTAGCAACAGATTTAATTCAGAGCAAACTGAGAACATCTCTCCAAATGTTTTTGTGGCATGTGGAACATCACAAGAGATAGTCTCTACATTCTTACAGCCAAATTCGTCTTTCATAAAGGAAACACAGAAAAGGTTACCAAGCCTTTGTAAAGAGCCTCATTGCCTGGGAATAAATAAATCATGCTTTAGAAGCCAGTCGGTAAGTGTATCTGTTGTCAAGACTTTGCTGCAAGAATCTTGAAAACCAATCAGTTGGTGAAATGGCAAGTAATTAAGGAACCAAGTATGAAAGCCACAATGTCTGCCAAAAAGAAACTAACAAACAAAGAGCTAAGGCATTGTTAATCATTGTTTGGATTAAAGAACAGATAGGGGAATTCAACCAAAGAAGAAGAATGTGATTCACTTCAGATAAGTCAGCTACTGATACAGAGGGATGTCAGGTTTTGTGGGTTTTTTTTTCTATTCTTCCTCACTAATTCTTGACAAAACACATAAACACAACCAAAGTACAATAGCTGAATTACAACTGTGTAGTCTTATGCAACTACTTTCTCTCTCTCCCCTTCTCTCTGCTTGGAGTCAAGGTGTTTGTGCATTGTGCATTTTACTTCAAGGAGTGCTTTATAAAAGTGAGTTTATTACAGTGTTGCATGGAGTTAGCAATAATCATTCTAAATTAAGGTGCCTGATTATCACCCCCTAGGAAGGTCCTACTAAATGCAATCACAGCTTATTTTGAAAAGGATGTGTTAATTAAAGAAAACAACTATAAGACAAGCAGGATTCCTCTCAACTTGAAATCCAGTTTTGTCTCCCTCATTTGACAAGGAAACATACTAAGTCTGGAAGTTTCATTATATTCCTACAGTACTGTACCATTGTGCATGAAAGGGACATGTAGCTATATATGAAGCTTGTGCATGTGCATTGTATATCAGGTGTTCACAAACTACAGTGCAGGAGTCATATAAATAGGCGTAAAGGGGTCATGATACAGGGCACAGTCCTTTGTCCTGCATGCTCCCTTTAGGCATCACAAAAGAACTGCAAACAGAGTACTAGTCAACAGGACCAGAGTCAGGTGCCTAAGGGTTTGGCCTTTGGTACTCTTGTGCCCCCCCCCCCGTGATGGTGGTGTCTGCTCAGGGTGAAGCAGCACTTGGTGCTGAGGGGCTGGCGCTCAGTGCTGGGAAGGGGGCTGGGGCTATGGGGCCAGAGGTTGAGGTCCATGTTGGCTGGTCTGTCCCAGCAGGTCTGGGGTGTTCCAGAGGCAAGGCTGGCTAGTGCACCATGTGGCCTCTGGCAGCTGTGTTCCAGGGCCAGAAGCACACTTAGGCCATTGTACTGGGGCCCCCATCACAGTGAGCCATGAGGCTCTGGCACAGCAGACCAATAGTGCTCCTGACCCTGGACTGCCGCTGCTAGGGGTCACACAGCATGCAGCTGGCCCTGCCTCTGGAGTACAGCTGCAACATGCTGGCCCACCTCACCCCCTTGGTCAGACCAGGCAGCCCAGGGGTGCAAAAGAAGTGTTGTGAAATGCGGCCTTTGACCTCAAGGCCTCTGTTCTCCCAGTGCTAGCTGGGCCCCTTCCAGCACTCCCAATGGCCAGCTGGCACTGTGCTGGCTTGTGTGGCTCCTGGTTTTTGTGGGGTGGGTGGCCCAGGGCATCCCTATAGCCCAGGGCCAGGGGCTGCAGCCCCTAACACTCCTGAATTGCTGCATTGCACTGGCTCGGCTAGTCAAAGCGATTTCTGATGTCTTACATTTGTATACATTCTCTTGCATCCAATGACTCTTTGCAGTCTCAAGAGGGACACATCAGACAGTATGCCACAGAATTGACCCAGAGGATCCCACATTCACAACAGTGGAGGAGTAGTCTTCACCACCCACAGTGTGCTAATTCATACTAAACCATCTTGTTACATATTACCAGGAACATAGTTATTTCATGTTACCATTTGACTATGCTGTCATCTGTACAGTTAGCTTTGGCAAGCTGCCATCTCCGCATTGCTTGAGGACACTGTACTCTATTTTCACGGACAAGTGTCAGTGTTCATGAATTTCAATTCTCATGGAGTCAGTGCGTACATGAGTTGAGGTCTACTGCTAGTCTGTTTCCCTTGTGATGTCATTCTTATCTCTTTTTGTCATAAGAACTGCAGTAATGGAAAGAAATTTTTAGCATGTCAGACCCAGGCTTTCATCATTACTATGGCCTAGGAAACTGTTGAACAACATAGCCACTGAAACCGCTGCATTTTTGAGAATATCATAGCCTTGTCCAATGTTGTAGGCCTTATCTACACAGAAACATTCACCTTCATTAAAAGGTGCAAACTGATGTATGACACTTTTATTAAGACCTGGATGGATAACAAAGCTTTTTGGTTTTGCTTGAGGTTCCTCCGCACTCCTCCCACCCAAGAAATTTAAAACAATCAGGGGAAAATGTTTTAGGTTGGATCAAAAACTTTTTTTCTTTTAACAAATTTAAGTGAGTTAAAAATTAAAAAATGACATTGAACGAAAAAGTTTGCTCAAACCAAAATTAAATGTTTGGTTTCAATTTTGAGCATTTTTAACGCTTTTGTGTTTTTTTTTTTTTATAAATACCATTGAAGGAGATATGAAAACAAAAAAAAATTTCATTGTGAAAACATCAAAATGCAGCATTTTCACCTGTCTTTTGGGAGAGGGGGAAGGGGAAATGCAAACACTTTTATGAAACCAACACCAATTCTCATTGTGGTCTGACTGAATCCAGATTTTTCATTGAAAAAAAGTTTTGAGCAAAACATTTGACAGCAGTGCTCTCATTCCAGGTTAAAAGCAGCTTATTTAAGAGCAACTAAAGCTTGATCCTAAGCAATAAAAATAACTTATAAATGAATGGTTTAAACTGAAAAAAAATAATGTTCACACAGTCTTTGGTATCTAAATCAGTTTCAGTTAACACATTAAGTGAAACTGGAATGACTCTACCTGCCACAGGAACAGTGAATCCTGATCTTTTGACAGTTCAGCATCCCTTTAGTTTTGAATCAGTTCAGTTTTAATATCCCCCGGTGGGGTTAATATCATCTCTGCTTCATTTCTGGCTGAACTGCTCAATTTTTGTCACTAAGCCTGAAAAACTAAGTTTACCTGGTTTCTTTTCTTTTTCTTTTCAAAGAGAGGCTTTTATTACATGTCTTCTCAATGAATATCATCTCATGCTGTGCTCCTCACCTTCCACTGATAATCCATTCTAATTGGTTCGAAGGTGTGGTGTTAATTAGTTTGGGACTTGTGAAGGATGAGCCTGGAAGTAGAACGTTCAGTTATCCTTTACTTCAAACAGGATAAAAGCCAAATATATATATAACATGCTTCCCTTAGTGGTTTGTTCTCCTTCTCACATAACCTTACTGAATCATTAACTGGCTTTGTGTCTCAGGATTTTTGTATTGAAAAATCCCATTCTATGATTTTAATATAAGCCCATATAGCCACTACACTGGGGTCTTTTTTTGAAGATGAAAGTATCAGTTACTGAATGGAAAATTATTGTATTCATTACAAATAGAGTTACTAATTGTAATGAATATAATTATAATTGCAACTGTGTGTAACACATAATTCTTTGGAACAAGTACTTTAAAAGAAGCTGGCGCCATGAAGGTAAAGTGATGGTCCAAAGTCATGTTTTGTTTATCTAATTAGCATGCTGCCTAAATTGGGATCCTGTATACTGTGCTTGACCATAATCTTCCACAAATGAGTATTCCGAAAAACAAAGAAACTAGCCAAAAACAATAGTAAGATTTGTGAGAGCTAGAGACACAAACTTTCTTAATAGATGTCCAAAAGACAAGAGTGATCCCGAATCACGCTATTAGATCAAAAAGTAAAACTCAACTCTACATCCTTGTTTTTCAAGTAACAGGTTTGCAAAAGCAAGCGAACATATAACCCTTCACCCTTCACAGTATCCACAATACCCCATAACGTGATACAGAGGAGACCATGAGATGCCAGCAGAACACTAGATTATGTTTGCTTATTTGCTTTGAAAGTGTCTAGATACTTTGGTACAGTATAATGGCCTAAATAGATAAATTAGATGGTCAGAGCCCACTATTACCATCATCACTAGAATTTGGAGTCAAGAATAAGCTCTGAATCCCAGGATCTGAACCCACAGCAGTAATAGTGAAGGATTTTTATTTCTTTTATTTTGTGGAGGGTTTGGGGAGAGAGAAGAAGGATTAAAAGCCAGACTAGGCCAGTTTTACATATGGGGTCCAGGCATGGTCCAAGATGAGGGAAACATTGTGAGAACAAAATGATCTCACAAGCTTTCTTGTATGTGAGGTTGAAATATCATTAGATCTGTTCCCAGTAATGTGGTGTTATCATCTTCCAACCTCAAGACTTGGTTCCGTCTGAATCTTGGGCTATGTCTACACTAGCCAAATAACTTAGCCTGTGTCTACACTAGGCTTTGCCTTGTTCAGACTAAGAAATTTCTTAGTTAGAACTGAGCAAAGCTTAGTCCAAACTAATAAGTTTGCTTGGTTATTCCAGACTAAGTGCTTAGTTTGAACTTTAGTTTGAACTATGCTCAATGTAGATATGGACTAAGGCATAGTTCGAACTAAAAAAAGTTTGAACTAAGCCATTAGTTCGAAATAGCACATATCCTAGTTTGAACTGAAACGTTAGTTTGAACTAGGGCACGCAGCTAATTTGAACCAAAAAGCTGTGGTTGGTCCAAGGTTAGTTTGGACTAACCTCGGATTTTTTAGTTTGGACTAGCAACTCCAAACTAAAAAAAAAAAAAAAAATAGATGTAGATCTAGCTTTAAATTCCAGGCCCAAACTTAAACTTAATCTACAGTAAAAGCACCTCAAAAGGCTTTGTTTACTTTAGCTGGAGGTGAGCAAATAAAAATAAATTGTGCCCTCTATTTTGCTTTGAGCGATGGGTACTCTCTTATTTGCTAAATATCTGCCAATTCTTCAGTATACAATCTCAAAGAATTTATGTTGCAATGAAGATTCTGGCCCTATGCCATACTCGGTCTGGAGAAGCCTCTTCAAATTAAATCAAACCTAACGTGATTTCATTCAGGCACAGTGTAGTTACTATCTTCCACAATAAAGTGACCCTATTCTTATGTTAAGGAAGCAGTAGACTTGATATATATCTTGATTTTAGTAAGACTTTTGCCAAAGTTGCTCATGATATTCTCTTAAGCAAATTAAGGAAATGTGTATAGATGACTGTACTGTAAGGTGGGAGCAAACCAGTTGAAAAATGAAACTAAAGGAGTGGTTATCAATGGTTAGCTGTCAAACTAGGACAGATATAGTAGGTTCCAACCAGGTTCTGTCCAGCATCCACTATAGGTCAATATTTCCATTAAAGAGATGGAAAATTAAGTGGAAAAATGCTTACAAAGTGTGCTAATGACACAGAGGTGGCCTTAGGCAATTGGGGGCCCTAGGTGAAGGCCCGTTGTGAACCAAACTAACATGACTGTCCCTCTGGAACTTGTAAATTATTCTTGGGTATGATATTTTTAAAGATCTTCCCATCCGGAAGCTTGTAAGTTGATCACCTTTTACTTAACATAAATGAGCTAATGCTGAACTACAAAGTTAAAATGAACATTTAATTTTTTTTTAAAAGTATGAGCATTAATTAATAAAGAAAAAGTGGTGACATTAACGATGGCTCAAAAATACCTAAATTCCACATTTAAAATTTTGGCAGTCAAATCTTAGATATTTTTTGTATAGGCTTGGGTTTATGTGCACTAGACATTTAATACAAATAGTTATAATAAATAAAAATAAGTGAAAAGGTTTCTAGAGTGTAGCTATACATGAAAAACACCAAATTTCAATGAAATTCTCTGAAGTACTCAAATTTATAAGACTCTGGCCCCCTCAAAAATATTAAATAGTAAATACAGAAGAAGCTAAAAAATTACTTACCAAAAGAAAGACATACAGCACAGACATCACACACAGCTGTAATGATTGCCTAAGGGCAGCACTGTATTTACATATAGCAGCCTATATGGACCTATCTGGTAACCTGAGCTAACCAAAGCCAAAGTAAAAAGTGTCACAAAGTCAAAGGAAAAGGCAAAAGAACAGGTAAAAAGGAAAAGGCAATATTTCACAAAATTAAAAAAGATGGCAGAATAAATAGCCACACTGAGGAATTAAAAGCTGAGGCCACTGCAGAAGTTCCTGCTATTATGCTGTCTATTGCTTGTTCCTGCTTTTTCTTAGCATGTTAATATGAAGGCAATAGTGAAATCTGCAATTCAAATGAAGCACAAATCCTAATGATAGTTTGCCTTGATGAGCCAAGAGTAGAAAGTGCTTAGGCTTCCAGACCTACTAGCTCTACTAGATGGGAACAGTTTCTAAATTTTTCTATATTTTTATTTCTATCCGCCAAATTGAGAATGGGGCCCCTTATTACTTGGGGCCCTAGGCAGCCACCTGCTTCGCCTACCCCAAAAGCCACCATTGTAATGACACCAGGGTGGGAGGGGTTACAAACAATTTGAAAGACAGGATTGGAATTCAAAATGATCTTGATAAATTGGAGAATTGGTCTGAAATCAACAAGATGAAATTCACTAAAGACAAGTACAATATACTACACTATGGAAAGAAAAAAATCGAAGGCACAAGCAGAAAATGTAAACTAAGTGACCAGATATCAGGACTGCAAAATAGGATTTTGGGGGTATAGTGGACCACAATAGGACATAAGTTAACAGTGTGATGCACCTGCAAAAAATGTAAATATCCTTCTGGGATATATTAACAGGAGGGCTATATATGAGACACAGGAGGTTTCGTACCGCTCTAGTGGGCACTGATGAGGCCTTGGCTGGAACATTGTATCCTGTTTTGGGCACTATACTTTAAGAAAGGTATAGACAAACTGGAGAGAGTTTCAAGGACAGCAACAAAAATTTAAAAGGTTTAGCAAACCTTACCAATGAGGAATGTTTAATGAAACTGGGCATGTTTATTTTTGAGAAAACATACCTAAGAGGCTGTAATGAGGAGGAGGAAGAAAAAATTGTTCTCCTTAACTGCTGATGATAGGACCAGAAGCAAAGGACTTAAATTGTAGCAAGGGAGATTTAGGTTGGACATTAGGAAAAAATTCCTAACTGTCAGAGTGATTAACCACTGGAATAAGTTGCCTAGGCAGGTTATGGAATCTCTATCATTGGAAGTGTTTAAGAGCAGGTTAGACAAACACCTGTCAGGGATGATTTAAGAGGGTACTTGCTCCTGCCATGAGCGCAAGGAAGGGGACTCGATGACCTCTCATGGTCCCTTCCAGTTTCTGTGATTCTGTGGCCGAGGGGGAACCTAAGAACTTCTAATATGGCAGTAGCAGACCAACGAAGGAGACACCAGGGAGCCATGAGCCAAAGCATAAGTCTGGGAGGGAGCACCAGGCTGTTCCTCACCAATCCTTATTCTGGTCCACTGCTATTCCTGGATGCCTAACAATCATTCACAGATGAGCAGGAGACAGCAGGTGATAAGCACTGACCTGGATTCACTGGGAGGGAGCAGGATGGGGCTGTCCCCTGTCCTCACCAGGTTTCCCACTACAGGGGTTAGGCTGAATAGTTGCCTCCAGCCCTGAAGGAGTTGGGGAGGGTAAGGCTGGAGGCTGCAACTATCTCCCCCTCCCATTGTCCTCACAGCTGAACATAGGGGCTCCCAGCCCAGCTGCAGCCAAAGTTTCCAAGTTCCCTGACCTACCTGTCAGTTGGGGGGTTAGACTGCCCCATCAGATCCATTACCAGGCTGCAGAGTGGAGAGGCAGGCACTGCACACTGGGAAAGAGCAGTGGGGGGAGAAGGCAGTGGAGCCAAGCTTGCATTTGCACCCTCACAAGCCTCCAGCCCTCCTCCTCCACTCTGCAGATACTGAGCCCCCTCCCCGGTGCAGCTGGGGGGCTGTGCCAGGACACCTCTTGCCCTGTGTGAGGGCATGAAGTGTGAGAGGGGCACAAATGCAAATCTGACTCCCCAGCAACAGAGATCCTTGGTATGCAGCTAAAATATAGTAAGATTTGTTAAAGAGAGGACAGTGATCACTGCTATTGAAAAAAGGAAATTCACTAATTGCCTTCATCTGTAGCAAGGAAGATTCAGGCTAAATATTAATAAATAATTCTAAGTATGAGAATAGTTAAATATTGGAGCAGGTTACCAAAGGAGGTAATGGAATACTGTCATGAGGAGGGTTTTAAGAACTGGTTGGACAAACACATGTTAGGGATGGTCCAGTTTACATGGACCTGCCTCAGTGCAGGGGGCTGGACTAAATAACCTGACTAGGTCCCTTCCAGGACTATATTCTAATTGACTGCGTTAGCTTTGTCTTCTCATTTACACTGGTCACCAGGATCCACATTAGGAGTGTCAGAGCCCTGGAGGTGGTGATCTAACTTTCATCTATGCCATCCGGTTCTGAAAATGGAGTGGTGTGTTGCTAATGTTGGCATGAAAGAGTTCTTTTCTTGAAATCAGCAGGTGAAATTCCATTGATTCAATATGTGTGGCTGACCCTCAGTCCTACAGGGAAGAACTAGCCACAAATTTAGAGGTCTGGAGATTCAGCAGTGTGAGCTGTTTGTCTCTTAACATTATTCCCATGATACTAAATTCATAGGTGGCAACTGGACTCAGTGTATCCCCTTACAAAGACTCTCATCTTTATAAGCCATGCAAAGGCTTATTTAGATTTCTACATCCACTAAAAGCAGGTGGTATATTGCCCTATGGATATGAACCATCCACTGCAACTGCAAGCTGGAGGGTATTTGTATCCGAATAGGCCCTAAATCAAGGGAATGGAAAGGGAGAGATGATTTCCAGAAAATCAACTTGTTTCCTAGGCAGATGAAATGTATTATAACTTATCATTGATTTGTCAAAACAAACAAAGAAAATCAATGGAACAGAAAAAGTTTCAAAATGGGGATTTAATTTAGGCAGTGAGACAATAACATCACTGTAAATATTTGTATTCAGCTAGAAATAAGCAAGAGCTTGCAACTGAATCAATATAGTGAAATGTACTTTAGATGGGTATTATTTAGTATGTAGGACCCAACCCTGAGATGCATATAGGAGTCTTACTCCTGTGTTCTTCACAGTCTCTGTAGGCCTCCATTCCCACCTGAAAGTTGTCTCCCTGTTGTATGTCTACAGACATGCATCACAGTTAGGCAAAGTAATGAACTTGGCCTCTGAAGGAAGGGACAGGACTGGGGGGCTTCCAAGCAGCTTTTCAGCCACTGCTTAGGGTGATTGCCCCACCAACATTCAGGGCTAGATTTTGGTGTTCATAGGCCCTAGGCACTTTCACTCCAAAATGTTCAAAAAGAGGGGTAAATGCCAATTGAATTATGTCAATCGACATGATGCACTGCAAACTATTCTAATGCTAAACCACGTGATTTTCCTTATTTTTCCTTATTTTTTCTGCTTTTTTAATTTTTTCCTTCCTTTGTAGGCCCTAAAAATTTCATAGGCCCTAGGTACTGTACTTACCATGCCTAATAGGAAATCTGCACTGCCAGCATTTGATAACAACTATGTGGGGGTCGTCCTGATAAAAATACCAGATCACTGTAACTTAGCCCGTGGTGCCACTTATGTTATGTGTCTCTTTGCATTCAAACCACTCTGGCAAGTAATTTACGAGTATGTAACTATAGCATGATTTAGATCCCAATTTTCAACCTTTCTGAATCAAACCCATTCACTGTGGCATAGCCAGGTTCTCTGGTGCCAAGGGGCTAAATCAACTGTATGACCCGCCTCAACCATGCCTCATGTCCCCCATGCCTTGTGCAGCTCACAGGGCAGAAAGGGTCCCAGCCTCCCCACCAAAGCTGCCCTAGGGACGGGAGAATCTCTAAGGGCCAGGACTCCAGACCCCTCTGCCAAGCTGCAAGGGGAGCACTGGTTCAGATTAGAGGACCCCCTGCCCTCTCAGCTGCTGGTCAGGGGCAAGGCAAAGGGGGAACTGGAAAACACTGCTCCTCAGCAGAGGAAGAGCAGTCTGGTCCATCTGCTGAGATAGTGGAGCCACCATGTGGCACCCTGAAACTAGGTAGCCCAGCCTGGGGCCCCTTTAATCTGGCCCTGATGTGGGGCTGGCCTAGCGCCCTCTGCAGCTTAGCACCCTGGGGCCTGGCTCCCCACCCCACTCCATTATGCCAGTGCCCCTTCATGCCTCCTTTCTCTGGTTCCCACTCTACTTTCATGCACAGTTTATAAGTCAAATTTACCAGATGAACTTTTTTTTCAGAACAGTGGAAAATACTTCCACCTCTCTCTGCAGACCATATCTACCTCACTCAATTTTAATGCATTAGTGTGAAAAACCTAAACAGTCCTTTTGTATTTTATTTTTTTATGTAAAAAGTTTTCCTAATTTATCTCACTTTATATTAAAGATGCATTTATGAAGAGACTTGAAGACTTCAGAGAGTCATTAACGAATGGTTTAATGTGTGGTTAATCAACTGTGACTCCAACAGGTCAAGAGGTTTTTAATAACCATCTATAACACAGTCTAGTGACCTGCTTATAATCATCTGTAACTTATGCTACTTATGTTTCTAAAAGGTGTAAACCATTTTTCTTTATTGATTAGTCTTTTATAACTGTTCTATAAAATCACTGTTCACATAAAGTGTAAACATTTAATTAATGACATTTACAAATATCTTAATTTAACACTTGAATACTTATAAATGTAATACTCAATATTTGGCACACCCAGCTGTCAGATGTTTGACATCTGGAAGATCTGTTGGAAGGCATAAGTACTTGCGCTGCTCTATGATCTCACAGGAATTTTGTCAAATTTAAACCCTTCAGTTTTCATGATCAATGATTTCAAATTAAAAAAAATTAAGTATAGCTAATACTACAATTCCATCAGCAATATTTTTAACAATTTTGGATGGAATTACAACAAATAATTCAGATTATGCTGTTCAAGAGATCCATCCTTTAACAAGTGCACAACTGTAAAGTTTGAGTTTTATCTCACAAATCTATTTTCTACTGATGCCAGTTACATAAACTATTTTCTCCAGGGTAGCTAGTGTTCTTGTGTTCCATGTGCACTTTAAGTTTGGAATCAGGATTAAATACATAAACTCTGATGCAGCTAGTAGGTACTAAAAGCTGGGGTTTCACTATGCTCCCTCAATTAACCACATATATGACACAAATTCATGAGGCCCAGCTGGATCATTATTATTGTCATCATTTCAGAGAAAGAAGAAAAATTTGGATGACAATTAGCACATGTAGTATAATGCTTAAAATCTTACAGTCATTTAACCTTCTTACTTACATTCACAGATATCTGATTTAGACGAAGCCCAATTAAACAGTTCAGTAGGCTATACAGTGTAATTGTAATTGGTTTGTGCCATAGTGCTTCATAGTGAAGCAAATATGAATGCCACCAGCATTTCATGGGCCAAATTTTCAGCTGGCTGTGTACCAGCCCTCCACTTGTATCCACATCAAATTGCATATAAATATACATATGCCCATTTTTAGCAGGTGAAAGTATTTTATACCCACTTGGCACAAAGTCAGATCCACAAAGCTATTTAGATACCTACATCTCAGGTATAAGTAGATTCTGAAATCCTCATTTTGGCTCCACTGTGATCCACAAAGTTGATGCTGAATCCTGTAGGTACCTAAACTTATTCAGTGTGTAAGTTTTTCAGAGTCTTTCTCTGATCCAATGATTATTTGACTGTGGAAAAATATTTAAATAGGCACTTGGTGCAGGAGAGAGTGGACACGGATGTAGGAATGACTTAATAGTCCAGTGGTTAGGGAACCCCTGTAGGAGGTGGGAGATGTTGAATCCAGTCCCCCTACTTGAATCACTCTTTTATTATTTAGCCAGAGTGCAATAGCTTCAACAGAAGAGCTTGAGGAAGCCCCACATCAGAATATTCCATTGTGCACCAGTTAGAGCACTCTCCTGAGAGGTGTGAGATTCTTGTTCAAATCCTTTCTCCTTTCTGGAAGAGAGAGGGAAATTGTACCTGGTTCTCCCACAGCCCAGCTGAGTGTTCAAACCACTAGGCCAGTGGTTCCCAAACTGGGGTCTGGGGACCCCTGGGGGTCCACAGACATGTTGCAGAGGGTCCGCAGAGCCTCTCCCTACTGGGGCCACAGTCCAGCTGCAGCCCCAATGCTCCTCACCAGGCCTGCCTCTCCCTGCCCATATCCAAATCCCAGCATGGGAATGGGGCTGCAGTGGCTCCCTGTGAGGGCAAGGGCAGGGGGCCATAGCCACCGCGGCTTAGATCCCCAGCAATGTGGGCCATACTGGTGGTGGTGTTGCTTGCTGGCTGTCCTAGCGGTGCCGCCTAGCGCGGGCTACAGTCTGCCTGTATGGGCCAGATTACATAATCAGCTGGGGGAGTGCAAAGATCTTTTTTGTTAAAAAGGGGTCCCCAGCCTGAAAAAGGTTGGGAACCACTGCACTAGGCTAAAAGCTATAAAATAGGTGGCATCACCATCTCTTCTAGCTATTTTGTGTGTAGTAAGGCAGCAATCTAAGTTGCCTGACTCCAGGTGGCAGCTTCCTGTTTGTGGATTGCTAAAATGACACAGGCACCTTCACGAAGCCTGGATTTATGTGTCTATCTCTGATAGACGTACCAGGCTTAGTACACATCCCTCTCCTTAGCATTCCCTGTTGTCTAGTTTAGGGTGTGTCTACCCTGCTGAGGTTGCATGGATTGATGTTGCGGGATCAATTGAGAAGGCTGTAGAGACCCATTCAATCTATCCCCAAAGTGCTGTTTGATCAATGCCATTTGTCTACCTATCCAAAAAGAGGAAGGCCGTGTCAACCAGAGGGTGTCTCCAGTTATAGAATCATATCATAGAATCATAGGGTTGGAAGGGACCTCATAGGTCATCTAGTCCAACCCCCTGCCAGAGGCAGGACCACTCCCACTTAAACCATCCCAGTCAGGGTTTTGTCCAGCCGGGCCTTAAACACCTCCAAAGATGGAGACTCCACCACCTCCCTCGGCAGCTCATTCCAAGACTTCACCACTCTCCTGGTAAAAAAGTTTTTCCTCATATCCAGCCTTGACCTCCCTAACCGCAACTTGAGACCATTGCTCCTCGTTCTGTCCTCCGTTACTACCGAGAACAGTCGAGCTCCATCTTCCTTAGAGCATCCCTTCAAGTAGTTGAAGGTTGCTATCAAATCCCCTCTCAATCTTCTCTTCTGCAGACTAAATAAGCCTAATGCTTTCAGTCTTTCCTCATAGGGCTTGTGCTCTAGCCCTTAAATCATTTTGGTTGCCCTCCTCTGAACTCCCTCTAGCATGTCCCTGTCCTTTTTGTAGTGGGGAGCCCAAAACTGAACACACTATTCTAGATGTGGCCTCACCAGTGCAGAATAGAGGGGAATGATCACATCCCTTGATCTGCTGGTAATACTTCTTTTGATGCAGCCCAGTATGCCATTGGCCTTTTTGGCAGCAAGAGCACACTGCTGACTCATATCCAGCTTCCCATCCACCATGACCCCCAGGTCCTTTTCTACACTGCTGCTACTTAGCTGAATGTTTCCCAGCCTGTAGCAGTGCATAGGGTTTTTTTGTCCCAAATGCAGGATTTTACACTTATCCTTATTGAATCTCATAAGATTTCTATTGGCCCACTGTTCCAATTTATCTAGGTCTCCCTGAATCCTGTCCTTGCCCTCCAGTGTGTCTACTGGTCCTCCCAGCTTGGTGTCATCCGCAAACTTACTGAGAGTGCAGTCTATTCCATCATTCAGATCATTGATGAAAATGTTGAACAGAACCGGCCCCAGTACCGACCCCTGGGGCACACCACTCATGACTGGTTGCCAGCTAGACATGGAACCATTGATCCCTACACGCTGAAACCATTGATCTAGCCAGTTCTCTATCCACCTTATAGTCCACCTATCCAACCCATAATTCCTTAATTTGCCAATGAGAATGCTGTGGGAAACTGTATCAAAAGCCTTGCTAAAATCAAGGTATAGCACATCAACGGTGCTTCCCGCATCCAGAAAACCAGTCATCTGCTCATAGAAGGAAATGAGATTGGCCAGGCATGATTTACCCTTGGTAAATCCATGCTGACTGATCCTGATCACTTTATTTTCCTCTAAGTGTTTTAGGATGGATTTTTTGAGAATCTGCTCCATAATTTTTCCAGGGATTGAGGTGAGGCTGACTGGTCTGTAATTCCCTGGATCCTCCTTTTTCCCTTTCTTGAAAATAGGCACTACATTTGCTTTTTTCCAGTCCTCTGGCACCTCCCCCATTCTCCATGAGTTTTGAAAGATAACGGCCAGCGGTGCGGCTATTTCGTCGGCCAATTCCCTTAGCACCCTTGGATGCAGTTCGTCTGGCCCCATGGACTTGTGCACTTGCAGCTTCTTTAAGCAGTCCCTAACCTGACCTTCCATCACCAAGGGCCTGTCTTCTTCTCTCCCATCTGCCACACCCATGGTAGTGGGCTGGGAGCTGACCCTGCCTGTGAAAACTGAAGAAAAAAATGCATTGAGCACCTCAGCTTTTTCCTCATCCTCTGTCACAAGGATGCCTGCCCTATTCAGCAAGGGGCCTACACCATCCCTGATCCTCTTTTTGTTACTAATATACTTGTAGAACCCCTTCTTGTTATCTTTTACATCCCTCGCTAGCCGCAACTCCATTTGTCCTTTGGCCTTTCTGATTTTATCCCTGCAGTCCCTAGCAATATCTTTATATGCCTTTTTGGTCATCTGACCAAGCTTCCACTTCCTATAAGCTTCCTTTTTATGCTTAAGCTCAGAGCAGAGTTCTCTGCTAAGCCATTCTGGGTGCCTCACATGTTTGTTCTTTCTCCTAATTGGAATGGCAACTTCCTGTGCCCTTAGCAGAGTTTTTTTTAAAATATAGCCAACTCTCTTGGACTCCTTTCCCCTTCAGATTAGCTTCCCAAGGGATCCTGCCCATCAGTGCCCTGAGGGAGCCAAAATCTGCTTTTTTGAAGTCCAGGGTTTTTGTTTTGCTTCTTTCCTTCCTTCCTTTAATCAGCATCCTGAACTCAACCATGTCATGGTCACTACTGCCTAGCTTGCCATTTACCTCTATGTCCCTGATCAATTCTTCCCTGTTTGTGAGCAGCAAGTCGAGCAGTGCAAGGCCCCTAGTTGGTTCCTCTAGCATTTGTACTAGAAAGTTGTCCCCAACACTCCCTAAAAATCTCCTGGATTGCCCATGCACTGCTGTATTGGCCTCCCAGCAGATGTCAGGGAAATTGAAGTCCCCCATCAGCACCAGGGCCTGTGATCTAGAAGCTTCCGCTAGTTGTCCATAGAACACCTCATCCACCTCCTGCTTCTGGTTTGGTGGTCTATAGCAGACCCCCACCGCAACATCCCCCTTGTTGCTTTCCCCTCTCAATGTAACCCACAGACTTTCTACAGGCACGCTTCCACTTCCATAATGGAGCTCTGAGCAGTCATAGAGCTCTTTTACATATAACGCTACTCCTCCCCCTCTTCTTCCCTGCCTGTCCTTCCTGAACAGTTTATAACCATCCATGGCAGAACTCCAGTCGTGCAGACTATCCCACCACGTCTCTGTTATTCCTATAATATCATAGTTCCCTGTATGCGCTAATATTACCAATTCTTCTTGCTTATTTCCCAGGCTCCTCGCATTAGTGTATAGGCACCTAAGATATCCGGCCGATTGCCCTATTTTGTCATGTTGATTTCCAATTCTATTACATAAACCTCCTTGCATTTTTTCTAGGAGTTCTCCTCCCCCACTCTCCTCGCGTACTGGGGCTTCAGTAGAGCCCTTAAGACATTTGTTTGATTCCCCCGCCATGTTCCAACTACCTTCTCTTTTATTGCTGGTGCTACAGTCCCAGCACCCCCCAAGTTCCATCCCTCCCCCCAGATCACCCATATTCTCACTTACCTGTGGGCTTTGGTCTCCTTCCCCCGTTGAACCTAGTTTAAAGCCCTCCTCACTAGGTCAGCCAGTCGGTGCCCAAATATGCTCTTCCCCTTCTTGGACAGGTGAAGGCCATCTCTGCCTATCAATCCTCTGTCCTGAAACAGGACTCCATGGTCAAGGAAGCCAAATCCTTCCTGACGATACCATCTTCGCAGCCAGGCATTCACCTCCAGGATACATCTCTCTCTCCTCAGGCCTCTAGCCTTGACTGGAAGGATCAAGGAGAACACCACCTGTGCTCCAAACTCCTTCACCCTCGCTCCCAGAGCCCTGAAGCAGCATAGTGAACCTACCACTATATAGTAACATAAGTCAGTGGGAGATATACAAGCTATATAATTTAGCATGTGACTTTCCCATTGACCACCAGATGCAGTATAAACCAGATCTTAGACAGGGAGCTTACCTAGCCTGCTGGCTTTTCTGGATGACATACTCAGATGCTAGTCTCTTCTCTTTCAGTGTATTGGGAGATTAGGCACCTAACTCAGCTTTTGTTGAGAGCAGTGTTAACATCTGTGATTTTCTAGGTGCCTAAAAGTTAGTCATTGCAATGCTAATTTTGTGTTACAATGTCCAAGTCTCTTTGTGGATCTCACCTCCCAATGATGACACAAGCTTGAAGGCAATAAAGAACCATAACCCAATTCACAAAATACAAAAATCCCTGTTTATTTTCAAAAGAGAATTATGGAATAATTGAAAATGCTAAAGACAACCAAAACCATGATTCCTAACTCTCAGAATTGTGGAATGAAGAAGAAAGAATCCAGTCTTTTGTGTTTATACTTTACTGTAGTGATTCAGTCCTGGGTAAGGATTCTGCTACTAGATTTTTCTTTTCATTTTTTTTTAATCTCCTACAAGAAAGGAGCATTGTATCACTCTGCCAGCCTTAGGAAGTAGAAGTTCCAGTACAATACACCAGAGTGACAGTTAATTAGGAACTACATATTGAAATCTGCCTTAATATGGTGCTATGAAGACTATCTTATGTGTGCAAATAGGCTTAATTAGTGTCACAGACTTAACTGATTATGAAGGAGAATACCAATAAATTAGTGTAGGTTTACTTACAAAATAATAACCAATCATAATTAAAACAAACTTTCCTGAGGAAGAGAAATATAGAAAAAGATTTTGCCTTTCAAACACCTGCATTGTAAATCAGGACAGCTTTTTATTCCTTGTCAATAATTTGCCTTGTTCTCTCTTTCCTGTGTACCCCTTTAGTTTTGTAAAACACTGCTGAGGGTTTGTGATAGGCTATATAAACCTCAGGTGCTTAGCTAGATGGTTCTGGCTTGCATTCTCAGGATCTATTTGATTGCCAGATGTGGAACTGGGAAAGATGTTCTCTCATGACAGTCTGGCAATGACTTTGGGGATTTCTCCTTCTGCAGCATATGGTGTGAGTTGCTTTACAGGGATATCTGGGCATATCTCTTTTTTAATAAAATTCCATTCTATCTCAGGGGCTTTGGGTATTGGTGCATCTCAGTTCCTCTGATTCTCTATCTGTGGCACATAATAGTTTAGTCTCCTGAGAGAAGGCATATCTTGATCTAATTTAAATTGTTTGGTTTAGCATAAGGGTGCTGGATGATAGTGGTGGCCTCTGCTCTACAGGAAGCCAGGACTCTATGACACTCATCCAAAAAGGGTTAAAGAAAGTTTGTGGATTCATAGGCCCTCACTCCACTACACTTGCAGGAGGTGTTGAGCCTGGAGAGAGTAATTAAAAGCACTGAACTTAAGTGAGGTGGGAGTGCTCCATGAAGGAAAATAGGTAGCTGGCTTTCACTCAATAAGTTTCAGCTACCTTGGGTGACTGGGAGACAGAGCTTCTGTAAGTGAAGGTAAGTTTGTAACAGGAGCCTAAAGCAGCTAGGAAGGAAAGCTCAGATGGGGGAGTCTGCTCAAGGTTTTCTGTGCTTGTAGCTACCTACAAGGAGATTTCTGTAATGCCAGGGGTTCTGTGTGAGGAGAGAGGAGAAATTTTTGTTCCAGCAGGAGTGGATAGATCACCAAAAATGCTGAATAAACAAGAAGTCTTGTGGCACTTTCAAAGAGTAACAAATTTTAATTATTGCATGAACTTTCATGGAAGAAAATTCCACTTTTTCAGATGCTTTGATGATTACAGAATGGGACACAAATAAATGCAGGGAAGTATAAATTATAAGATTAAGTCAAACTGTTACAGCAAATCAATGCAGTTGTTTAGATTCAAACAGTGGACAACAGCACATAGCAGAGAGGTGAGGGGAAAAGGAAAGCAAAATCACCTGTTTTAATGAGAAAAGAAACCATGATCTCTATTTAACCCTAAGGTGGTGGTATCAAATTTGCATATGAATTCCAATTCTGCAGTTTCTCTTTGAAGCTTTGATTTGTTATCTATTTGCTTAAGCATGGCTATTAACAGATGATTGATGGCATGATCAGGAAGACTGAAGTGTTCCCTTCTTGATTTTTTTCATATTTTTGAAGTCAGATTTTTGTCCTTTGTCGCCCTGCCCCCCCCCCCCCCACCAACAGAGCGCGTCCTGTTTGTTCAGTGTAGAAGATGGGGGAGGGTGCTTCTGGCACATGATAATGGTATAAATCACATTGGTGAATGAGCCTTTGATGGAGTAACTGGCTTGATTAGGTCCTGTGATGTGTCTTCTGTGCAGATATGAGGGCAAAGTTGATAATGTGGTTTGTTGCTTTAATGTTTCTGTTGTTAGGTCTGTTGTTGCTGGTGACTATTTGTTTAAGGTTGGGGGGAGGGTGTCTGTAAAAGAAGAGCAGTCTGCCACCCAAGGCCTCAGAGAGTAAGGGATTGTCTTTGTAGAATATTCTGTAGGTTCTTGATAATGTGCTGTAGAGGTTTGACTTGGGGGTTGTAGGTGATGACCACTGATGTGTTGTTGTCTTCTTTCTTGGGCTTTCCTGTAGTAGTTGGCTTCTGGGTACCTATCTGACTTTGCCAATTCACTTCTCCACATAGGTACTGTAGTTTTAAGAGTGCTTGATTTTGATCCTGAAGGTGTCTGTCCCTGTCTTAGGGATCAGAGCAAAAGCAGTTATCTCTTGGGGCTTGGCTATAGATGATGACTTGAGTGGTGTGTCCTGGATGGAAGCTTGAGGGATGGATTAACTAAAGAGGTCTGTCAGGTTTTTGGTATAGGATTGTGTTTGTGTCCCTCACTAATTTGTATTGTAGTGCCCAGAAAGTGGCCTTCCTATGCAGAGTGTTCCAGGCCAAGTTTGATTGTGGAGTGGAGATCATTGAAATCTTCAAGAGCATCCTTTCTATGGGTCCAGATGATAAAGATTTCCTCAATGTAGCATAAGTAGAGGAGCAGTTCTTGGGGACAAGACTGGAGGATGTGTTCTAAATCAGACATAAAAATGTTGGTATATTTTGGGGTCATGTGGATACCCACAGGAGTGCTGCTGACATGAAGATAATTTATATCTTCAAATCTGAAGTGGTCGTGAGTGGGTACAAAGTCACAAAGCTCAGTCATGAGGTGTGCCGTGACATCATCTGAGACAGTTCTCCTAATGGATTGTAATCTGTCTTTGTATGGGATGTTGGTGTACAGAGCTTCTACATCCATAGTGACCAGGATGGTATAATCTGAAAAATGCAATCTATTGATGATTTTTCAGAGGACCTCCACAGTGTCTCAAAGATACTAGGAGTGTTGATATCATAGCATCTACAAGAGTCCACATAGCCCTGCTGTAAGAGTGCCAATGCTTGAGATGATGGGGTGTCCAGGGTTTTAAGGGTTATAGATTTTCAGTAGTAGGCAGAATATCCCTGGCTGAAGTTTAGGGTGTGTCCTCCTTCATTTGTTCCTGTGTTGCCTTGTGGAGTTTCTTCAGCAGGTGGTACAGTTCCTTTTGGTATTCCTCAGAGGGGTCAGAGAGAAATGGTTTGTAGAATACCGTGTTTGAGAGTTGTCTGTTAGTCTCCTGATTATAACCCAATTTGTTCATGATGATGACAGCACCTCCTTTGCCAGCTTTCTTGATAATAATGTCAGAGTTGGTCTTTAAGACTGTAGATGGTATTGCATTCTGGATAGCTGAGGAGCTCTGCTGTGGATGTGTAGATGATGTCTCGAATGAGCAATGCTAATGCACAGTATGTCTTCGGGTGAGTATGAGAAAAGTCCAGTCAAGGCTAAGGTAGGAAGTAGTTCAGGAAAGCTGTAACGGGTGTTTGTAAGATTTTGAGCATGATCCCTGGGTTTGAATCACTCTTTCTTTATTTAGCCAGGGTGCAGCAGGAGACACTAAGGGAGCCCCATATCAGAATGTTCTATTCTGCACTGGTTAGAAAACTCTCTTGAGAGGGTAGAGGTTCCTGTTCAAATCTCTTCTCCTTTTTGAACAAGAGGGAGGAATTGTACCTGGTTCTTCCACATTCCAGCTGAACTCACTAAGCTCAAAGTTACAATGTGGGTGGTACCACCACCCCCTCTGGCCATTTTGTATGAAGTGATGCAGGGGTCTAACTCATTCCCTCAAAGATTGCATTAGACACCTACACTGCTTCACTCCAGGTAGCAGATTCCTGTTTGTGGGTCACTAAACTAATAAAGATGCCTCTTGGAAGCTGGATTTAGACCTCTACCTCTGAGAGGTACTGGTGATCTTAGGGGAAGAGATGCATATGGATTCCCTTACTGCATTTCCGAAGATGGTAAAACAAACACCCTGACTAGGAGTAAGGGCTCTTGGAACTCGCCTTAGTCCTTAACCCCCCACATATCAGGGATAAGGACTAGTGAGTCTGGAGTTAGACCAAAGGCACAATATGAGGTCAATGAATTACTTGTTGGATTAATAGATTAGCCTGGAAGGATCTGGCTGGAGGATCAAGCCACAAGAAGAAGTTGATTGCTACAGCATCACAGTCACTATCAGCAAAGGGTGCCAGAGACAGAAAGCCTGTTCTGCAGTGCCAAGCCATAAGGAGGTGAACTAGCTGGTGAGTCCCACTCTGCATTTAACACACAAACTTGTGTGAGGGAAACGTTTGTCATCTTAGGTTTGACATTCCAATGCATTATGATTGGCGTATCTTTATGGAAGGTATGAAGTAATACGGAACAAGTTCTAGAATATTTTTAATGATCTGTACTAATGGAGAACTGTAATTCCATGTTGGAGGTAGTGGACTGTGTAGAAAGTAGAATTCATATCTAAACGATCTAAATCCAATAATCCTCCTTAGTCCGAATATTCACATTTATCTAGAAGGTGATTAGCTTGCTAAAGAGGTTTTTGCAGTCTGTACAAAGATTTCTGAAGGCTAGCTGTCTAATAACAGCCACATTCTGGATCCCTTACTCATAAAGGATAGCACAATGGAGACAATCCCATTAATTTCAACACGACTAAACACAGAGTGACAATGGCTGAATTTGTTATCCTCTTTACATAACACTTCTTATAACAATATTGGTAACAGATTTTTTATACCTCTATTCATACTGAATAGCACCATACACCATAAGTAGTTTTAAGACATCAGTGGGCCTACTAGTACAATAACATTAATGAGTAAGTTCCAAAGGAGCAGCCATGTTAGTCTAGTAAAGCAAAAAAAAAAAAAAAAAAAATCTTGTGGCACTTAAAAACTAACAAATTTATTTATCACATGAGCTTTTGTGGGAGAAAATCCCACTTTGTCAGATGCTTTGAAGAGGGGGAACTTACAGAATGGAATGAAAATAAATGCAGGGGAGTGTAAGGTATGGGTTCAGGTCATACTGCAACAGTAAATCAGAGCATTTGTAAAGATTCAAACTCTAGGAAACAGCACATAGAAGGAGGGTGAAGTCAAATTACTAGTTATAATGTGAAAAGAATCCATATACACGATTCAGTCCTGCTTTCACACAATCTAATCTGCATATTAGTTCAATTTTGGCTGCTTCTCTTTGAAGTCTTGATGTCCCACTGATTTTCTTGAGGACCATCATTAACAAATCATCAATGGAGTGATTAGGAAGATGGAAGTGCTCAGCAACTGGTTTTTGTTTTGTGATTTCTGATGTCAGTTTTGTGATCATTTATTCTTCTGCGTAGGGACTGTCCTGTCCTGTTTGCCCAATTTATAAGGTGCGGGGGCATTTCTGGCACATGATGGCAAAATCATATTAGTGGATGAGCAGGAGAATGACCCTTTGATGGAGTAGGTGGCTTGATTAGATCCTATGATGTCTTTTTCGTGCAGATATACGGACAAAGTTGGCAGCGTGGTTTGTTGCAGGGATATGTGCCTTCTTTAATGTTTCTGTTGTTAAGTCTGTAGTTGCTGGTGAGTTTAAGGTTCAGGGGTTGTCTGTAGGTGAGGAGAGGTCTGTCTCCCAAGGCTAGAGAGAATGAGGGGTCATCTTTTAAAATAGGCTGTAGGTCCTTAATGATCTGTTGTAGAGGTCTGACTTAATGGCTGTATATGGTGACCAGTGGCATTCTAAAAGTCGTCATCCTTTTTGTGGGTATATCTTACTATTTTTGTTGTTACAAGTCAACAGAGCTCTGAACCTGAGTATTTTTGCCCCTTGCAGATTAGTTTTGAGATGCAAGTAACACAATGAACTTTGTGGGTGTAATTCTCACTTTGTATAAAGGAAGCAGAGTCTCAGCCTTTCTATAACTGAACCTCTGTTTCGGCCATTCCTATGTGAGTCTTAGTATATAAATATTTACAGAAGTTTTTTAGTTTGCTTTGACCATAGCTGTAGTTTTTTCCCCAGTTATGAAGATAGTCAGTAATCTAGCTAGTTATAGTTCCTGGAATCTCATTAACACAGTTTTACTGAACCAGCCATAATATGAATAATTTCTTGAAAAGTGGCTTTTTTTTTTTTTGTGAATCAGTGGGTTCAAAGGTAAAATGCTTAGACAATGCATCTTTAATGTGTTCCTCTGCAGATTAAAATACAGAGCAGTCTGAGGAATCTTAACTTCATTGTGCTTTAAATTTGCCCCATCGAAACCAAATATTGCACCTCTGGTCCTTTCCTGGATAATTTTTCAAGTAGAGCAGTAACCAGTGTTTTGTTCCATCTGTATTTTATCTTTATTCTAAATCTAGACACTTATTAGGAATACAAAAAGATGTAAAGGTTTGGCTACCACATGACTATTTTCTGTACATCTGGCTACTGTTTGTGGATTCCTTTTGTATCTTTTGATTGTGAGCTTAATGGTGTGCTTTGGATTAAATATTTAGGCAAAATATTACATACTTCTCAGCTGCAGTATTTAACTGCAGAGGGTTGAGTGGAGAGAATGTTTGAGTTGAAAGCTAATCCCAGTGTATTGATGCAAAGCTTCATATTCAAAACTAGTTAAAATATTCTTTTTTTGTAGTTACTTATTATCTAGACTTTCACTCTTGGAAAAAGTGAAATATATCTAGGCCATAAAGGTCAAAAAAGTACCCTCTTTCTTCTATTACTTTTGTAGTCTAGCATCCAGCTTACATTACAAGCCCTGCCATTAAACACCAGTAATGTCGACAGGAATTTGAATGTTTTACAGTTGCCTCCATGTTCTCTGCCTACCAGATGAGATTTTTTTTCTTTAAATACTCGTACAAAATTATTTAATTCATTAGAGAGAAGGTGGGTGAGAATACTTTTTTATTAGATCAGCTTCTGTTGGTGAGAGAGACAAGCTTAGGGGGCATGCCTTCAGGAGACAAAAGTTAGTCCAGTAATAAAATATTGTTGTACCCACCTTGTTACTCTAATATCCTGAAATCAACAGGGCTATGACACTGCTGATAACACTTATCCATTAGTCGGTCATGAGTTATTTATTATGTTTTTAAAAACATTGATTAATCATATATGAACTAGTAACATATGCAATTCTCTACAAGGCACACAGTGTAAAGACTGAGTCCCTGCCACCAAAAACTTAGGCCCAAATCCTCCAAGGTGCTTATGTACCTCACCTTCATTGAAATTAATGGGAGTTTGATGCATAAGTAATTTGGAGGCTCTTGACCCTTTTGTCTAAGCAAAACAAAGAATAAAGGGAAGGTCACACTGGGATACCCAGAGTAACTTCTTTGAAATATTATTAGGACTAACTTTATTTTTTCCCCCGGGATTATGAAAAGGTGAGGTCTTAAATCCTCATTAAGTGAGGGGTGGAGTAAAGAATGCAGTGACATTGGAAGAGAGTGCCCTACATTGGACAGTAGAGAGAAAAGAAATTGGCTTTGACAGCAATGTAGTTTTGTTCATATTAATTGCTCTGTGTCTCAATTTGTATGCAGATACCCACATCTCTTCTGGCAAGTCCTGCTTCTGCCATCTCCCACTGATCAAAAGATCTGTCGTCCCCTCACAACTTTCTCTACGTCCTGTCTCCAATTTGTCTTGCTCACTCATACACCTGACTTTGCTGTGTTAACTCTCCTTCCTACCTACCTTCCAGCTCTGGCCTGCTCCATCCAATCCCTATATACCACACCCTATCTCTGGGACATCATCTCCTGGATAACTAATTTTAAGTTACTATGTCCAAAATGGAATTCCTCAGTGTCAATAGACAAGAAAACAGCACCACAGTTCCTTTCATTCAAGCCTGTAATCTGGGGTCATCTTTGATTCTGATCTCTTCCTCTCTGCCCACATCAAAGACATGTCCAAATCCTGCTGATTATTTCTACACAAAAATTAAAGTGTCTGACTTGTCTTCATCCTTGCAGCTAAAACTCACCCAGGCTTTTGTTATCTGCCATGATTATCATAATAGCCTCCTTTCTGACACCAACATCATTCTTCTATTGTTGATGCAAAATGCAACCACAGAGGTCATCTTCCTAATTTATCCATCTGACCCATAACCCCCTTCCTTCATTCACTCCCCAGACTGGTTTTCCACTTCTCCTCTGCATGAAGTATAATGAGAAATCAGTTACAGAGGTTGAGTTGGGTGAGTTGAAGGAATCTTAAAATATAGATTGGGATTGGATTGGAAGATGAATGAAAAGCTATGATAGCAGTAATTAAAGTCCTGTTTGCTGGAATAGAGTGGTTTTGTCTCATTCTGTACCTTTTTCGATTTTAATAAGGATTAGAAAGGGAATTGTATTTCCTCTCCTTGCCAGAATCTTAACTCTGTAATTGTGAGCCACCAGACACCTCAAATAATTAAACAGAAACAGCACTAGAGAGGCTGAGCAGAGAGAAGTAAATGCAGTGTAATCATTGTGGTTTAGTAGACAGGGCAATTAAACTCTGTAGCAAAGGTTGGACAGTTATTGTTCTTGTACAAATGTGTACACTTCCTCTCATTAAATGCTTGCATCAGGTTCCTCAGGTAAAGACCATTTGGGGTTTTGAACTCTATAAATATTTTAAATGCATAAACTTTAGACAACCTATGAATAAAATATAACATTTAAGATGTTGGCTTCCACTGTAAAGTAGTATTAAAAATGTATGCTCATGGGGGTGGGGGTTTCATTGACCTTTCAGTAGAATCACTGGTAGTGATATGATGCAAAACAGCCATGGTTAGGAAGTACTATAATAACTCCTTTTATTCAAGTAGCTGTCATATGTTGTCAAACGCCCCATGCAGCCTGTAAAATACATTGAAATGTAGGCAACGTTCTTTGTCAATGGAAGCAACAATGGCTTTTGAATGTTAATAGCAGCCGACTTAGTGTGAATCTTGATGGGACAGGTCACTAGATAAGTTAAATGCTTATTTTCCATGGCATGCTCTATAGAGTCTGGAATTCTCTCAAACTCTCCACAGCTAGCTCTCAACTCCATATCCGTACTGGGAACTACCACTAGCATCGTGCCACTGCCAGAATGCCTGTTAAATAGTGATTATGCTTTACATGGGGCTTTGAAAACCTTACTCTGTGCTCCTGTTTCTGCAAAACTGCTTTAATAAAAAGGATTAAAGAAAATGTGTTACTCTTAAAACCTCAGAATTTTCTAATGTTACCATGGCGTGATGATATGCTGCAGTTACCTCACATTCTAACTGCAACAGTAGGTAAAACAGGGTGAAATGTTTCAGGAGAAACTCTGAAATGACCTGAATCTGTGGGGTTTTTGTTTTTTTTTTTCACAAAATTTGTGCTGATTTTGCCAAATTGTTTAGGTTGGGGGCAGGGCAAGAGCAACCAAACCCAACAAATCAATTTGTACATTTGACAGTTTCAAAATGAAGTGTGTTATTTTTGGATTGCAGTGATTTTTTTTCCATTTCAAAATTTCTTTCAATTTTATTGAAGGTCCCATTAGACCAGAAACAACTTTTTTTTAGTTCACCTAATTTATTTTGAGGAACAGAAATCCATCCAATTCAGCGAGGGGGAGGGGGGAATGGTTTTAAAATTCAAAAGTCAACATTTACTATATATTTAGTTTCAAAGTTGGAATTAACATTATGTGGTAAAAGTAATTAAGATCAAATAAAAAAACCCAACTCTAGAAAGATAACCTTAAACAATAGCCACGAGACGCTTTTAACTTTAAAAACATCTGCTGACTTCTTTAGGACTGAAACTTGAATGTCACTTTTTTATTACAGTGATTCTCATTCTTTCCCACACTACAGCTCCCTTTTGTATGGTTTGGATCCCTCTTCTTTAGCTGGGTCATTTCTTCCATTCAGTAATATAGAAAGGGGAGGGTAAGACACAGCACATCTCCTCTTCACAATCCATTAGTTGTGGACCCATGCCTGTGTCTCATTTTTCTTTTTACTGTAGGTGTAATTTTTCTCCTTAGCAATTGGCCAGCACACACAATTTTCTGTGATTATAATTATAATGTACATTGCCTCTATCTTATGTTATGTGTACTGATGTGCGTGGGCTGACATATGCAAAGGAATTCTATGAGTATTGTTTGTGCTGAGGACGCACTATAGAATTGAAAACTGAGAGGTCCTGTTGTGTTCTGCTGAAAATGCTTACTTTTCTGAAAATGTGCTTCTTGGTTATAATTGAGTAAAGAACACCTAAAATAAGTGGTCCCCCACCCCCTGGGAGTGAGGAATACAGGTACTAAGATTTTGGTACAATAATTGCGGTAACATTTGGGTTAGACTTTTAAAAATATTTAGGCACCTAAAGATGGAGATAGACACCTAGCTTGTTAAGCACTTTTGCAAATCCGTTTAGGTGCCTAATTCTCATTGAAATTAATACTTTTGTGAACATTGCACTATATTGCCAAAGGGATACAGAGGGATACACAAAAGAACCTGGGTGTCTAAATCCTGATTTCCACTCCTCTGTGGCCCACAGGGTTCATACTGAGCCCCATAACTGCCTGAACTTGCACAACACCTAACTTTAGTAGTAAAAGTTCCATAGGTTGCTATGTTCCTGTTTTGGGTAGGGTCACATTAAGATATTCTGAGGCTCTAAACCTCATGATTCAGAGGCCACATACCATGAGCAGCAAAGAGGGAAAAAGTATATTAAATTGTAACAGAGTAATAAAGAATAAATGAAACTTATATTTGCATATATAGATAGGCAAAGATGCAACAAAAACAACTAAATAAAACCTACATCTTGCAAAAAGCCTTATTTGCATTATCAATTTCAATTACAATAAATCTTTTTAGTTATCACCAACATATTTAGAGGCCCCTCATGATGTGAGGCCCTAAGCCGTCTCTTATGTGGCTTGTACCTAAATCTGGCACTAATTCTGGGGCACACTGCTGCTCCCTCCTGTCCCCTTTCCTCCCCCCCCCCCCCACCGTGTTCAGCCACCGAAGCCCCAAAAGATGGGTAGTCAGTTGCCTTAGTCATGGTCCAGATTAGGCCTCCAAAGGAGTGCTTGGAGTGCCTGCTGGATCTGAACCCATTCGAACACCGACGAGTGGAAGGCCTGGAGGAGATATTAATCACTCTAAACTTAAGCCAGTGACTGGAAAGTAGAATGCTCTAACAACTGAGCTGTGGCATATTCTGAAGTGGGGGCTCCCTCAATCTCCTCCGTTGAAACTATTCCACTGCAGATAAATGAGTGGTTGGAGAAGGGGGACTGAATCCTGGATTTTCCACCTACCCACTCTTTGTGCTATAACTGCTGAAACGAAAAATCACTTCCATTCCTGCTGCTGCACATGGTCTCTTACTATTCTTGGGTTGGAGAGAGGGAAGTATTTAATCACAGTGAAAAGTTTCAGTCAAAAAAAGTTTCAACTGGAAAAACTTGCCCATTCTCCTGTACACAGAATACATAGAAAGGTTTTGCAGGATTTAGACCTTAGTCAGGAAGAGGCTTGTTTTATCAAATCTTCTGTACATTGTTTCAAGGGCATGGTTAAGTTTCTTCATTGACCAGATTTTGCACATAAAATACAAGAATGCTGAGAATCCAGTTCTGGTCAAGTTTATTAATTGGGAAAACTAGATTTCTCTTCCCTCTATTTCTCCCCCCCCCCAACACCCTTACTTCTCTTTATTTATATTTTTCCCCAAAGTTCTCTTTGAGTCCCACTTCCAGAAATTAAGCTTTTTCTTATGCTGGTATTGCTGAGTAAAACTTTCATGTTTCCTCCTCTGAGTATTTTCAACATGTGATACCATAGATTCCCCCGCCCCCAAGTTTTGGCCAGCTGTGAAACCAGTTAGTGGTCTATGTGCCAGAACAGTTGCTGTGAAACTATATATTTTTCATCCCTCTGCTCCCTGCTATAATTCCTCTATTTTTGCCTAATTTGCAGCAAAAGCACTTTTTTTTTCTTCCCACTGGTTTATCTTTGTAGAATGTGGGAGAGAAAGGAAAGGGAAACTTAAATGTTTCATTGTTATAGTAAAACTAGTAAAAGTGGATTTTTTTTTTTTTTTTTGTTCTGGATGTCTGTTCGCAGTAATATGTTGTTGTACTTTGCTATTATTTGGTCAATATTCTTACAATGGGGTCTAGTTCACAGCTAATTTATACCAATGAAAGGATCCCCATTGATTTCCATGGACTTCTTATGTTTTTGTAGATAATGTATAGTAATACTACTGCCTTTTCCATTCTATGGCCCTTAGTAAACTAATTATCTATTAGTTTACTGGGTGAGGTTCTTTGCAGTACAGAAGGTCAGACTAGATTCATGTTTCTCTGAGTTGAACATGAGGTCCTGGGTTTGCATGAAGGCAGGAAAGGAATGAATTGGGTTGTGAGACATTGAAAATGAAAGCAAAAGAAATAATCTACAACAAACCAACACTGCTTTCCAGGCACACTTACTCATCAAGGTCAAGTAGTCCCTGAACCACTCAAAACACACAAACTTAACAGGCTTATTGCTGGGTTTTGTTTACTCTTCTTTACTAAATGTAAGAGAATCATGAGAATTTGAGACTTTGAAAAGGGTCATTAACCTTAAAAGACTGAGAAAATAATGGCATAGATTATTTATAATAGTCATCTCTGGCCTTCAGATCTGAATCCTTTGTCCTTTAAACATTAAATTTAAACGTTAAAAATTTAACTCTACACAATCATATAACACATCACTAGTTACTATTGAAATTAAATATATACTACATTATTAATTATGTCCAGTTTTGGGCTCCCCACTACAAAAAGGACATGGACAAATTAGAGAGAGTCCAGAGGAGGGCAACCAAAATGATCAAAGGGCTGGAGCACAAGCCCTATGAAGAAAGACTGAAGGAACTAGGCTTATTTAGCCTGCAGAAGAGAAGACTGAGGGGGGATTTGATAGCAACCTTCAACTACTTGAAGGGTTGCTCCAAGGAGGAGGGAGCTCGACTGTTCTCGGTAGTAACAGAGGGCATAACGAGAAGCAATGGCTTCAAGTTACAGCTGGGGCGGTCCAGGCTGGATATTAGGAAAAACTTCCTCACTAGGCGAGTGGTGAAGCATTGGAATAAGCTGCCTAGGGAGGTGGTGGAATCTCCATCTCTGGAGGTGTTCAAGTCCCAGCTGGACAAAACACTGACTGGGATGATCTAAAGGGAGTGGTCCTGCTTTTTTTGGCAGGGGGTTGGACTAGATGACCTCGTGGGGTCCCTTCCAACCCTATGATTCTATAACACTTGAAAATAGTCTGGATTAGAAAAGTAGGTTTGTATCCTGCAATCTGTTAATGGGGATTTTAAATTGTAACTGACTCTGGTACAGGTCTCTTGTCTCTATCCAGGAATCATGGGAGATTATTGGAATTTTTATCTGCTGCTAAACGAGTATTTTGACATAAGTAAAGATCACAACATTGAGGTTGATAGACCATTCAATGTATGGGAGATAGTCTTCATTCAAATAGTGCATATATTCACTCTTGTGAAACATTAGATTTCTATGAAACATGGATAAAGCTCATACTTACAGCATTGTGAACAAAAGCATCAGTTATTACTCTTATGAAAAAGCAGTACAGCAGAGGTGGGCTTTGTGGAAGTGGCCTGAATGACTTATGAATGCAAGTGCCATTTACGTTCAAAAGGATTTGTGCACCTAAAAGACATAGGCTCTATTGAAAATTCTACCATGTGTCCTTAGAGTGACTAAAGTTACTGAAGAACCATATGTCATTGGGTATGTAACTATAGTTTGTAATGACTGACTTCTGAAAATCAGCTCACTCTTTGGACCCCTTGCCTCTTTCTCTTGCACTCCCCAACACCCTCTCCTGCCCCAGCCTAAACTTTAAATTTATTGGACATAGGAGGTATTCTAATCTTAAAATGCAAGATGGGTGTGTTCACTGCAAATTGTGTATTAATCCCCTACCTCAAAACTTTCATTGTGTGCATGTGTGGGGAGAGTGATGGCAGAAGCAACCATTGCACTGATTTTACATGTTAATATATGTCTTTCAGCAGTGCTTTAATATCTGATTTTAAAAATCTCTGTGTTTAGAGTGCCAGGACAGAGCTATGCATGAGTTAAGATTTTTTTTGCTTTAGGCATCCCCACCTACACTTTGTCATCTTCACCAAAAGACTTTTTAGGTGTATATGAGGCAATATCTCTTAATATAGTAAGGCTCTTCCAAAAATAGCAGTGCCACAGGATCCTAAATAAAGCTTAATTAGTGGTTTCATGGTAGGCAGTTTAGTTACAATCCTCTTTTTAACTAAAACAAAGCATCTGACTTATTTTGGGTGTGCTTTTTGCAGACTCATTATTAGCTTTACAAACACTTGAAACGTCTAGTTGTAGAATAGAGGGTAGTAAGAAATGTTGTGTGGGATCTTGAACTCTTATTAAAATTGAGGCTGCTCCCTACTGAACAAGAGAAATCGGTAGCAGCTGTCCAGTTCTGGCTTTAATGGTACTCAGGCTCCTTGGTGTTTGGGTATGGTAGAAGAGCCTGGATAGATGAAAAGTCAAGCTCTTCAGGAGTGGAGTCACAAGAGGAAATCCTGACCCTGTTGAAGTCAATGGGAGTAATGCCATGGATTTCAGTAGCAACTCCTTGTACTGTAAAAACAACACAAGTTCTATGGCACCTTTAAAGACTAACATTTCTTTGGGTGTAAGCTTTCGTGGACTGCAACACACTTCATCAGATGTGGGTTGCAGCCTCTGACAGCTTATGCCCAAAGAAATTTTACTCTTGCAAGTCCTGTAGCACTTTAGTTGTTTTTGCTATATACGTACTAAAATGGCTAACTCTCTGGAGCATATCTCCTTGTACTGTACCTTTCATTAGTAGACCTCAAAATGCTTAACAAAGGAAGTCAGCATCACTATTGCATTTTACAAATGGGGAAACTGAGGCATTGGGAAACAGTGACTTGCCCAAGGTCACCCAGCTGGCCAAGTTGACACTAGAAAACAAGTCTCCTGAATTCCAGTTTCATGCTCTGTCCACTAGGTTATGTTCTCAGACTTTGCTCAGCCTGATTGTTAGTCAAATAAGCCTGAATGAAAATTGTTGACTTTTGGTGACTGAATGGATATTGCCAACTTTTGTTTAGGAACAGCTGTATTGCTCATATTTAATGAGAATGCTAAAATGTTTGAACACTGTGGAGCAAGCACTTGAATATAAAATGTATTGATATGACAGACTGTGTAATGTGCATGAGGCTTATTGATATCTGGCAGGAGGTAGTTATGGATTAGTTTGTGTTGTATTAAGGGGGTATGTTTCTGAATTGGGTATAATTTATGTGCTTGGAGCACTCAGTGCTTATAAGAATTTTAAACAAAGATGTATTGCAAGAAGAAGAACCCAAAGTTTAAGTATATTAGGTTTTGCTATCAATATATTGGATTGTCAGCATAAAAGAGCATACATGCTTAGCCTGAAACCAAGAAACCTAGCAATAAGTGCCTGGGGACTAAACAAGTCAACCACATATTTCTGTGTATAAGTAACACAACATAGCTGCACATTATCTGTTTTAAAATGGTAGATATTTAGGTACTTTTTCCAATAAGGTAACTGGGGTTTAACTGGATTAGCATAACAAAACAATAAGCAAATTCCTTATGCAAATAGCAGTGCTAATGCCTGGAAGTCTGCTTACAGTTGGGGATTGGAACCTTATCAGATATTGTCTCAGATGTGTGGGTGGAATGGAAGAGTTAATGATGTGATTATCCAGCCTGTTGTTGGGCTATGATGGGGTCTACAAGATGATGTAAATAGGATACTTGTATCCCACTTATGTATTTACCTGACTTTTTTTTCTTTTTGTTTTCCACAATTTTCAGAACTTTGATAGAATTATGGTGAGTTCCCTTATTCATATCTATCCATTGTGGAATTGCACTGAGTTTTATGTTCATTTTGGATTTTAGTAAAGGTTTTATTTATCTACTATTGTCCAATCAATCCCCTTCTTCAATTATATTTACTTAGGCACTGGTCTAAAGTGCCTGTATTAGTGACTTGAGCAATTTGCATCCCATATTGATACCAGGCTAACTGAAATGAAAGATGACATGTACTCAGAGGCAGAGAAAATAGAACAAAATCCACACTGCTGGGCTCAATAGCTGTCCTCAGGAATAAAGGTTTACAAAGGTCAAGTAGCTCAAGTATGTTGATTCTTCTGGCTGATAGCTCCATTATAAACTGCAGCTGCCAGAAGTAGAGGGCCATACCTAGCTGATGCTTTCTTTTAGAAAGCAGGGATGTGTATGGAGTCTGCTCCTAAGAGCTACAACAAATAATAGAAGTACTCCGATCAATTTCTGTGGGTTTGGGCCAGACCTACTGGAATATTAGTAACAATTAAAAGTTTAAGTGAACATGCTATTAAAAGGTTATTGAAATTGAAATGTCAGTTGATTTTGGATAATGCTTGTTTTAGACTTTCAATCAATATTTTAAGATTTTCAACTCACTAGAAGAGGTCAATTTTGAAACTCTTCGAAAGGTAAACTTCCACATGAACACTCTTCCTTAAATTTTTTCCAATTTATTTTTTTAACCATCCCTATTATTGACACTAAACTGATCAGCATTTTTTAAACAAAAACTTTATATACCAAATGTTTTAAATACATTTTTGGACTTCTAGAAAATACTCAGTATGTAACCTGTTCCCTCATAAACAGTACAGAATGTTTTTCTTGTACCAAGGGGGGTGGGATTTCTAGTATTCCACATATATCAATGTTCTTAATGGTCATTCCAAGGATCTCAAACAATTGTCAATGATCTCTTAATGTCTTCTCACAAAAAAGGTTTTCTTTCCATGTAATTTTAGCTTAGCAACTGAGAGTTTTATCCATTTTGTCTTTAAAATGTGTTTTAGAAAAATGTGACTCGTATATGCAAAAAATCTTCTTGAAGGTCTCCAGGTGTTGTAGGAGCAAATCCTCCATGACACGGGTGCAGGATTCCTTGGTTCTTTCCCGCTTTTAATATATTGCTAAGTACAAATGTAACTCATGGGCTTAAATGAGGAGTGTCTCTTTTAAGAGATTTGCTGGGTTCTGGGTTGCTCTTGCTGCGTCACTGTTTCTGGGCAGATTTAGCTGCCTAGACCCAGAAGTTTCCAGCATGTGCTATGTAGCTTTGAGCATGCTCCCCAAGGTTCCCGGCTAGTGCAGTGGTCAGATGTCTGAGATCAAGGAGCCAGCTCAGGGCAGTTGCATGGAGGACAGCATTTGTGCTCTGTGCAAGGGTAAAAGCTGAGCCAGGAGCAGACAGCAGGCTGTTTTTCCCCAACTCTCAGGCATTTTGGTTCAGTAGCCTTGTTAACCTTCCAGCAAGGAAGTCTGGAGGCAGTGGTTACAGAGAAGAGACCGCTGGGAAAGAAGGGTGGTTTAACTGTATACTTTGGGTTATGGGCTTAACTACAGTTCTTGAATGTAATAAGGGGAAAGAGGCAATTATGTTTTGTTGTTAGAGATGTATTTTTCTTTTGTAACAGGGTTTTTATATATGTGTGTATGTAAATGAATGTTGACTAAGTAAGCTGAGTGGACAGCAGTGCTCCAGACAGAGGAAGGAAAGTCTTCAGGAACTTACACTGAGGATTTCTGCTGCCAAAGAGGAGGGAGCTGCTGCTTCTAACACAAGTCTTTGGACTTGGTGATTTGAGACCATAATAGACTCGTGTGGATATTGCTAAATAGCCACTACATATTATAGATCTGTATATTAATTATTTTGTTTTCTTTCATCATATGGTTATAAAGTTAATGTTTAATATAGTTCATTGCTTTTGTTTTATTAATTCTGAACAGTCTTTGCTGCGAGTCCCTTTAGGACTGAATTTTGGTCTCCAGGTGCTTCACTATAGGAGTTTGGGTTTATTTCTGCTGGGCACTGGAGAAAGAAACTGGAAGTAAACTCTAGCCCACCTCAAGGTTGCAAATAGGCCCCTGAACAGGGAGTTGACGATTGTTCAGAGGTCTTCTGATTTCTTTTTGAGTAATATTTTAGTTATGACAAAAGAGTTGTTACTGAGTATTGATATTGTATTTACATTTTATATTAATATTGTTAAAATAATGGAAACTTGTGCCCAATTTGGGTTAGATCCCTATAGGACCATTTTAGTTAGTAGATGTCCCCTGCTGATACAACAGCAGAAGTTAAGGAGGCTGTTAGAACTTTTGGTTATGTGACTAACATGAGGCAGGTGAAGGGAGAACAAAAAAAATGATTCTTTGTGAATTTGAAGACTGTCTCTGATACATATAGGAAGAAACTGTGCTGCAAAAACTAGACAAGAAATGGGATGTGACTCCTGTTCATTCTGAGATTTTTGCCCTTTATTTACACTGGTTCTATGTCAAGAGTACCTCACTGCAGGGAGGAGAGGTATTCTGACAGAGGGTTCAAGAGTGAAGCACAGGCTAAGGTTCCATCTGTGAGTGATAACCAGATCAGATAGCTAACAGATGCTACATCTATTATAGATAGAGGTCCACTGAAAGCCTCTACTCCTGCTGCAAGTTTCCCTCCTGATATGCAACATCTTTTGCTAGAGAGTGTACTAAAATCTACGAATGATGTTGTCACTGATATGAAATTTAAGCTGAAATGCTTTTCTGGTAATTCACCAAGATCCAGCAGAAAGGTAGTTTGGGTTTTTTTGGTTTTTTTTTTTTTACCTGGTGGGCACAAGCAAAAGAGATTGCTGATAAAGTCAAAAGAAGAAAGATTGAGTGTCTGTTACGCCCAGCACTGAAGGTGGTATTAGGTGCTGGTAGCAAGGCATCTGCTAAAGAGTGCTTTGATATTTTAGAGAAGGCATATGGTAGTGTCACAAATGCATCTGAGCATAAGGCTCTATTTTCTGAGGCTTACCAACACACCAGAGAACAACCTTCTGTATACTTGAGTAGACTGCATGCATTAGCTCAGGAAGTTTTGGAGGCTGGTGGAATAAGAGATGCTGAACTAGATTCTTATATACAAAATCATTTTTTCCATGGTGGTTGGCATGAATCCTTATTAAATACACTCTTACTAAAAGGAATTAACTGCAGTGATAGAGAAGCATATCTTATGCCACACTCCTTTTTGAGGTCAGATCCATTGAAAGGGAGCAGTCTAATAAACAAAAGAACTTTGGCAGGAGCTAGAAGAGAAGGGAAGGCCATTGAGTAAAGTAGTTTGCAGTTGATAAAGACATCTGAAAATACTTCAAGTCCTCATGAACAAGTCCACTGAAAAAGACTGGAAAGAGAAATATCTGCAAGCTGAGCAGCAACTGGGAGAACTGCAGATGATCCTGCTGAGTTCTGAAATGTCCATTTCAAGTACGCAATTTGTTCCTCAAAAATCCAAAGAATTTAATAGACAAATAAAACCCAGATTTAACAGAAGAAATCTTTTGTGTTTTAACTGTAGGCAGATGGGACATTTTCAAAATGATTATCAGAATTCTCCTAATCCTAACTTAGTACATCAGAAACTGACTGGTAGACATTTAAATCAGAGCAAGCCTGAGCCAGGGAGAAAAGAAACAAATAGCTCTCAGCTCAGTGTTGCTAGTCAATGGACTCAAGAGACAGATGCTACCCAAATGGGCCTCAGTGAGGCTGTTTGGCAGCTAGTGGGGCCTGCTTGTCATGGTTACGTTTACCTTGATGGGGTAAAAACTACCTGCTTAATAGACACTGGTTCTCAAGTGACCTGCATATGTGAAACCTTCTATTATGAGCATTTCTCATCAAAAGTTGCAGTCCATTGGCAATATAACTCATATAGAAGGGGCTAGAGGACAAATGGTTCCCTACCTAGGATATATATCCATGAAGATACAATTCCCAAAGTTTGTCTGAGGGACCAGTAGACATTATGAGGTACTAGTCTTGGTTTGTCCAGACCAGCACATGAATCAACAAGTATCAGCACTCATAGGAACAAATGTGCTGAAACGTCTTGTAGAAGACTGTAAGGAGAAATGGGGCCCTGAATTCCTGAGTAGAATTTCATTACCAAAAGAATGAGCTGAACCTCATAGTCAGTTTTTACTCAGATTACAGCAAGAAGCTGAAAAAGGGGTTGAAGTGGTCCTGAGAGGAAGAAAATCAGTGACAATTCCACCTTATACATCCAAAACAGAGTCAGGAATTATGAAACTTGATGTGAATGAATTGGGGACTGCTGTAAGGCTGGAAGACCCAGGTGTTGCAATTGGACCTGGTGAGTTAGCGGTTCCACCTCAATTTGTTTAAAGTCATTGGTTCCTGTATGAGAATAGGGGTACAAATGAAAAACTTAACGACGAAGGATGTCACATTGGGACCTCGCACGGTCATGGCAAAGGGGCAAGAAGTTGAGTGGATAAAACCTGTGCCAATCCAGGTTTCATCAGGTGCGACTAACGAGAGTCACACTGCCACTTGATTTTTGAAGGATCCTTTCTTAGTACTGAAGAGGAAAAGCACTGCTGAGACAAATCAGTAAGGAAGTTCATAAGGCTTTTGCTATTCATGAGTTAGACTTTGGAAGAGTTTCAGTAGTGACGCATCAAATTGAGCTCACAAATAATGTGCCTTTTTAAAGAAAGAACTAGAAGGGTTTCACCCTCAGATTTTGAAGACTTACTCCAACATCTGTGTGCGTTGGTGGCCCTTGGAGTAACTGAAGAAACATGTAGTCCATATGCATCACCTGTTGTGCTGGTGCATAAGAAGACTGGAGCCCTTAAGATGCTGGTGGATTATAGGAAATTGAACAGCATTACCCGAAAGGATGCTTATCCATTACCTTGGATAGAAGAGAACTTTGCCTTACTGGCAGGATTTAAATGGTTTTCTGTATTGGATCTAAAGAAGGGATACTATCAAGTTCCTGCAGAGTCTGCTGACCATTCAAAGACAGCCTTTACTATACCATTTGGTTATTGGCAATTCTGAATGATGCCTCAAGGTCTGACTAATACTCCAGCTACCTTCCAGAGAATGATAGAATGTGTTATGTCTGGTATGAATCTCACAGAAATAGTAGCATTCTTGGATGATTTAATCATCTTTTTCCTCCACTTTGGAAGAACATGAGAAACATCTCCTAAAAGTTGTGAAAAGGCTTCAGGAATATGGCTTAAAACTTGCACCATCAAAGTGTAAATTATTTCAAACTTCAATGAAATATCTGGGTCATGTCACTTCTCAAGATGGAATCTGTCCTGATAAAGAGAACTGATGCTGTCCTTACTTGGCCAATTCCAACTACTATGAGAACTTCACAGATCTTTTAGGATTTGCTGGTCACTACTGAAGATTTTTTTAGAGAGGTGTTCTATTATTGCAAATCCTTCTGAATTCTCTTCTTGCTGGTGGTCCTAAAGGAAGTAAATGGAACAGCAACTAGGAAGTAGATGGGATGCAGCTTGCCAAGAGGCTTTTGAAATCTTGAAGCAGAAGTTGACTGCAGCACCAGTCCTTGGGTTTGCTAATTGGGGGGTGCCATATATTCTTCATACAGATGCTAGTGCTACTGGGATAGGTGCAGCTTTGTATCAAATACAGGATGGGAAGCCACAAGCTATTGCATGTGCCAGTAGGGGACTGAGCCATAGTGAATGTAATTATCCAGTTCACAAGTTAGAATTCCTAGCCTTGAAGTGGGCTATTTGTGATAAGCTCCATGACTTCTTCTATGGAGCCCACTTTAAGGTAATGACTGATGACAACCCTCTTATATCATGAAGACTGCAAAGTTAGATGCAGTAGGTGGGTGGCAACCTTGTCGCTATATGGCTTTGATATCATTTATAAGGCTGGCAAGACCAATGTTGATGCAGATGCTCTGTCCTGGCAACCACATGATACTCCAGGGATAGATGAAAATGATGTGGAGCAGACAGAATTGTTAAAAATGTTCTCTCAAATTCAGTCTAGTTCAGATGTGTGGGATGCATGGGATAAAGAATTCTGTAAAGCAGTTATGAATGTTCATACCATCCACTGTGAATCTCAGGAACAAGAGAAATTGATGCCTGTCACTAGAGGCTTAGTAGAGACACTGCCTAGTATTGAAGAAAGCATACCATCAGAGTTTCAAGATCCAAATCTTTGGCCAGGAACACTTGGAATGCCAGACTCAATTCCTATTGATTGGAAAGTCTTACAACGACGAGACAAGTACATATCATCTGTAATTCACTTTCTAGAGGCAAATTATAGACCAAGCCTGGAAGAGGAAAAGGAGGAATATGAGACTTGTCTATATTTATGGGAATGGCCCAAGCTTTTCCTTTCAAATGGAATCCTGCACCAGAAAGTACAATGGCAAGGAGAGAATATAGAACAGCTGGTAATCCTCTATACACATCAGGATCGAGTGCCAGAAGGTATCCATGATAAAATGAGTCATCTTGGAACAGAGAGAACTTTGGAATTAGCTAGAAAGCAGTTTTATTGGCCTAGAATGACTAAGGCAATAGAGAGGAAATGTCAAGATTGTGAGCATTGTATTAGAAGAAAAGCTAGAGTTGAAAAATATAGTTCATTGCTTTTGTTAATTCTAAACAGTCTTCACTGTGAGTCCCTTCTTCAAGGCAAAGCCTTCTATCTTGTAAAGAGAAATTAAATATTCTTTCCTTTTTATTTTATTGCCTTATTTTACCCAATGAGTTTTTTTCCCTGTTCCCTTAGGGAAAATTAGTTTTTGCTCTTTTTGTTTCCTATAAGTAAAGCAATAAAACTATCTTTTTAAAAAAAAAAACCCTATTTTTCCCAAATAAGGGTTTAATCTAGTTCCAATTGCAATCAATACAAAGACTTCCAATGATCTGAGTGGATGTTGAATGTGCAAGAAAGGGACTAACTTATGTTACGATTTATAACAGTGTACCTTCACTGCAATCTGTCCAGATTTATATAATGGTAGCTGAGAGCAGATCACAGTTCAATATAGCATGTATTTACTCTGCAGGTAAATTATCACTTTGCTCTCTTTCTCTATTCTGGGACATATTTTTTTTCCCCTCTTCTGGTTTCCTTTTCTCTGTCTTCTTTGTAACTAAAAATGTACCTTATTTGTAATCTTTTTGGTTAGATTATATGTTACTATTTCAGTGATGTCTTTAGACTCACCCGCTGTTACTAATGATAGTTTCCTTTCTCATGGACACAACAGGCAAGTATTCCTTCAGAGCATTAGAGGTGACCTTTTGTTTTAGTTTTGTGATGATGTTGTTGGTTTGGTCACTAGCTTTCACATTGTGTTTGAAAATGCTTGTGCTGCTACAGTACAAAAGGGCTGTCATGGCCTATAAAAGGAAGCACTAATATAACTGAGTAATGTACAAGATATATTTGTGTGCTGCTGTGTTTCTCATAAAAGATAAGCACACACTCATGTAAAAGTAACAGGCGGGCTTTCCAATCTGCTCAGGAGTTAGTACGTGTTGTGTGGAATTCATGTTTGATGATGATAGCAGGTGTAGACCTATCCTCATAGTGCCCGTAGATTTTAACAGCAAGTTTATAAACCTATTGGCATGAAAAAGAAGTTTCATTACTTAACCAACAAGGGGAAAATCCCCACTGACTTCAGTGTACTTTGGATCAGGCCCCAAGTGTTCTTACTACCTTCCTTCTCTTGCATATGATCTCTGCATTAGTTTCCCATGTTTAACCCCTTGACTGTGAAGAGCTATTGGGGAGAAGTTGGTACAGTCTAGAGAAAATAAATGAAAGGTGCAGTTACTCCTTTCTTGGCTCTAGTACAACTCCATGTATGTGGTGTAGTCTTACCCCCTGGCTGTAGAGAGATCCTAAGTTGTAATCAAGCTAAGAGACCATTTAATTTCACCTCTCATTAGTGGACAATTAGGAGTCATTGTTCACGAGATGGGCCCCGTCACTTTTTTTTTTTTTTTCCTCAGAGCATGATGAAAATACTACCTACACAGCTACACACTCCCAAATTGCCTCAAAGGCTGATAGCCCACAGCATTCTCCTGGTCATCTCTCCTCATGTACTTATCAAGCACCACTCCTCTTATAGCAGCTGTGTCCATGAATTTATAAGGTCACTTATGCCTTTCCATTTCTCAAGGGTGGAATAGTGCACTATGACTATGTCCACAGTTAAGCAGTTAAATCAATTTAAGTTAAATCATTTTAATGAAATTGCTATAGAAATCATTAAATCAATTTTAACATGTCCCTGCTAGAAACTCAAATCAAGCTAGCATGTCCATGGACAGGACTTACTAGTTTGATTTGGGGGGGGGGCACCATGGGAGATGTGGCAAGATGGGCCCCCTAGAAGGGCCATGCCTCCACCCAATATATAGAAAAAGGACAGCATCCTGGGAAGGAGCAAGGCAAAAATGTTAAACTGAAATAACACATCCACACAGCATTATTTTGAAGTAAGTTTCAATTTACACGTCATTTTGATAGTATACTAGGTTTTATGTCAAAATGACTTTCCTTAGGGTGAGATAAAGGAGCTCCTTATCTTGATATAAAGAAACATAGTATGGACCTGCTATCTTTTAAATAAAAATAATCTGTGTTCTTTTGATTTAAAGACTGTGGAAGTATCCAATCAGGTAATATTTTAGTGGACCACCTTCTGTTGGTGGAGGGGGCAAGCTTTTGAGGAAAACCTGAGGAAGTTGAGTGACATTTGAAAGTTTGTCCTTTCCTGCAACAGAAGTTGGTCCAGTAAAAGAGTGCCTCATCCACCTTGTCTGTCTCATTCTGGGACACTTATGGCTGCAAGACCCCTTGTCCTCTCCACCAGTGGGCCCCCCTTCTTAGACAGCTTCTGCTCCACCAACAGGCCACTGCTCAGGGGTGGGCTGGAGCCAGAGGCTGGTTGTGGCCCAGCCCCTGGCTGGTCAGCCTCTGCAGGGTGGTGGGGCCAACTGGTGTGCATGGCGTAGAGTGAGAATGGCAGAGCTCGGCCTGTGGGCTGGCTCACCCGGCTCCTGGGGGTGGACCTGCCAGCCCAGGGAGTGAGCGGGAGCTCAGAGCTCAGCCTCAGGCTGGCCTACCATGCTCCCCTTCTCTGTGCCAGGCAGCTGGCAGGACAGAGGGTCCCCCACATTGTGATGGGAACCTGGGCACAGGTCCCATTGGCTCATGTAGTCATCTGTCTCTGAAAGGACCACAGAATGATTCAGGAAATCATAGACATGAATACCATCTCTAAGTCGTGGGGGTGGGGAATGTACTGGCAACTTTAATGGGGAGCAAAACCATACAGGATTTTGAAATGCATAATTTGAGTCATTTCTTATGGCTTCATTTAAAAACAGTTGTCTCAAAGGTACACAGAAAATTCTTGACAAAGCAGTGAATATAACTTGCATGATTTCAGCAATTTTTTAATACTGTACCTTGCAAAAGGATAATCTGTAGCTCTTTAAAAAGAAAGGCATTGTAGAAAAGGAAGTTAGCAATAGGCTTGGGAAATTAGGTGGTCAAATTAGAATATATGGCAGGGCAGGTGAGGTTAGAATTAGCTTCTATGGGTGAAAAATAATTAAAAACTTACTGCAGTTGCCAGTTTAAAATGGGATTTTATAGGAAGCTGTGGTGTAAATGAAAACCAACATTAAATTGAAGTAATAAGTTTACACAGATATCCACTGGCTACAGATCTACCCCTTTGAAGAAAGGGGCTATGAGTTCTAGTTCTTTTTTTAATGATTTATTTAATGCATGTATTTAGATTTAAATAATACTTATTGTATTTAAATATACCACTTGCATTTAAAAATATTGTTCAAGCATATTCTGCATAGTCTATTGATGTTGATATTCTCAAGGCAGCTAAACCATAATGCAAACTAAATCAAAATCTTTTCATAATTCTTGAATTACACAGCTGCCCATCCGACCTCCCCCTACTCATAAATTCTGCCTGTTTATAGATGTTGGAAGTGAATGAATTCTTAAATCAAGGGACATGTCATCAATGCCCACTCTTCTGCATCTAGTGTGCTTCAGCAGGGGCTCCTCAGCTGATGCCATCTCTGGAAAGTATGGGATGGGGAGAGAAGTGTCCTTTCAGATAGGATGTGGCCAAGACGTTGAGAATGTCAAGTCAGTGGATAACCAGTGGATATCATGGAGAAATGGCATCATGTGATCCCAACAACATAGTCTGTTGAACAAACGACCGACCTAGTGTAGAATGCAGAAGTTCAACTCTGGCTGTCAGATTATTAAGATTGTAGCTCTGTGTACAGCACATTGCAATAGTCTAGTCTAGAGCTGACAAATGTCATCTTTATTTAAATAGAAAAAGATATGACCTCGCTATATACCAATTGCAGGGGGAAGCAACAGCCAGAGTCTATGCTGCTGCTAATTCATCCAGAAGCAAGTTTGTGAATCTAACCAGGCCTCCAGCATTAATGGTTGAGCACCCCTCATTAGGGGGGATGTCATATTATTGTAAGCAAAGCCTCAAGTAATATCCGTCACCTCCCCCCTAATCAGCTTTTTTTTTCTTTTCCTCTTAGTGAACTTGCTTTCACTTCTGTCCTATGCTTACCCAAAGACAGAGATTTCCCTGACACATGCAGTGGAAAAACAGCTTGATGTCAACAGCATGGGAAACCTTTCACTCTTATCCTCTCACATGCACACTTACCAGGTGTGGTTATTCCCTTACAAAATCCATCATGAGCGCCTCTCTGGGTGCAAGAACAATTACCCAAAACTGCCCCTGGCTGTCTTGCCAAATGAAAAAACTGAAACCTCTAAGGGCAGCTTTGTCTACACCTGCCAGGGACTGCATCAGCGCTTTATGGTTCATGGCTCTGAAGGCAGAGGATATGTCCAGCATGGATAAGCCTATGGCTATTTGTATGCTTTAACTTACACACATGCTTTGCTGTATTAGGACTGTAATGCTAAAGCACAATCTTTATTTTAAACATATCAAACATGAAGCACATTTATATATTAGAGTTTTAGAAGACATGTATAAGAGCAATACATCATTCCTCAGTAGGTTGCTTGAGTAAGTTTATTGAACAGACTGAGACGAAATTGATGATATAATCACTTGCAGTGATTGTTGTGTCCAGGAAATGGGTAATTTACCTGCAAAGTAATGAACTGTTCAGTTTAATGCTTGTGGTACAATAACATTTAATTTTTATTCCAGTAAATAAAACAAGCATCGCTGTTCTCCATTGTTCCCAGGGGTTAAAGCAGGCTGGAGGGCACCAGAATGGCATTCTAGGGGCCCTAAAAATAGCAAATGGAGCCAGAACACTGGGTTCTGGGGCCCACCATTTAAAATAGTGGGAGCCAGAAAGCTGATTTCCAAGGCCCACCATTTCAGATAGTGGCTCCCAGAACTCAGCATTCCAGTTCCATTTTCTATTGGTAAAGGCCCTGGAACGTCGAGTGCCTAAAAATGGTAAGCGTCAGAATGCCATTCAGGTGCATTCTGGCAGGGCAGTGGAGAGGAGAGAGGTGTCATCTGCTCTTGCTCTCCTGCACATGTGCAGACTCTGCTAGAGGCAGAAGCCCCAAAGCACAGCCTGCAGGGACAGGAGTTAAGGGTGATTCTTCCTCGCCCTCATGTACAGCTGTCGATGAGTGCCTGGGCAGCCCAGCTGCACTCCCATTTGGGAATGGGAAGCTCACACTGGGGGAGGATCCTGTGCCCATCGCGGGGTACCCAAGCTGGGGTTGGGTATTGGGGTCAGGGTGTGGGTACTGGGGGCAGGGGAGTGGATATTGGCATGGGAGGCAGGCATTTGGGGGACAGTAGCTGGGTGAGTGAAGGAGGACCAGGAAACTTAAGAGGGTTTTTAAGCCCCCCAAATTATACTTTAACCCTGATTGGCCCAGTCCAAGAGGTGAGGAACAGCAGCACAACTGGTTAGCACATTACAAAAAGTAATTGTCCCTGTTCATAAATCCTTCCCTGTTAATCAACTGGTGCAAATAAGCCTGATCTGCCCTCTGAAATGACTTTAAAAATTGCCCTCCTCCATCCTGGCATGTGTGTATATATACCTCTCAACTGCACTTTCCACTTCATGCATCTGATGAAGTGGGTTGGAGCCCATGAAAGCTGATGCCTGAAGAAATTTTAGGCTGTGTCCACACAAAAGGACTTGTTTCAAAACAAGCTGTTCCGAAATAACGGCCTTATTTCAAAAAGCCTTATTTTGAAATAACAAAAAGCCATTTTGAAATAAGGAAAAAAGCTATGCACCCTGGGAGGAAGGTCCCTGTTATTTCAAAACAATCCTTGTTTCGAAATAATGTGTCTAAATGGCATTATGGTGAAACAAGTGGTTTCAAAATAACCCTCCTTTTGAAAGCAAAGTGGTTTAAGCTGTTTTGAAAGGAGGGCTCTTGTTTCAAAACGAGGAGCTCCCTCCTTTCGAAACAAGAAAATGTCATCATTTATTTCAAAACAACTAGTGCTGTTTTGAAATAAAAGCCCTGTGTGGACACACCCTTAGTCTTTAAGGTGCCACAGGACTCTCATTTTTGCATTAGCACAATTATAATGTACAGTTAGAGATGCACATTGATTTCCAGAGGAGAGAATTTATAATGAAGCTGCTGAAGCTAATAAGAGATGATTCCAGAAGGAATGTACATATGAGGTTTTTTTCAGGACTTTTGCCAAACCCAGCAAAACAAGCAGCCAGACTGAAGTCCTGGGAGGATTCTGTTGTTTATTTCTTTACATAAGCCTTTAACTAATATGGGACCTGCTACTTTACCATAGAGGATGGATGGAGAAGAAAGAAGCTAAAGCTGTTGCCATACAACAAATGGCAAACAACAACTTGATTGATTTCTTTCTTTAGAACAAGTCACATACAGGACTCACCTGGGGGCACCAAGCTGCATAACTGTCTTCTGGGAGATTCATAGGTGGTTAGGATGATGTCTCAGTGTGCACAATACCTGGTCCTTTCCATGGATGACAGAGTCAAAATGACTTATTTCTGTGATGGAGTAGTGAGAGAAACTGAATGCCATATTTCCAGACTACTGAGATATTCCAGGTTCTAAGTCTAAGTAATGTGACCCAGGATCAAAAAGCCAATAAAGTTAGTGTTTAGAATGCTACAGTCTTGTCATTTTGTGAATCTGATTTTTAGGAGTGCATCATGTATTCTGTACCTTACAAATTCATATATCAAAGTCACATGAGCAACAAGGAGTCCTGTGGCACTTAAAGACTAACAAATTTATTTGTTGCATGAAGGCTACTTAACTTAAGGATTAACTAGAAAATGGCATGGGCATCCTTCCTGTGTGTCTGTGTGTCTCTCTCTCTCATCACTTGTCAGAAACAAATGCAATATACAGACTGAAAAATCCACAGGAAACCATAAAGAAAAGATTATTTTACTGTCAGGATCATATTTCACTGAAATATACTTTTAAAAAAATGTAGTATTGTCCCTTTTCACGTCTAGTGTTGATCATTTGCTGAATGGTAGTGGAATTCTGGAACATGGTAGGTTGGCTTCCCTAGCGGCAGAGAAATAAGAGTATACTCTGCTTTATTTATACATGTATGGCATTCCCAAGCAGGCAATGCCCCCTTCCCTAGACATCTCAGCTTACATACTAATGTACAGGGCCCAGGAAACAATTCTTCTTGAAGACCTGATTTGAGTGGGGAGGGGATGACTTTTTTCCTTAATTGTAGCAGGAAAGGGGAGGGAGGAGACCCAGATTCTTGTACCTAAAACTTTTACATAGCCAACCAGCAAACAAGCATTTCTTCTAAAATGAAAACTTTCTCATCCCCTAAGAACTCAGCATGGTGATGCCAGCATAACAATATCACCAAGCCTGTTATCTTGTAAAGACAAGACAATGTCCCAGCAAGGGAAGACTTTTCAGTCAGTATTTCTGGCCAATTACTAAAGTCAAGTATTCATCATCATTTACTGTATCTAGCACAATAACTTTACATGATTGTTTATGAAGATAAAGAACCTGTCTGCTTTTACAATCAAATTGGTCCTAGATGAGCAGTGTGTGGCTAATTAGCTGAGAGAGAGCATGGAGATGTTGTATGTCAAGAAAACAAAGCTAGAAGAAATATTTGGAGATGTGGGTGTTTTGTAAAGGACTAAACAGAGGAGGATATTTAGCATCAGGCCAAAACTAGACCATGCCCTCCAAGGGTCCCTGGCACTCTCTGTTCTCTGTCATCCGTATGCAAAATTAAAGGAAATGAACGTATGCAAAATATTCTTGAGGCCTGGACAAGAAAGTGTTAGGTCAGTTTGAGTCTGCCATATCAATCCTGCTTGGTAGACAGGAAATAAGAGACTTGATGGAAAGCAAATGAAAGAACAGCGGGATTAGCAAGAAAAAGACTGAAAGGAATAAGTAGAAATGAGTACAGATGGGGACAGTGGTGCAGCTTCTTGAAATTGAAGATGAGTTCAACTTTGCAATAAGACATGGAGTCTAATGAAGAAATTTAGTGAGGAGAGGGAGGAGAGTCACTTCGAGAAGACCAAAGAGGAAGATGACTTCTATCAGTGGTGGTCTGCATGGAACAGTGCATAGTGAAATGGGGAGACCCCAAAAGAGAGTTATTCTGTAGACTGTAGGCCCCTGAAATCTAAGGTTATTTGTCTGTTTATGTATCACTTTGCACAATGAGATCTCCAGTTTGGGGCTTCTGGGTCCCACTGTGTATAAATAGTAAATACCAATCATGGTAGTCTTTCCTGTCAGTGCTGAGGCACTAGCTTATTGGAAGTGTTGTCAGTGAGTTAGTGTTTTGAAAGCCATTTCTATGAGAGGTGCTGTGAAAATTCAGGATCTTTGTTTTTTATTGTTTTAACACCCAAATTCCAATTTATCTGAGATGAGGCTGGCATCCTCTACAGGCATCCACCACTTACAAATTACTGGGTCAAAAATAAGAGTAATCTTGCATGAAAGGGAATGAAGATTTTTAACTGGACACCAGTGCTTTTGCAAATATTCACTGTGTGACCTGCAACATGCATGGTTTTGCTGAGGGATCTCTGGCAGGCTCAAATTACAGATTAACAACCCTTTCCCTCTTCTGAAAGGAAATCTATAGCCCTTTCACACAGCTCAGCAAGATGAAAATTCAGAATAATTGCATGTCTTTTCATAAATAAATATAAACTGTGAATTGTATTTGAAAAATAACCCTTGTAATTGCAATGAGCATTTTTGAGCCTCAGACTGCTACTACAGTGGGGAGATGCGTGACCCAGGGAGTACATGGCAGGAACCTGACATTAGAATCAACCCTTATTTCAGTGTACAATTTGAAAACCACACAAGTAACCTTCCTAAATTCTGGACCTCTTTGCATAAATTTCCCTAATATTTGAGCATCATGTGATGAACCCAGCTCCTTGTGCACCAAGTAGTAGACTAAAAATCCTTTCTACAGCAGTCCTCTTTCTAAACAAGTCTCTATCACCAGTTCTCATTCTTCAAAGCACTCCCCCCACTCCCAGATGCCAGACAAGTACTGAACTCTGAAGTGCAGCCAAAAAAGGAACATGATCTAGTGGTTTTAGTGCTGGACTGCACTGGTTCTGTCTCTGATACTTGATTTGCTCTGTAATTTTGGTGAAGTCACTGAACGATGCTGTGCCTCAGTGTCTCATTGTCAAAAATGGGAATAAAATTTTATAACACCTATTTCTTGAGGGTATTGTGAAGCTTTAATTATTAGTGTTTGTAAATAACTCTAAACTCCCTAGATGGTGGGTGCTGACGTCTATTATTTTAACCCTGCTGATCAGTGATTCATACCATGCAGAGGGGGAGGTAAACTACTAGATTTGAGAGAATATTGTAGCCATCCTTTCTAAAATTGTAAGATAACTATAAATATTTGGCTGACGAGTTCTTTTTGTAATCTTGAGGGTACCCAACTTGGCTGCAGTTCCTTCCCTTCCAAACAGGCCCTTCTCTCCTTCCCAGTTACATATGGAATTGTAAAGATGGATCCAGAGGCAACGAGAAACTCAAATTAAACAGGGCAAACAAATAGGCTGCCAGAAAAGCTGGGCTTACCCAGTCCTCTAGAGGTATTTATGCAGGAGAGGTTCACATCGACTACATTTCAAAGGTTGAGAATGGGAGTAGCTGTCATGGGGGAGGACTCAGTTGTCCAGTTTTCCCCTGAAAACTAGCTGCTGTTTGGAAGGAAATGGATAGAGCCTCAAAGCGGACTGATAGTGGAATAGAAGAGGGCTTGATGAATATCAGTAGTAATAGATTGATAAGAGATGCATTCTCAGAGTGAAAGAGTATGGCCTATGGGGAGAGGATATCACTGGAAGACAAGAAGATTTGCTCCTGCAGTGGGCACCAAAAAGTAATGGTAATTTAAAATAAGCTTTTGCCAGATATCCAAGTTTGGGGACCCCTGACTTAGAGGCTTATTTTATTGGTCTCCAGGAATTCCCATCTCCACTCATTAGTCTTAAGCCTATAAAAGGACAATATATATGTTTTGGGGTATTCTAAATGATGTTAGCCTACAAATCTGAGGCAGTCTTTGGGTGAATTAGTCACAGACTCTCAGATGGCAGGTCTGGGCAAAGTTGGACTGGGCAAATAAATAGATTAATCAGAATAGATGCAGAGTCAAGTCCCCTTCAAGTGTTCATTGTCTGACCCCATCCATTACCCATTTGCCTTGTTTATGCCTACAGAGGCCTAAGAATGGCTAAAAGCAGCAAGCAGAATAATTAATAATCCATCTGAATAACTGGTGGGGGCTTTGAGGCACCAGGCTGGTTGCTAAAATGACTCTGTGCAGCCCCCTCCTTGAAGGCTACCTATTTTATTTATTTTTAAATGAGGCCCTTTATACAACCACAGTCATCCCCATAGCGTTTTAGTTGCACCAGAGCTGTAATCCAATGAACACTCAAGGAATTTAGCTGAAGCCAAGCAAACGATTGTTCTCTTGGCATTACAAACTCAGCACACGGGATCAGCTGGGTGGTGACTCTCGGGTGGCATGTTTTTAAGTATTCCCTTTTTAAGGGCAAGAGCCATCTGCCCAATTGTCAGGGGAATTGGAGCTGGCAAATTTGCACTATGTTTAACAAGTCATGATGCTAAAGAAGAAAATCAGCACCATTTTTGAATATCAAAAAACATAACAGTGGCATGCCAGGCCAGCTTCAGGATTTCCGTAACAGTGGCAATAGTCCTAATAATACTTCTCACTACCAGTATTCCAGGTCCTTACCAACCCTTGATACTACCTGAGTAACTTGGTTGGCTGCATGATATACAGTGATCATGACTATGTGCCTTTTTCCTAGCAATTTGCAAATGTTTTTTTCCAACCTGGGTGTACAATCAATGCTTTTAACAGTTAAGTTCATTCTAAGGCCTTGCGATAAAGGTAGGCCAGAGGGCTACAAAAGGGTATTTGAGGGCAGATATGTCAGCCCTAGAATGGTAAAAGCCCTTTTCCCTGATGGCAGGGAAAGGTGATTGAAGCCTGATTAGAAACAGCAGAGGCTAGTCAAAGGCTGCCTCAGGCTTATTAAAACCATGCCTCAGCTCTGGGGGAGCAGGAAAGAAAGATCCAAGCTACCAGAGCCTGGCAGGAGAAACACTTTCCCAGGATTAGAGAATAGTTCTCTTTGCCAGGAGAACAGTAGATTAAACTCTGGCACTAGCCTGAGGGAAGGGCTACAACCCTGGTGGGTAAACCAGAAACAGGTACTACGTGGGTCTGAGCCCCACAAACTTACAGGCACCGACTCGGTGCAGTGGAGGGTGTGCTAGGCCAGTCAGACCGATGCCTGCCTGGAACACTGTGGCAAGAGATGCTGAGTGTGGGAGTAGTGTATTAAAACGTCATCCAAAGTGGGGTGCATTTATCCCAGACCTGTTTTGCCAGAGGGAGATAGCTTACCGAAAAAAGCTGAGGGGTGACTTTGCCACAGGGTATAGAACTCGCAGCATAATAAAAGATACATTTCACTTTGAACTCTCTATATTTAAATTCAGGCCATTGAAACTTAAAATCAAAATCCTAAACAGTAAAAACATGATAAAGGATTTTTCTTGTGGGTCGTGCTTGATCTGATATATCTTGCTGATAAGGACCACAGGGCACCAGATTCTGAAGAGTTCACAATTATCACCTAAATACACAATAAACAGATTTGTTTTCAGAAGGATGGTTCTCTCCCTTCTGTAAAAACTGCCTTCCCTCAACCTGGTGGTTTTCAAACATAGCTCTTGAGACTGGAGGGTTTCTTTGCTGCACTCGTACCCTGTTCCTGGTTCTTCTAAACATACTTCTAACTCCACTACTTTTCATTTTCGAGTATCTTTTACAGCCCATGTACTATGATCCGTAGGGTTTCATTACTGTTTGACTGACATTAAGACCTCAATCTGTAATAGGGAACACACTTTACTTTTGCTTCTGACACAAGCAGGACAAAAGCCATGATTCTCTTTGATTCCCTGGTGCAGTTAAAATTTACCATTCTCCATCAGGCCTGTATTTCTCTTTGTTTGGGTAGTATTTTTCCAAATGATGCTTCTGCTCTCCAGTAGGAGCATGCCACTCAATTCATTATGGATCATATCTCTTACCATATAAATCATCCATCCCTGAATTTGTCTGGAGGCCACGGTTAAAGAAAAATTGGCATGCGGAGCACCTACAGACCTCAAGAGCTGGAAGTGGTCTTTTCTTTGGCATTTTTTCATTCATGTTGGAGTTTTGCCACATCATCTTGTATGGAACTTAATTGGTCGAAAGCTACTTTAATAGGTACAGCTAAATCCTTAATGCTCTGGGCAGACACATTCATCTTATTTGGTACTACTTTCTCATTGATGCTAGTAAGGGCTGCATTCTCTCCCCTCTGTTTGCTCCCAATATATCTCTATTGTACTTTTTTTGAGGCTCTGGAGCCTTCAAAATAAGGCTAAGGTGATCTCCCATTCCCATTTTTTTTTCCACTATCTTTCACCTTGTCTCCCTTGGAATTTTCTGCCTAGTGTTTTTGGGATAAAAGAAATTATTTCAGCTTAAAGTAAGTTTTCTTTTTTCCTGGTGCAGTCCATGTAGGAATGTCAGCCTGTAAATAAACATAAAAGGGTTTACAGATGGAAAAATAACTAAAATACTAAACTAACATTTTTCTCCCATTTACAGTCCCCATGTCCTGTATTGGCATTGGCAGCATTGCTCCAAACTTTTCTGATGGCCAGGGTTAAATCAGTTTTCACTCAGTCATTTGCTTTGCACTACACTATCATGCACAGGAACCTTCCTGATGCTCCGAACACTGCAGGCTCTAAATTTACACCACTAGAGAAGTAGGATCACGTCAACATCTATGCCAGCAAAAGAAGCGCACAGGAGTGCATCTCCAAGGATTTCCAGAACTTAATAATCTGAAACTCAATGCAAAACAAACTTCTGGCCCCCTTCCTTTCCCCTCAATAGATGGAGGCATTAACTTTTTCTCAAACCTCTTGAGGTTTGAAGTTCCTTTTCTTTCCCTTTCCACCCCCCCCCTTTTTTTTTTAATTGCCAGCCCACTACAGCACAAACTCTTTGTTGCCTTGTTTGCCTTTTTTCATAATTTATGTATTAGGGCTGTCTTCTCTGAAAATTCCTCATTGAAATCTGAGCTCCATGCTCTGGTCAGAGGTATACCTGTTGATTTCCAAAGTCACTCAAAAATATTTTTTGTTTTGGTAGCACAGTGTGGCTTTCTTTGGGCTTACCATAAAATCCATTTTCTCATTTTTGTTGTTTGGTTTTTGTTTGTAGCAATCTGTTTAAAACCTTTAGATTTTTCTTTCCTGGGCTGAGTGCAAATTAGGACGTCATCCACATAAGAAATCACACTGTCTTTTTCAAGTATTTCCTCCCACAGCTTGACTACATGGGCATGACAGATGATAGGAGTGTTGCTCTAGCCCATGGGAATCCTGGCAAAATACAACTGCTTCCCTTGAAAGGTAAACTCAAGATTGTGTGATTGCTAATCTTTTATATCATAGAATCATAGGGTTGGAAGGGACCTCATGAGGTCATCTAGTCCAACCCCCTGCCAAAAAAAGCAGGACCACTCCCCCTAAATTATTCCAGCTAGATTTTTTATCTAGCTGGACCTTAAACATCTCCAAAGACGGAGATTCCACCACCTCCCTAGGTAGCCCATTCCAATGCTTTACCACTCACCTAGTAAGAAAGTTTTTCCTAATATCCAGCCTCAACCTCCCCAGCTGCAACTTGAAACCATTGCTCCTTGTTCTATGCTCTGATACTACTGAGAACAGCCGAGCTCCATCCTCCTTGGAGCATCCCTTCAGGTAGCTGAAGGTTGCTATCAAATCCCCCCTCAGTCTTCTCTTCTGCAGGCTAAATAAGCCTAGTTCCTTCAGTCTTTCTTCACAGGCCTTGTGCTCCAGCCCCTTGATCATTTTTGTTGCCCTCTGCTGGACTCTTTCCAAAAAATTTGTCCACGTCCTTTTTGTAGTGGGGAGCCCAAAACTGGACACAGTATTCCAGATGTGGCCTCACCAGTGCTGACTAGAGGGGAATGATCACATCCCTCGATCTGCTGGCAGTTCTTCTTCTGATGCAGCCCAGTATGCCATTGGCCTTTTTGGCAGCGAGAACACACTGCTGACACACATCCAGCTTCCCATCCACCATGGCCCCCAGGTTCTTTTCTACAGTGCTGCTACTTAGCTGATTGCTCCCCAGCCTGTAGCAGTGCATGGGGTTTTTCCATCTCAATTGCAGGACTTTGCACCCATCCTTGCTGAACCTCATATTGAGATAGCTAAGAAAGTATTGACTAAATTTAAAACTGAAAACCACTGGGCCTCTCTTAGAGTGGAAGCCAGCACCTCCTGATGCTTGGCCACCACAGGGCCCTCAGCTGGGTCACCCAATTAAGGGGGCAAAAATCTACCACAAGCCTCGAAGTCCTGCCATTACCTTTAAGGAAAGTTCCAAAGGGGCTGCCGTGTTAGTCTAGTAAAGCAAAAAAAGCAAGGAGTCTTGTGGCACTTAAGACTAACAGGTTTATTTATTGCATGAGCTTTCATGCGGGAAAATCCCACTTCGTCAGATGCTTTGAAGAGCTCTTCGAGGCATCTGATGAAGTGGGATTTTCTCCCACGAGAGCTCATACAATAAATAAATCTGTTAGTCTTTATGTGCCACAAGACTCCTTGGGTTTTTTTTTCATCTTTAAGGACTGGCTGCAGAGTAGCATTATTGGAGCTCATCTGCTTCACTAAAGCTTCTTGGGTCTATATTCCCTTCAGTTGTTTTCTTTAGGCTGGCTTCTGTCTCATTGGATGCATGCACTGCTTCTTTGAATGGGGCATTAGTACCTGTGATGAGGATTTCAACATTCATTTTAGAGCATTTTTATTTTATTTTTGGCCAGCAAATCTATGATTTTTTGGGGTCCGCTCTACTTTCCCCTGCCTCCAGATGCCTTGAGGACTGCAATCCTGCAGCTTGCGGAAATTTTCATTGACTCCCAGAATGTCGTACGCATTTCCCATAAGATCTTGTTAGCAAAATCAATCAGCACTCTGATATTAATTTCACAGATTTTCTCTCCTTTTAAATCCATTGCACCAAATCGCCCTTAACTTTTTCTGTTACCTGATAACAAACCATCTGCTAGTAGTATGTAAATATGTACCAGATAGTACAACTATATACCTAATAGTAGTTTGTAAATAGGTTAAAATACTTATTCATTTTTTCTACCTAACACAGCATTTTCTTTTTTAACACAATACACAAGACAAATTCTACCACAAAATTCAATATTTATTGGAAGAGTAGATCCATGGTACTTAAGCAAGTTCCAAAAGGGTAGCTGTGTTTAGTCTAGTTCAGCAAAATAAGCAAGGAGTTCTGTGGCACTTCTAAACACTACCAAACTGATTTTTTACATGAGCTTTCATAGGTGAAGTCCCAGTTTGTAAGGTGCCAAAGTACTTTGGCTTGCTCTTTAGTTGGTATCAGGTTTTTCTTAAAGTTCTGAAAGACAAAAAGAACATTTTTCTACTTCCTTTTGGGGGCAGCAACTTGTTGCTTATATTAACCCTTTCTTTCACAAATTTCATTGCCGACTGCAGGTACAACAGATGAATTACACACACACCCTTCCACTCCCATGCAACATACTTCATGGGTAAAATACATATTTCTTTTATAGTTTCTCTTAGTTATTTTTTAAACTAATCATACATATTGAAATGACTTAAATCAATTAACTTCCTGCCTGAAAATTATTTAGAATTGATTTACACATCATTCCTTTGGGAAAAGGACCAATTTTCCTTCATTATGGCTCAATGAAGCCAAGAATTCTTTCCCCATAATACCTTTCCTACAAAGCCTGTGATGTTAACTTCTCTCTTTTCTTTTTCAAAATGACACCTACATCAGTGCAGATATTATAATTCCAAGTAGCATTCCAAGGATCTGAATGCCTGGTACCTGTACTTACTCCAGCTGCTAAGCCACTCTAGACTCTCAGTATATTTTTCTAATCTCTCTATCTGTTGCCTGCAGGCTGCACAGTTGCCTCCAGTCTGGGTTGGATCCTGTTTTTCCTTGCAGAACCATTCCTTTCCATGGGCATGGGTCTTGTCACTCCTCATTTAGCAGAGAAGGTGGCTTCTTAATTAGCCCCCAACCCTCTTAGTTCCTCTTCTTTATTCCCCTTGTTTCTGGTTGCTCTGGGGTGCCCCCACAAGTTGAAACTTCCAGTACTACTCAACCAAGTGGGTTCTCAGGGTGTAAGGGATCTATGTTTGTCCCTTTGTGGGCTCTGGGCACTATAAGACTATGGCACCTTTCCTAGTAAAAGACCCTCACACAGTAATATTCTTACTTTGCTAATTTCTTATTTTTCCTAAGCTTTAAAACAAGAACATGAACGAACGAACAGACACACACACACACACACACACAGGCAGAATGAAGGTGGGGGCCTGAAAAGGGTAGTAGAAAATGAGAAGTCATGGTGGAGATGAGACAGCAGAAGAAGTGAGAGGAGGGGGAGAAGAAGATTTGTACAGAACAACTTAAAGAAAAAACAAAGTAAAAAACTTTAATATACGGACAGTATCAGAAAGTGTGGAAAAACAAAGAGAGAGGTTCAAAAAGAGAAGAGATGTGGTGGCTAAAGCATCTGGGAATCTGAAGCCCAAGTTCTGTATCCTTTGGCTAATCTATTTTCTTTATCCAAAACCACAGCAACTATTCTCAATCCCTCTCTGCTCTCCCTTCTGAACTCTTATCATTTGGACATCCCTGTTTTATCCCTGCACTGACCCATATGTCCCAATGCTTATGAAGTTTCAGGAAGGCTCCAGATCCACTGAAGATATGATGTTGCTGGGATCTGTTATTGCTACACCCTTGCACAGAATCCTCCAGCTGTTTCTCAGCACAATTTCTAACTGAAAGCAGGACTGAATCATGACTATGGATTCATTTCACATTATAACAGGTAATTTGACTTCACTTTCCCTCTGTATGCTGTTTCCTAAAATTTGAATCCTTACAAATGCTTTGATTTGCTGTTGCAGCATGACTTAATCCAATGTCTTACACTCCCCTGCATTCATTTTCATCCAATTCTGTAAGTTCTTGCTCTTCAAAGTGTCTGACAAAGTGGGACATTCTCCCACGAAAGTTCATGCAATAAATACCTCTGCTAGTCTTTAAGTGCCACAAGACTCCTTGCTTTTTTGCTTTACTAGACTAACACAGCTGCCCCTTTGGAACTTAAGTGGACATGAAGTCTCACCCATGCAGGTCATGACCTGAGCTCTGTGCCCCAGCAGATTCATGAATTATGAAATGGGAATTGTAGGGACCCACCCTACTCCACTGTCCTGTAATTCCTAGTGCAATAATACAGTGTCTTTGTCAACTGTTTCCTCCCTCTCAGCCATCCTTGCTGGGACCTCCAAATCTGTTACCCAGAGTTCCTCAACACAGTAACTTTTAGTCTCTGACTCAGTATCAGGAAATAAACCCAATGAAACCTAGTACCTCCACCTGCTATGTGGCTGGCGTTGACAAGTCAAAAGCAAGTTCTCTTAAAGCTATGCTGTAATTTCCATTGGAATTCCATTTACCAGATATCTCCACTTATTCCTAAGCCCATGAAAATACTATAGGTTGTTAATGTACTCCACAGTTTGATAGTCTGAGGTAGTCTTTGGGTGAATCAGGCACAGATTTTCAGATGCCCAGTCCTGTCTGTGCCTGAGGATCTTTTCAGTGTGTCGACAAAGCATGTCACCTGACTCAGATTCATTACTACTTCCTTATATTTCAAAAGTTAGAGCCAAGACAATGAAGAAAAATAACATCTAGCTGACTAAACAACCTAGTCACTGGGCTGGAGTTAGAGACATGTCACATACAAAAATTGTTAAGCAGGCCGTCTTAGACTGTTAGGCTGATAGCTAAATTTCTGCATATTGATGAGTCTAAAATATTACCAAACTTCCTGTTTTACAGACAGTGTCCCCTGCATATTGAGACAGAGAACAAAAAGTCAAGTCCACTTCATATATTCACTGTCTAATCTCTCTCTCCTTTACTGGTTTTGCTAAGTTTATGCCTACAGAGGCCTGAAAATGGCTAAAAGCAGCAATCAGAGTAATTGGTAGTCCATCCCAATAACTGGCAATGGTTTAGGCACCTGGCTGGTTACTAAAATGCCACTGTATAGTTAGCCTTAACAAAGGTCTAAGGCAATAATGTACTGTGTGACGAATCTTTAGCAAGTAATTTGGTCCTGCAATGTTTTTTTTTTTCCTATTTCTATTTTACTTTCCCATTCCTTTCCTTCTCTTCCTATTGAGATGAAATAATTTTATACCTCTTTAAATAGTAGCAGGTGTGAGGGGGAGAGAGTCCAGAGGAGAGCAAAAAAGCATCATCTTGTTATCCAAATTAAAAAAATTCCCATGGTTTCTTCCAAAATAATGTGGACACCATAAATTTGGAACACAGTACAAAGACATTTTGAATCCTCTACTCTGGTGAGAGTGTAGATGTTAACTGCAGTAGAGAGGCTTAAAATAGCAATCTAAATAACAGTCAAATATTCACCTACCACTTTTCTGTTATAGCAGCCGTCACCAGAGGTACACTAACCCATTTCCCATTGAGTAGCTGTTGGAAGTACTGTCTCTAACAATACTACCAACAGCATTGTCCAATGGAGATTAGGGAAAGAACTCCAGAAATCATCCACAGGGTCCATAACTAACTGAGCAAAAATGTCAATAGGTGAGACCTCCCCACCCCCACAATTTTGACTAGTGTGTAACTGTGTCGTCCCAATTCCTCACTTGTAGGGCCTGACTTACCCCACTTTGCTATGTGAACCACCTAGTCCTAGGTCAGCTCACACCCAGCTTCCTGCATATAATCAGTCCCTGACTTATTGAAGAAGTGCTTATGGCCAGACACTAATGGAATAGACACTAAGCAAACACCTCCAGTCCCAGATACAATTCTGAGAACTGTCATCTTGCAGGGTTCAATGCTGTACATTGCACCTAGCAAGCTGATTTACTTTTGTCTGTCAACTTATCAAAGAAATTGATATGGCTCAGCTCCCTCACTCTACATGAGGTCTTTGCTTACACTCAATTCACCATTTCACAATAAACAAGTTTGACTACAGCAAGATTGAGTATACATCAGATTATTAATAATTCAAGGGGTTAATCACAATTAACTAAAAGATAACTTGTATGATAAAACTCAGATTAATGTTCCAGTCTTTTTCATTCTATGATCTTGGCTTATGACATGGGCTGGTTGCAATGAAACTTGCACCAAAGATCCCCTTCCTTGTGGGTAGGTGCTTGGAAGATAGATTACAGGGTAAAGCCCCAAACAAAGATGCCTCTTCCTTTCAGTGGGTTTCCTCAACACTCACTGAGGTTAGATGATTGACTACATCTCACAATGGGTGTGATTTTTTCCCTCGTGAGGCTAAGTGCTCAAAGGTGTTCAGGCCAATCCATTGTTTCTCTCTGTGCATGCCTCTGCTGGGTATGGAAACATACCATAAATTTGTTTGTCTGCATCTGTTCAAGTCATATGAGATGTGTTTGGGAATATGCCATCTCAGAATGTCATATCTGTACATATGCATGACTTTGCAGAAAAAGTGCTACTTCAAAAATAGTTTTCAGTATGTCTCGAGCATTCCAAGAACACCTAACATGGTATGCTTTGCAGAAGACAATACACAGTCACACTATCAGGGTGAACGTGAATGGTACACAAATCATACTAAGCGTATATATGGGGTACAGCCACTTACAGTAGGAAAATGTGGAACAATATTACAAATAAAGAAAATATGGAAATTTTCTCCCATTAGGTTCTGTTAACATTCTAACTGTATGTGCAAAATTAATCTAAAAGCACAAGGTCCCAAATTTATTTTTCCCCATCAAATTCATTTAGGAACATGATAAATCATATTTAAAAGAAAGATATTCCCTAATCTGCATACACATACTAGGCTTTCACTGCCCAAGCCATTTCCTTCTAGAGAATTGCATCCCATGTGATCTTCTGAAATCTAATCAAACTTTATTAGTGTATCCTACGCACTATGTTGTGCGTCATTTTAGCATCTAATTTTCTATAAATGATTTTTAAATTCTGTCTCCTTTGTTTTGCTTTACTTGATTGAAAACTTTCAGTCTATTTATAACCATCTGTTTTTCCCCGAAACATTTTCAGCATCTGTTCTCTCTCCAATTAACTTCTTCTTCTCTCTTCAGTGTCACTCCATATTCTTTTCTTCCATTCAACCTGACCTATGAAGGCAGTGAGTACTGACCTACTTACTATTCTTCCTTAGAGCAACAGGCTTAGCCTTATATATTTTTACATTGTGAGGAAAAAGAAAACAGCTTTAAAAGGAGATTAAAATCGCAAAGTTAATCATTAAAAAAATAAGGAAATTCTAGAATTAAGATTGAAGGTGCAACATTAATTAATTTCCCCCATGTCTATGTTATGATTCTGTCTTCACTTACATGATCATGACAGTTGGTTGGAATTTTTCAACAGAAAAGTTTCCCTGAAAAAATATGGAGGTTTGTCAAAACTGATATTTTTGAGTGGAAAATATTTTAATTAAAAAATGCTGAGTTTTTTATCAAAAAGTTTTTTAATGTTTTGTTTTGAATCAATATTTTTTAATTCAAATTGACATTTGGATAACTGGAAAGATATTGGAACAAATTATTAAACAATGAGTTTGAAACCACCTAGACAACAATAAGGTTATAAGGAATTGTGAGAAGAGCCAGATTATAGCAGGGGTTTTAGAGCCTGAAGCATTGGGCCCTGGCCAGAAGGTGTGCCCTAGGCTCCAGCCCCTAAAGTACCTATCCAACTCCCTCTCGCCTCACCCAGTGCTGATGGGCCAGAAGTCCTGAGAGTCCTCCTGCCCTTCCAGCACTGGGGGGAGGGCTGGTGGAGCCCTGGGGCCAGAAGCTGGGCTCTGTCCTCCTGCCCTGCCCCTGGACTGGCTGACCCCAACCCCAGAGGCAAAGCAGGGTATGCCAGTGCCTGTTCATTTCACCTGGGGAATAGGGCTGGCTGGCTCTCGGCGTAGCCTCCACCACTCTGCTATGGTCATCCGGGGGGGAGAGGGGGCATGCCACATGCTAACTGGCAGGGGCAGACTGGCTGGAGTGGAGCTGGCGTGGGAGCGGCTTTTGGCTCCAGGGCCCCCTCCCCAGTCACAGGCCTCCATGCTGGGCGGGGGACATGGTGGTGGGGGCCCCACCAAGGGGGACAGTCCAGGGACCCCAGGCTGGTTAATTTGTCCCTGATAGTGAGCATTGAATTGTCAAGAACTAATCATACCAAACCAACCTAATTTACCTCTCTGACAGATTTACTATTGTACTGTATGAGGGGAAGCAGAGAACATGATAAATTTGCTTTTAGTTAGGCTTTTGACACACAACATTCTCTTAATAACACTAGAGGAATATGGGTCGTATCAGGTTACTGTATGGGAATAAGTGGCTTGCTATCAAACTGGGAGAGCATATCTAGTGCGTCCTGTAGGAGTAAGTCCTGGATCTTGTGCTAGTCAATATTTCCATTAATGTCTTAGTAGATGATAGGCTTTAAGAATTTGGAATGACACCAAATTTATGGTATTGGGAGCACTTTGGAGTACAAGATTATAATTTGGCATGAGTCAGTTAGAGATTTGCTCATAAATCAGCAAGTGTAATTGATAACAGTGAGGAAAGAACAAATGCATAACTACAAACTAGGGAATAACTGGCTAGGTTTGTAGAAAGACTAAAAAGGATCTGGTGTTGTAGTGAGTCATGGATTGAATGAGGTAACTGTGATGCAGTTGCAAAAAATTAATATTCTGGGGTGTATTACCAGAAAGGTCATGTGTAAAACACTGGGGGTAAGTGTTTTCCTCTGCTTGGCACTGGTGAAGCCTCAGCTGGATTATTGTGTCCAGTGCTGAGTGCCACAAAAAGAAAGATGTTAAGAAATTTGAGAGAGTCCTTGAGAAGAGGAACAAGAATCATAAAAGGTTTAGAAACCCTGATTTATAAGGAAAGTTTAGAAAACCTGGATGTGTTTCTTTTTGAAGAAAGAAGATGAAGGTGGACCTGATAACACATTTAAGGACTGTTAAGCAGTGAAAAGTTGTTCTTGTCCACTGAAGACAGGACAAGAAGTAATGGTCTTAATGAGCAGCCAAGGAGATTTTGGTTAGATATTTGGGAAAAACTTTCTAACTACAAAGTTAAGCTCTGGGATAGGCTTCCAAGAGACGCTATGTACTCCCTATCATGGGAGGTTGAAGAACAACTTGCATTACATTTTAAATTTTGCAGCATGTATCATATTTTGGCTGAGTCAGATTATCTACTCTTTAGTCAGGGGTCATCACTGCTCTTGAGTTGCATTATATTCAATGGTATTGTTAATAAGTAATATCAGTAAGAGGAAGACCACAAATCTAAGAAATCTATTAGCAGGGGATCTTTTAAAATACCTGTACCTGGCTGAACTAACCTGGGCTAGATAAAGCCATTGGACTCCAGAGAGATACTCTGTCTAGAGTAGCAAGGAGTCCTGTGGAACTTGAAGACTAACAGATTTATTTATTGCATGAGCTTTCATGGGAGAAAATCCCACTTTGTCAGACGCCTTGAAGACGGGGAATTTACAGAATGGGATGAAAATAAATGCAAGGGAGTGTAAGACATGGTATCAGGTCATACAGTAACAGCAAATCAGAGCAATTGTTAAGATTCAAATGCTAGGAAACAGCACATAGAAGAGGGTGAGGTCAAATCACCTGTTGTAATGGGAAATGAAGCCATAGTTACGATTTAATCCTACTTTCACACAATCTAATCTGCATATCAATTCCAATTCAGCTGTTTCTCTTTGAAATCTTGATGTCCCATTGACTTTCTTGAGCATAGTCATTAACAAATTGTCCATAGAGTGATTAGAAAAATGGAAGTGCTCAGCAACTGGCTTTTGCATGTTGTAATTTCTGATGTCAGTTTTGTGCCCATTTATTCTTTTCCACAGGGATTGTCCTGTTTGTTTAATGTATAAGGTGTGGTGGTATCTCGAGTGTTTGTGTGTGCATGTATAACCATCTAGAGTATAGCTTCAATTTCTATTTTAACTAAAATGTTAGGTAAGTCTTGCAGCCTGATTTGATTTTGCCTGTGCAGATGACCAATGAAGTCTTCAGGAGTTGGCAGAGTTGCATAGGCTGGCTATACAGATCAGATTTTAGGATTGAGGTCTTGACCAGTAAAAGATTGTGATACATACAAAACTGGACTTGGCTTGGTTTAGGTAAGATTCTTAAAGCTGTAGGATACTTGTGAAATCTGTTTCAAAGTCTTGAATGTGTTAGAACTGGAAAGGAAATTTGTTAATCTATCTCATGAATTTTTGGTATGTTATGCTTCCTGTTACTCAACAAATATTGCAATCAGGAAGAGTCCATTTCTCTCTTGTTGAAATTTGGAGGTCTAGACAGAAGACAAGTTTGGTTAATTCTGCTTTTTCTGTTAATGAACTGAGATTAGCAGGCTTTGTTGGAGTGCTATCAGTATAACTTTTGTTATTGAGTTTTTTTTAAAATGAACTATGGAGTAATTTCTTCTAACAGCTCTCTAATGCCTCCATTCAACTTGATGCAAATCAACCATAAAGGAAACCTGATTTTGTTTTTAAATTACTAATTTTACTTCAGTGTTAGATTTCTTCTTACTATGCATCAACCTGGATGATTCATCACCATAGTGTGCAGAGAGGATTTCCTTGGTAATTTAATTGATTGGTACATCCATTAACTCATTTAGTGCATTTTTTCAGCTGTTTCAAGCCTAGAAAGTAGCCTTGTAAACAAGCTATTTTTATATCTTGGATGTTGTTAAAATATTTTTCCTGAGTGAGAAATATAAAGGTTTTGTTAGAATAAAATTTCCAAGAGGAAATATTGTAGCTAAGGATGAATTATGTTCCATTATGTCAAAGTTTTGTGTACATAGTTCATTTCACTATGAGTTGTCCTGTCTAAAGTCAATGGCACTACTTTGCAGCATCAGAGCCATATACAATACATCATGTTTTACTACACCTCACAATTCAATGAGGTCATCATTCCATATCAAATAAAGCGATAAGAGAACTTAGATATGCCAAAATTCTCCTATCTTTGTGCTCATTGCTACTGAACTGTTTCTCATCAAAGAAGGAGTGCATACACATAGATTTTCTATATCATTTGTTGCTGTTATATGTATATCGGAAGCACTTTTTCTCAGTATTTATTGTACTTGGGAAGATTGCAGGTGCAAAAGCAGGGGCTGAGTTCTGAAAAATCATGCCTAAATTATTGAATACATTTATAACCAACTTTGTTTCAGCCTAGTAACACTTTGACAATGAAGGGCTCTATTCACAAGAGACTTCTGTGCTTTGATGCTGAATGCCTATCTTTTAGGTACCTAGGCAGTTACTGGGTTTCACAAAGCCTGTATTAGGGACTCAGGTTTCCTATACAATGATGCATGCCAAAGAATCGGATGGTTATCATGAGGAGGAGAGAGAAAAACTGTTCTCTTTAAGTGCCATTGATAGGACAAGGAGAAATGGGCTTAGATTACAGCAAGGGAGGTTTAGGTTGGGCATCAGGAAAAAACTTTCTAATTGTCAGGGTGATTAACAACTGGAATAAGTTGCTTAGGCAAGTTGTGGAATCTCCGTCATTGGAAGTGTTTAAAAGCAAGTTAGACAAGCACCTGCCAAGAATGATTTAAGAGAGTATGTGGTCCTGCCATGAGTGCAGGGGACTGAACTCGATGACCATGCATGGTGCCTTCCAGATTCTGTGATTCTATGATTTGCAAAAGCCAGGATGCTAGGCAGCCAATGTCAGATGTCAAGGAGAGTGGTGTATCCTAAACCCTTCCCACACAGAGAATTCAGCATCTATATCTGCTTAGGATGCTCAGGTCTGAACCATCTGTTACTTAGGTCTCTAAGTTATTTGTTAGAAGAATAAAACAGATTGCCCCATAGGTAGACTGGGTCGAACATTACTTTTTATTGCCTGCTCCTTCCACCTTGATGCCATCAGTGAGCAAAGAGGGGAAGGAGAATTACAGTCCTTTTATGCTTGAGAACATGTAAAAACTTACATTTATAACAACTCCCCCAAAGACCCTTTTTTGGTTACATTAATACCCAAGCAGTGAATATAATTTTACCCACCTTTATTGTTGTTTACAGATTTAGTTGATGATATGCTGACTTTTAATTTTACAACATGTTAATTTGTTATGGCAATGTCTATAATATTACTGAGCAAGCATTTATCAAGGGAAGGGAGAGGTGACAAAGTTAAGTACATTCTTTCCAAGGTTCTTATGCAGAAGAGAGGATAGTTTCTTTCAGTTACATTTCTTTCTCAAACTATGAAAAAGGGAGAGGGTTTAGGGAAGATAATACAGTTCACTAAATTCCAACTGCAAGAAGTAAAGCCTGTGTGCCCACCCATGACCCTATTATCATTACAACCACAGCTCAGGCAAAGGCCTATTGTCCAGCTCTAAATTTACTCTCCTACAGTATTCCTTTCAAGAAGTTGGTAAGGAGAAGGACTACTTCCCTCTAACTTATAGCAAAGTGGTTAGGTATTCATCTGGGATGTGGGAGACCACCCAGGTCAAGCCTTCCCTCTGTCTGAGGGGGAGAAGAGATCTAAATAGGGACCAGCTACTCCAGGCTATGGGATAACTTGATGTGAAGCTCACTTAGTGTGTCTTGTTGAAGCTGTTCCACTCTAGATCAGTCATTAGAGCAGGGGGACTGGATCTCGGCTCTAACACACTGTGGGCAAGTGCCCTAAATGCCAAATCAATCACTCCTACTTGCTTTGCCTAAAGCTCACCTACTGGAGTGGGCTCTGCAGGCAGTTTAGGCAGGTTTATGAAGAAGAAGGAAGAAACAGCAATCATAATAGTAATAAATTAATGGGGTATTTCAGTTATCCCAATATTGGCTGATGTGACCTGGGCATCCTGGAACAACCACCTGAATATGCAAAGATCAGGGCAAGCTGCAAAAAGGAGAGCAGATTCTCCCAGCACTGGTAGGTTACCTGGAGATAAACTCCACAAACATTCACAAACAATGCTTCTGATCCCCCACACTGGATATCAGGAAGCTACCACAAAATATACTTAGCCCCCTGTACTGCATTCCAGTCACTGGTCCCCAGTACAGCCACTAGGTGTCTTAAGGAAATAGGTTCTCCTGACCCCAAAGGGTCAGCCAGATCACCCAGAACAGTATAGACTTGGATCTTACCCAAAATACCATGCTGCCAGCCAATCCTTTAATAACTAAAACTAAATGTTTAATATAAAAAGAAAAGGAACAAAATGAGAGGTGCTATAGGGTCAAAATGGATCACATACATACAAATGATTTAGAGTCCATAGAAGATAAGTCCTTGTTTCATAACTTCAGGGGTCAGAAATCCAATTTTAAGGAATAGAGACCAAATAGTCCAAGTGGAGAGTTGGTTCTAATTCTCCACTGAGAATTAGCAGGGTGGCTTACAGGCCAATGCTGGCTGGGATCTCAATCCTGGAGCCCAAACTTTCCCTGAGAAGCTTGGACAGATGTGAGATAAAGTGATTATGTTCCCCACTTCCTTTTATAGTTGAAGCAAGGTGGGCATTTGCAGATCATTTCTTCATGTGGGCTTTGATGACAATTCCCAGGTACTTTCTTAAGTGGAGCACAGTGATGTATATTGTCCTTTGAAGTAAAACCTTCACCTCCTGGGCACCACAGGTAATTAGCTGCATTAGCACCATTAACAGACAGTTTACACTGGTACATCAAAGGTCCAGTTAGATGTTAATGTTCCCTCTTGACTCCTTCCAGTAGAACAATGTTAACAGATAGGGAAGCAGTCCATTCACCTTGCTAACCCAACAGGTACATGTAAACATCAAGAAACCACTAATGATACACATGCACATCAAAGCCCTAGCCTACTCACTACCATTGTATTTTCCTATAATATGCCTTCAAAGGTTAGATATGGGTAATGTATTTTACAAGATGGCTTGGCCTGTTCAGGCCTTGCATGACACTGAGTACATGTTACCTAAGGATGGTATGCAGAAATAAAGTCTGTGGATACTGTAAATCACTGCTTCTTGGAGCAGGCGATCCTAGAACTCTCAAAAGAAGACACTTTTTTTTTTTTAATTTAATTGTACGTGGAGTACAGGTTGGTTCAAAAGATGAATATAGCTAAACCACTTGTTACTAGTGACCATAACATAATATAATGCAACATCGCTGGAAGGAGGGGAGAAGAGGGATACTAAAGCAGCCCCTCATGTTAGCATATAATTTCAGAAAGGGCTATTACACAACAACAAGGAAGTAGGTTAAACAGAAATTAAAAGGTACAGTGCAGAAGTGAAATCCCTGAAAGCTTGATGGAACTTTTTAAAGACACATTAGCAGAGGCTCAATTTAACTGTATATCCCCAAATAAAAAAAAGAAAAACCCCATAGTAAGAAGACCAAAAAAGTGCCATCATGGCTAAAGAGCAAAGGGGTTTGTTTTTGTTGTGTTGTGGGGTTTTTTTTGTTTGTTTGTTTTTGTTTTTAAAGCCAGTTGTAGGCAAAAAGGCATCCTTACAAAGTGGAAGTTAAATTCTAGTGAGGAAAATAAAAGGGAGCATAAACTCTTGTCAGCAAGATAAGAAAGTATGGTTTGGATGATGGATGGTAGGCTGGATAGAAAGCTGACTAGATCATCAGACTCAGTGGATAGGGATCAATGGCTCAATATCTGGTTGGCAACCAGTAATAAGCGGAGTGTCCCAGGGGTTGGTCCTGGGCCTGATTTTGTTCCGCATCTTCATTAATGATCTGGATGATGGGAGAGACTGCACACTCAGTAAGTCTGCAGATGATACCAAGCTGGGGGGAACAGTAGATATGACAGAGGGTAGGAATAGGATTCAGGGAGACCTAGACAAATTGGAGCATTGGGCCAAACAAAATCTCATGAGGTTCAAAAGAAAAAGTGCAAAGTCCTACAGTTAGCATGGAAAAAGTGCACATACTGCTACAGGCTGGGGACTGACTAGCTAAGTAACAGCACTGTAGAAAAGGACCCTAGGGGTTATGGTGGCCAGGAAGCTGGATATGAGGTAACATTATGCCTTGGTTGCCTAAAAGGTGAATGGCATTTTGGGCTTCATCAGTAGGATCACTGCCAGTAGATTGAGGGATGTGATTATTCCCCTCTATTCAGTGCTGGTGAGGCTACATCTAGAATACAGTGTCCAGTTTTGGGCTCCCCAATACAGAAAGAAAGGATATAGACAAATTAGAAAGAGACCAGTGGAGGGCAATGAAAATGATTAGAGGGCTGGGGCACATGATTTATGAGGAGCAACTTAAGGAACTAGGCTTATTTAGTCTGCAGAAGAGAAGACTGAGGGGAGATTTGGTAACAGCCTTCAACCACTTGAAGGGGGTGCTCCAAAGAGGAGGGAGCTAGGCTTCAATGAGTAATGACAGAGGGCAGAACAAGGATCAGTGGTTCTAGGCAGCAGTGGAGAAGGTCTAGGTTGTATATTAGGAAAAGCTTTCTCAGTAGGATGGTGGTGAAGCACTGGAATAAGCTGCCTAGGGAGGTAATGGAATCTCCATCTTTGGAAACTTTTAAGATCTGGTTGGATAAAACCCTGGATGGGATAATTTAGTGGGAGTAATCCTGCTTTTAGCCAGGGGTTGGACTACCTTGAAGTCCCTTCCAGCCCTAATTTTCTTTGATTCTAAGTGTAAACATATAAATAGGAAGACCAAAAAAGAATTTGAAGAACAGCTAGTCAAAGACTCAAAAACTAACAGCAATTTTTTAAAGCACATTAGGAGCAGGAAGCCTGTAAACAATCAGTGGGGACACTGGATGATTGAGCTGATAAGGGAGCACTCAAAGAAGATAAGACTATTTTGGAAACAATAAGTGAATTTTCTTTATTTGGTTTTTATGGCTAAGGATGTGAGAGAGATTTCTTTTTGGGTGACATGTCTGAGGAACTGTCCTAGTTTGAGATATCATTTAGAGAAGGTTTTGGAACAAATTGATAAATTAAACAGTAATAAATGACAAGAACCAGATAGTGTCTGCCCAAGAGTTCCAAAGGAATTCAACTGGTGTGTAACCTATTATTTAAATTGATTTCTGTACCATATGTTTGGAGGACAGCTATCATGAAGCCAATTTTTAAAAAAATGGATCCAGAGGTGAACTTGGCAATTACAGGCTGATAAGCCTAACCTCACTATAAGGCAAATTGTTTGCAACTATAGTAAAGAACAGAATTATCAAACACATAGACCAACACAATTCGTTGGGGAATAGTCAGCATGTTTTTTGTAAAGTGAAATCATGCTTCACCAGTTTATTAGAATTCTTCAAGGGGGGTCAACAAGCATATGGACAAGACTGATCCTGTGGATATAGTGTACTTAGATTTTCAGAAGGCCTTTGACAAAATTCCTCACCAAAGGCTCTTAAGCAAAGTAAATGCTCATGAGATAAGAGGAAAGGTCTTCTCCTGGATCAGTAACTGATAGGAGATAGAGTAAGAATAAAGAGTCAGTTTTCCAAATGGAGAGAGGTAAATAGTAGTGTCCCTTAAAAGTATATTCTGGGACAAGTACTGTTCAACATATTTATGAATGATTTGGAAAAAGGCATAAACAATGAGGTGCAAAATTTGCAGATTACATAAAACTACTTAAGATAGTTAAGTCACAGCAGAATGCAAAGAGTTACAAAGCACTCTCAAAAAACTGGGTGACTGGCAGAAGCACCCCTGGCCCAGAAAAAGATCCAGGGCTTAGGTGCGGACATTGGGGCCTTGCACACTTTAAGCACGCTGCTGCTGCAGCTGCCATTGTGGCAGATCCAGGGCTCTGGTGCTGACATTTGGGGCTCGGGCCCCATAAGCCTGGCGCCAGCAACAACCCTGGTGACTGGCAACTAAATAGCAGGTGAAATTCAGTCTTGATAAAAGCAAAGTAATGCACATTGAAAAACAATTTCAAATATGCATATAAAATGATAACAGTCTAAATTTATCTGTTACTTCTCAGAAAAGATTCTGGAGTCATCATAGGTATTTCTCTGAAAACATCCTGCTAAATGTGCAGTAGCATTCTAAAAAGGTAATAGAGAGTTACTAATCATCAGGAAAGGAATAGATAAGAAGACAGAAAATATCATATTGCCTCTTTATAAAGCCATGGTATGGGCACATCTTGAATATTGTGTGCAGATCTGGTGGCCCCATCTCAAAAAAAAAAAAAAAAAAGATGTATCAGAATTGGAAAAAGTATAGAAGAGGGCAACAAAAATAATTAGGGATATTGAAAAGCTTCTATATAACAAGAAATTAAGACTGGTGCTTTTTAGTGTGGAAAAGAGCTGACTAAGAGGTGATACGACAGAGGTCTAGAAAATAATGACTGATGTAAATAAGGAAGTGTGTTTGATTCCTTATAGCTAGGGATCTCAAGAACTAGAGGTCACCAAAGAAAATTAAGGGGCATCATGTTTAAAACAAACAAAAAGAAGTATTTCTTTACACAACACACAGTCAAACTGTGGAACTCTTTGTCAGAGGATGTTGAGAAGGCCAATGCTGTAATGAGGATCAAAAAAAAAAAAAACTAGATAAGTTCATGTCAGAATAGGTCCATCAATGACTATGTCAGATGGGTAGGGATTGCTGTTTGCCAGAAGCTGTGAATAGGCAATGGGATGGATCACTTGATGATTACCTATTCTGTTCATTCCCTCTGAAGCACTTGGCACTGACCACTGCCAAGACAGGATACTGGACTAGATGGACCAATGGTCTCTGACCCATTATGGTTGTCTTGTGTTCTTATTAGGACTGGGGTTAGGTTCCCAGTTGCCAAAAGTGAGTCTGCAGTATGTATGCTCAGAGATAAAAACACAAGAACCTAGGGAACCCTTATTGTAAAAAATTTAGGCCCTGGAGTGAGTTGAGACATCTAGAAGTTTGGTGGCAGCTAAGTGTGTGTGGGGGGGGTGACAATCAATGGCACTTGTATCATGGACCTAGGTGCCTAAAGTGGTAGTTAGGTACCCACTCCCTGTGCAAATCTATTCTAAACAGTTTTTTTAATAATATGCTGCATTTTGCAAGAAACAGTGCTTGGGTCCCTGTAAAATTGAAGCTCTTACACATTGTATGTAAACAAAATTAAACCTGCTAAATGTAATGTTAATCAGAATTACTAAATGGATTTGGAAGGCAGCAGAAAACTGGAGAACCTCAAATGTCCATTAGTAATATAAACTCTATGTCCCCAGACGTGCAATCTTGCAAGAGATTCTGATGACTGGATTGAAGTGCGTGTGTAAAGTCTTGTTTAAGCCAGTAGGGTTCAGGGTAGACACAGGGATTTCCATATCTGGGTCACAGAAAGTAGTAATGAATTACATACTAGTCCTCAATAAGTGCTGGCACCAATAATTACCTGAAACTTCCTCTAACACATTACAAGTCCTTCTTGAACTAATAAAAAACTTGTATGGAGGGAATTGTTGCTGTTGTTCAGAGTTGGACCAAAGAAACAATAATGAGGCATGATTATTGTTGTGGGGGGGCACTGGAGGATTTTGGGTTTTTTTGTTTTTTGTTGTTGTTTACAAAAACTTGTCAGCCAAGATTGTTTTTACAAAACAAAGAGTATTTTTATTTGTCTGCTGAAACACTGAAGTTCAGTTCCAAAGGTGTAGCCATGTTAGTCTACTTCTGCAAAACAAGCAAGGAGCCCTGTGGCACTTAAAGACTAACACATTTATTTATTGCATGAGCTTTCATGGCAGAAAACCCACTTCTTCAAAGCATCTGATGAAGTAGGACTTTCTCCCACGAAAGCTCATGCAATAAATAAATTTTGTTAGTCTTTAAGTGCCACAGTACTCCCTTGCTTATATTGAAGTTCAGGGATTCAAATTAAAAAAAGGGTGACAGCCAGCCACCTTACATTGTTTTGTATCTCACTTCCATTGCATCTTAACCACCAAATTCTGGGAAGGTTTTAAAAACAAAAATGCCAAAAGCAAAAACTGTCTTCACTGATTGTGGAAGGGTACCACCAGGTCTCCATAATGACTGCAAAAGGGGGATTACTAGACCTTCATCAGGTGAGAAGGGAGGAGATTCATTGTTTGACACAACTCTATGCCTCCTGTCTGTGCACTATCATCTCTAACCATTCATTCCTCTTCTCCATGAACTGACCCATCCTTCCTTCTTCACCCTTAGTCTGCTCATTTCTCCTGCAACAACTTCATGTTTCTCCCCTATTGCATCTTACTTTTGGAACTCTCCCCTTTGAACTGGTAAAGGCACCTAAGTACTTCTGGGAACCCTGGCTAGGTTAAGTGGTCTGTGCCTGTGTAGCTAGAAACTAAAGACAGTCTTGCATTCACCCTAGCCTTGGTGTCTGACATCTGCAAAATCTACTTTCCTACTCAAATCTTGTTTTTCAAGGGTGGTCAAGGGAAAGGGTTCAGACTTTCACTGCAATCCCCATACTTTGATGTAAGATATGGAGGATATATAGGTCCCAGGACTGATCAGAGGAGACACTACAGGATGATCACTTTAGAAAATATTCCCTGGCTGCTCTACAAGGCTCCATGTCACTCTGCAGGGCTTGGCATGGGGTGGGTATGGGGCTATAGCATGCAGCACTACAGGCATTCTCGGCAACACCATTGTTTCTGGGGACCTTAATATGCTGCTGCAGCTTAGGGCAATTTGGCTAGCACCAGTCACTGAAACAGTGAGGGTTTTGAAATAAGAAGGATATAAATCAGGGGTCTCCAACTCAAATCACCATGAGGGGGACACAAGGACTAGTACGTTGGTCCGAGGGCCATACCACTAAAACCTTTTTATACAACATTGCAAATATCAGTAATGATAGTGTCATTGCAGGCCAAAGGAAATAAATTTAGGGGCCACATGTGGCCTGCAGGCTGCAAGTTAGAGACCCCTAAATGTAGCTTAAAGCCACCTTTCCCCTCCCTGCTCAAGGATGTGAGTCCTATGTGTAACACTGAAATCCATGTCATGTAAGTCTGTATTCTGCCCTGTCTGCATCTTTCCTCTTGCATAAGCTGGCTGACTTAACCCAAATATTCACAATTATGGTAGCATAACCAAAGTTGTGGACTGCTGTCAACTCAATGGCTATGTGTATGTTTTTAAGATCTTGTGTATGTTTTCAGACAGGGCTGTCCAGAGGGGGGGCAGCGAGATGGGCAATTGCCCCAGGCCCCGCAGTTCCCTAGGCCCTGCGCTGTCCTGCCTTGAGTAGGGCAGTGTGGGCCCCGCACCATTGCCCCCACAGCCACACTGTCCCCTGCCCCCTCTCCGCTGCCTTCGGCATGGAACCGAAGGCAGCGCGGGAGTGGAAGGGGACAGCAGGGAATGTGGAAACAGGCCTCCACTTTTGGCTGGCTTGCCCTGTCCCCAGAACAGGGAACAACTAGCCCAGGTGTGGAGCAGGCCAATGCAGAGGCCGGACTCTGTTCTTTCGCCCCTCCCCTGGGCCGGCTGCTCAACCCTAGGGGGAGGGAGGGAAAGCCCAGAGGTGGGGCAGGAGAGCAGAGCCTGACCCCTGGGGTGGTCAGCCCTGCCCCCCCCACCCCAAGGGTAGCCTGCTTTCAGAATATGAATGTTAGTTAATTAGCCTTTTTTTTTTTTTTAAACCCTGGCATTTTATATATTGTTCTCTTTATTCAATATTCCCTGATGACTGTAGAAAACCAAATACATAGACTAATAGCAACTGAGATCAGTATGTTTTTATTGGGTAAAACCAATACTTGTTTACTGCAAGAAGAATTAAATGTTGTTTGTAAAATAGCTCTGCCATTTACCCATTGCTTTCTCATATAAATAATAATCAATTTACATAATAAGATTTGTGAAAGCCTTCTGCAAATTGCTCTGACTATACTAAAAGAAATAAAGACTGTTTAGTTTAACTCAAATGTCTGGAACAGTTTCATATTACTTGTACATTTAGGATTCAGGTCTCATTATGGCAGGTAGTTCATGAACAGCATAAGAGAAGACAAAGTTCCTACCTCAGATTATGGGCTTAGATAAAGAGACGTAAGGAGTGTCAGCAATGAGAGAGAAAAGGTTGAGTGGTTAAAGGCTTCAGAGGGAAGGTCATATGATTTGTTTTGATCATATTATGCCTAGACTGGCAGAAGATTTCCAGGAGGAGATGTAAGTTTGGATGAAGCAAAGCATATTGGAAGAGCAAGTGTAAATTTTTGTGTCATAGGTAGATGGACACTGAAAATGTATGAAAAGCTGAGATCAGACATATGAGAGAGGATGTGAAAGGTGAAGAAGAAAGCCCCTGATATGGAAACAAAGACTCTGAGACTGAGGAGGAGGAGGAAAACCCATTGACCGGGATGCTAAAAGAGCAGTTAGAGAGGCACCAAGTGAGAAGTTAGTCAAGAAAACCGAGGACAGCAATTCAGAGAGAAGACTTAAAAGCAAGGCTTGGGCCATGAGAGTGAGGACAGAATGAAGGCTCTGAATTTCTGCCAGGAAGACGTTCAGCCACCTTCGTGAAAATAGTGTCAGTGGAGTGGGGAAGATGAAACCAGAATTGTTAGGACTTGAAAAGGAAGAGGAAAAGAATTCTAGCTCTTGGAGGTGGAGAAGCTAGAAATGATGGGGAGAAGCTAGAAAATGGTGGGATAGGAAGGAGGAAGTTGTGAGTTTTGTTAACCATTTTTGATAAATCAGACAAGATCATCTAAAACCACTTACTTTGTTAAAATTTATTTTTTTCTACTTGCATCATTATAAATAAATTTAATTGAGCATAGCTAATTGCAAGTTTGCTATAACTAATGCACCTTAATTCACTGTAAGTCTACCCATATTAACACCCATAAAAGTTATGGAATCTTGAAAAAAAAATCTGCATTAAAGCCCTCCACACCCAACTAAATTAAGATGTTTTATAAAATTGTGTAATTATCAGTGTAAGTTAATTATTGAAAAACATCAGAATAGAGAGTGTGGCATGCAAGCTGTGGGGAGTCAAGGGATTTAATTGTTTTTCCTAGGATTCACAAAGTATCATTTTGCTGCTTCAGAACGACATGAGCAAGAAATAAATTGAGTGATTGATTTCTTATAGTTTTCACTGTCTGATTTCAGAATCTTAGGACATGACATGAGACACAAGTAACAACTGCCTGATGCTGAAAAGCATTGAGCACCCATTCAAATTCCACTGTAGTTTGCATAGAAGTCTCAGAACCATCTGCTTGGAAATAGAGGTAGGTGAACCAGTTCGCTAAAAATTAGAAACATCTATACAGTCAGCCTCCTCCAAACTTTAATCTATTTTCAGAATAAAATGTTGTTTTCTTAATATTCTGAAATGTTAGGATACAGTGGGCTTACCTTTCTGTTTTCCTGAATTAATTTAGCCCACTAGACATTGAAGAGAGGACTAAACCCAACTCCCCAATCTGAACACCACTCTTCAGAGAAAGTCTCTGAATTCTGTACCCACATATGATTTTTTTTTCAAATAAATGGCCTTTATTTTTACTATAAGCTAAATGAAAAACCACTGATCACAACAACCCCAGGCTTTAAGATGTTTGAAATCTGGGTGCAAGTTTTATATTTGGAGTCTCTTTTCATTGCTCATCATGCAAGATCTGATCCAAAGACCATTGAACTCAATAGGATTGATTAATGTATATGATATAGCTATAATCTAATTATTATATTAAATCATTTCATGTCTGACTGCATATAAAATTACTTTATAAAAGTTGTACCGTTTAAATTTAACAAAAATTCCATACTGTTCTAGGATGGAATTTTCAAAGTAATCTAATAATTCAAGCACCTGATTTCCATTGACTTACTAAAGGATTTTAGTACCTAATTCCGACTTTTATTTGAAAAAAATCCAAGCCCAAACAAATAGACAACTGGAGTCAGGAATCCTTTTGGCTCTCCTCAGTTCAAGGGACACATAGGGCAAAGTAGCTAGTAGTGCTGGTTTAATACTAATCAAATTCATAAATATTTTGGGGGCTGGGGTGAGAGAAGCAGAGGGTTTGGTTTACAGTGAATCAAGAGATCATGTTCATTATTAGACTCCTCAGGTATCACTTGGTTATTGAGGATGTGTTCATAAATCCCAAGTTTCAAACTTTAGTTTGAATGATTTTTTGCTTGAAAAGTCATCATGGAAGTTTGAATCAGACAACTTGCTTGGTTTGCTGAAAATATCTGAACTGACCTTGTGACTTGCCCTCCTCTGCATTCATATGTTCCCTTCCATACTGTACTTTCCATTTCACGTGTCTGTTGAAGTGGGATTCTGTCCACAAAAGCTCATGTGATATATAAATTCGTTCATTTTTAAAAGTGCCACAGGAGTCCTTGGATTTTTTTTTTCTGGTATCATGAAAGTTTGTATATCACAATGTTGTCTCCTGATTTAAGACTTTGTTACCCAGTCAGGAACAGAAAAAGAACCTTGGAATTTAAGTGATCAGTCACACAACACAAATAACCAACAATGAATACTAAAGATTCAAAGATGATTGAAAAATTATTCAGCCTAATGATAGTTGGCTGATGTTTGCATCATTAATACAGCTGCACAAACTGGGAACAGCTTCTAAACTGTTCACATGCCAAGGAAAAGAATGAATTTGAAACAAATAGTTTGATGATCACTTGTAGCTAACGAGTGGCCTGTGGATCAATTAGTTCAAAGGCTTACCTGATCACTTCATTCATTAACAGAACAAAAAATCCCAGCAGGAGAGATGTGATAAAAAAATTATTAGCTGTAATGCACTTTTGTACAATTGTGGTGGTAGAAACTAATAAAAAAAAACACTAGAAATCAGTCTTCCTCTATTCAGCATAATCATAGACCTTTATTGTAAAAGGAAAGACTTTGCCTGACTTTAAAGGGAAATAAGCTTGGGTTGGGGGAGGGCACAAGAAGTCCGGTCCCTCTTTCTCCTTGAACTTTTCATTTGTGCCTACTTCTTTCATGGAGGCTCTATAATGTTGCCTGTGGAGCAAGCAATATCACAGAGGACAAACAGAAAGTGGGGCAACATGCTTCTTTAATCTACACTGGCTGGCTGGGAAGAATGGCGAAGTGCTGATGAATTGGCAACTGTCTCTCCTGTATGCTAGGGATGAAGTGTTCCCCTCCACAGCCAATCATCTCTGCTGATTCAGTGAACAGAGAGATATGGCCTCATGCCCTTTCTGTCCCCTTTAGGGTTCATTGCTCCTTCCTTAGAAAGTTATGAGGTCTGCAGTTGTACTTAGTATTTCTGTGTAGCATGCCTGCCCAATTTGGGACTGTGGAGTGAAGACACAATCTGGCAAAATAGATAGAAGATACAGAACGCTGTAGGATATAATCAAGGGAATAGGCTATAATCAAATTCAGACAGATCAGTCATCTTCAACTATATCTTGGTACAATAATTCTGGATATATAAGGAATAGGTTTGCTTCTGTTTGGAACTAAAAAAAAAAAAATCCTTATGCTTCTCTTATTGTACCAGCTGCAGACTATACCAATTAGCATTTATGTTCACTTGCAAATTATCATTGTGCAATAGGTAATAATGCTTATGCCTCTGCTATCTTACATATGCTTTTAAAAAACCTGTTGTCAATGAGGCTAGGAAAATGTAAGTTCACTCAATAAACTGAGCAGTTGTCTTGAATGTAATGTGATAATCAGAGAAAATATTTAAGAAATATTTTATATAAATGCTATAGGTACAATTCATATGCTTATATTTCAGGTTTTTTACAATCTTTTTCATAGCATTAAATAACTCTCCAAACTTAGAATAGCAGCTTGTTCTATAGAATGCCTTCTTGCGGAAACATATGGAAGGAAATACATGGTTTGTTTGTGTGATTTTCCTCAGAAAAATAAAAGTTATGAGAAGCAAATGTTCTGACCATTTTACTTTTAAAAAGAGAGAGAATGATGAAGTGGTCTGAACAAACTGTTTTTCCCAGTGGGACTTCAGTCTAGCCTAGCTAACTGAAAATAGAATAAATTGCTGTTTTTTTTTCTTTTTAAGATAAAGGCATTGACTATTATAAGCCAAATTATTCAATGGAGATATGACTGCAGAGGATTTGGCCATCAGTTTGAAGAAGGAAGAACAAAATTTTGCCGGACAGTATCAAGCAATAGCTACCCACAACAGAGCTTTTTGAGTATTGAGTATTAAATTGCTCAAGCTTGTGATTGCATTTTTTTTTTATGCCTTTGAAGGTTCCACTATATATATGATGAAGGACATGCTGTTCCCTTCTGCAAAGGGAACATGCTCATGTTTGATGATAGGGGTTTTAAGATTGACTTGATATGCTGGATGAGATCAAGGACTCAGCTTTGGAAAATACAGGCATAGAGATTATTGACAAAATTGAGGAATTACAGGGCAAGTAGGTAAAAATAACAAACAGTAAAGACAAAAAACAAATAATAAAACTCAGTTTGAAAAAAGAAGCTAAAGCGCAGTTTGATTCTTAAAAAAAAAAGCTATGTGAAAATGGCACCTTCTTACTCATCAAGTCTGAGTACAATTGCTGACTTCAGTGATGTAAAGATACAACTTACTTTACTCTTTTTAGCGCTGCAGAAACAGCCCTGCAGAAGGGATTAAGATGCTGTTCCTTAGTACGCAATTCCTTGGTGATGTGCACAAAATTGCAATCAGTGACAGTTACACAATCTCACTGCTGTCATTGCAGTTGCAGAAGTATCATGGAGGACTTTGACGGGGATGTGGGGTACATGATGAATTTGTTCTGCACATTCTTTTAGTGAGCTGCAAGAAGGAGAAAAAGGCCAAGATTCAGATTTTAGAATGGTAATTAGGAAAAATTGCCTTTTTTCCTTGTAAAATAAGGACATTTGATCCTGAAGTCATTGAGAGAAAATAGATTTTTGAACTGCCTGACATCACTTTCACCAACCATTTTAGAAGGAACTGCGCCTTAAAACCAGCAGCCCTCTGAAATGTTCTCTCTGTTCAAAATTTTAAATCTTTCCATATATGTTTCATAGGCTATTGTTTGAGTGAATTAGTTATATAAATAACAAAGTCAAATTCATATCCCTTATTTGTCATGCTTCAAAAGCATAGTACCGCTCACCTATGTTCCCTCTAAGCTGTGTGCATGTGCGTGCTCACACAGGCTGGGAAGCCCCTGCACACAACAAAATACAGCATGCACAAAAAATTTCATCAGTGCTAATATTTTTGTGCTACTTTAAGAAGGCTGTTTTAAATAGCATGTTTCAAATAAGGTTTTGTAATTTATAAAAATCATTTCCATCACCATATCAAAATAAAATTTAGATATTATTTGCATCATACACCCTTGCTTCGTTGCACTCACAAGTTTGACCACACTCACTGGAGTGCACACAAATTTGGATACTGGTTCTGAAAATTTGCACAAAAGAATTTTTTTGTGCACACAGACTATGAAAAATTAGAGGGAACATTGCCGCTGACTGTGCTCAATTATCACTGATTCAAGGTGAAAAGTATCATCTACTGAACCCACAGCATCACTCCCTGGAAACACCTTGTGTTTCTCTTTGAGGTGGTTTATTCCATGTCATGGCCAGACCAGTTTCCGTTCAGTTTGTGAAATTAGATGCACTCACTACCCAGGTGATGTACTGTGGAAATAGACTGAATTAGGTTGCCTTAATACACAGTAAAATAAAGACACCTGGGAAGTATGCCTTCATTGTCACTTTTTTCATGTTTGTCAATGGTTTTTGCACTCTTCTAGAAACTTGAAAATATAATAATTTTCCTACAACTTTTGATGTATTAGTCTGTCTAGCAGTTGTCTTTCCCCACCTCTTTTATAATGCTGCCATATTTTTAGGAATTGGATTTGTTGGTTAACTCTGACCTGTCAAAAATTTAAATGTACTAGGTGTTGTGAGGGTTACATAGGTGAGATTGATAATAAAAATATTAGAGTTGAAAATCCTATTTCGGTGTAAACTACTCTAGTCAAACAGTCATTGGGGAGCTTGTGTACTAAAATGCTTCAAATTTCAAATGACCCTTGTCATGGAATTGATCTATTTTTTTGTGTTTGCAGAGAATTTGTGTGTTGGATAATGCTAGCATAGGACTTAGTGCTGATTGCTGTCATGTAAATACAGAGCTGGACTATACATGGGACCAGTTTATGGTCCAAGACTGAGGGAAGCATTTTATCAGTGTCTGCCATTGGTATGCAGTGCCTCCACATTACACAATGAATTTGCCTTAACCACTCATCTGGTGTGACATATAGCCCCTTTCAATTCAGAGGATCTCAGAATACTTTACAAACTTACAGAACTTCAGTCCACACTGTAAAGTAATCATCTTTGAGGTGGAACACACCAACAGATGAAGATTGCATAGCAAAGATACATGGGTATCTGGGTGAGAAAGTAATAAAACGGTACTCCATCCAGTTGACCCCACAATCCTCAAAAAAAACACCCTGCTGAATTGACAACCCCTTTCTATATTCTTATGATATTTCTTCCCCTACTGGTCCCATGGTATAGCTGAACAACCTATAAAGTAAAGGTGGCACTGAAGAAGGCAATGCTTACTTTAATATTGTCTAAACTTTAGAAATATGATGGTAATAAAAATATATAATATACATTTCAATGAGTGTTGAATAGTTTTTAGAGGGTAGTAGAAAGGTAGCCACTCACACCCAGCAGGACACTGGGAAAATCACTTATCTCCTAATGCATCACGTTTCAGGTCTGTAAAAAGGGGAATGCTATTACTCATTTACCTCATGTGGTGCCGAAAGGTTTAATTTGATAATATTTGTATGGTAAGTTGAGTTCTTTTACATGAAGAGCAGCCTTTTTTCAGAATACTCTCCAAGACTCAAACTTTTGGAGCAGTTTTCCTGTAAAAAGCCAAAATCACAACAGCAATCTCAAGAGAGAATAAAGTAAAGAAATCTAAGAGATGTAAACTGCAGCATTCTGTGCAAATCTTAAATGTCTATGTAGCACTCAGGCCTAAGTCCAGAAAGGGAGTTGATTGCCTAAACCCAAGTTTTAGGCACCACTGTGGTCTGCAAAACCCTGCTGGATGCCAGCTAACCCTGCAGACACCTAAACTAACTCAACTTCTAAATTGTCACCATAGATACATAATTTTTTTGCCTCTGGCCATATGCACTGCAGACTCTCTCTAGCACCTGGACATCTGTTTTTCAGCACAAACATCAGTACAATCTTCAAGAAAGGAGAAAGCATATGCTTCCCTGACTATCTTGCCTGTAAGGCATGGTCCATGGGGTATGCTCTGAGCCCACCTGCTGGATCAGGCCCCATTAAGCATCTAGGTGGAGAAGATGGGCCTTAGTGATGGGTAGAGTGCTCTCCTAGATGTGGGAGATCCAAGTTCAGTTGCCTTTTCTGTCTGATGGGAAGAGCGTATTTGAACTGGAATCTCCCACCTCTCAGGAGACTGTTCTAGCCAGTATGGGTATCCTTAAGTCTTTTCTGTTGCAGCTATTCCAATTTAGATAGATAATTAGTCCTTGGAATAGGAGAATTGGACCATGTGTCTCCACTATGGGTATTTTAACCACTGAGCCATAGAATCATGCTAATTCTATCCCATTTATCCCAAATGAAATAGCTTCAAGAGAAGAGATTGAGAGCTCTACATGAAGCTACCCATGTTGTCTAGTGGTCAGTATACTTTCCTGGGAGATGTATGAGGTCCCTGTTCAAATTCTTTTTCTGTATCAGGCAGAGGGGGAATTGAATATTGGTCTCCTACTGACCAAGTGAGTGTTCTGACCACTTTGTTAAAAGTTATGGGGGAGATGACCACACCATTCCCTGAAAGAAATGGATAGGCTCTCAGTTATCTGACTCCAAGCTGTGGATTATAAGACAAGATAGGTGCCTCTCTCTCTGAGGTGGATGGGGCTTTTTCCCTTTTGTCCACATCTGTCTCATTGCTGACTTCATGGATCCCATTCATAGGCACCTATCTCCCTCCATTCTTTGTAACTGCCTAGACTCTCTTGACCAGGCTTTTCGGATCTCATTGTTCCAGTTCCAGGTGCAAAAACCTAGGCATTGCAGAGCTGAACATTGCAGTGCCTAAGTCCCTTTGGGAATCTAGGCCTCAGACTATGGTAGTTGTTGTGAAGGAGTGTGTCAGGCAGCTTGGAGTGGATCAGAAGTGAGCACCAATGTTGGGGCAGACTGTTACAAACTAGAGTACAATCTTCAAACTAGTTGAGAGTTCTATACTTAGATTTCACCAACAAAACATCAAGTATAAACTCCTCAAGAATATCAGCCATAACGTGTTCCAAAGTGCTGGCAAAGTGTGATTTTTCTCCCATGAAAGCTCATGCAATAAATAAATTTGTTAGTTTTTAAGTGCCACAGGACTCCTTGCTTCTTTTGCTAGTTTCCAAATGGATAGCTGTGTTAGTCTAGTCCAGCAAAAAACCCAAGGAGTTGTGTGGCACTTCAAGACTAACAAATTTATTTTTTGCATGAGCTTTCGTGGGAGAAAATCACACTTCATCAGATGCTTCAAAGATGGGTGAATTTACAGAATGGAATGAAAATAAATGCAAGGGGGTGTAAAACATAGGTTCAGGTCATACAGTAACAGCAAATCAGAGCAGTTGTTAGGTTCAAACTATTGGAAGCCTGAAGTCAAATTACCTTTTGTAATGGGAAAAGAAATCATAGTCTCGATTCAGTCCTGCTTTCACAGAATTTAGCTTGCATATTAATTCAAATTCAGCTGTTTCTCTTTGAAGTCTTGATGTTCCAGCAACATCTCTGATGACGGTCATTAAATCATTTTTCAAGTGATTAGAGAGATGGAAGTGCTCAGCAACTGCTTTCTTTGTTTTGTGATTTCTGATATCAGCTCTATGTTCATTTATTGTTTTGCGCAGTGATTATCCTGTTTGTCCAATGTATAAGGTGTTGGGGCTTTTATTTTTATTTTATTTTATTTTATTTTATTTTGTGAGCCCTAACATGGAATCACAGACAGTTCCTATGAGCACTCCAGCCTATCTTGCCAGCCAAGTAAGCTGGTCTTTGTCATGAATAGTCCCTTACACCAAAAACAACAATATTCAGATTCCTCCCAGTGCCAATGGATTGATCACTTACCCTAGGTTTATTGCACCCTAGATCTTATACAAAGACAAAACTAGTAGTTGGTTATACAACTGGCTATCTAAAATGTATTAATTAAGAAGAAAAAATTAAGATTTTTGCACATCGAAAGCTGATAAATATACACACAAAAATGAGCTAGTCTAAAGTTTCAAAAACTCAGAGAAGCTGTTGCAATAGACAGGCTTTATATGGCCTTTAGGCACTACCTCAAAGTGCTTAGAAAACTTGCCATCTCCAAGTACAAACAGCATAGAAACCCAGTTTCTTCTGGTCAAGGATATTTATTCTCTTCCTCCCAGAGCTCAAGCAGATGGAACATGCTTTCCAGCATTTCTTCTTCCTGAGTGCAATAGAGCAATCAGCAGTCTTTGTCCTCTGTTTCACAATAGGTCATTTGATTTCCAAGGCTTTCTTGTATTCTGTCCTGCACACCTTCTGTAGGGAAGCCAATCTTTACGTTATTTAATACTTCTTTCCTGTATGTGCTACACAGTCACAGAATTTCAAAATATAAACACATTTTTATAAGCCTAATACTTATTTTAATAATAATGGAGATGGGGTCTCTGGTCCTCGGCATGAGCTGTCACCTGGTCTCATCAGCATCGGAGTGTACTACTCTTTTAAGGGGATGTCATGGAGCTTCCAACCAAAATAGCATGAGTGTAATCAAAGAGACTCTACATCTCCTTCCAATGATCCAGGATCAGACTATTCAGATAAGAGGAAGCTAAGTAGGGTAGAGCAGTGGTTCCCACCTTTTTCTCTGCCTTGCCACACCTTAATATCTTTAATTATTTTGAGCCACACCACCAGATAGTCTCTAAATAAACTCATGAATATTCATGAGCCAATCCAGAAGGCTAAGTAGTTTTTCAAAAAATTCTGTGGCACACCTCCTCAGGGCACACCGGTTGGGAAACACTGGAGTAAAGGGAAGTAGGAGCACTGTGGGTTGTTGCTGCTGTCTACATTTGGGAGTACTGAACTACAGCTCTGTAGTAAGGGGCTTGTGAATTTTAAGACTAGTTCCTTGTGAAGACCTTCATAAAGGGATGTATTTAATTTGTTAGAGCTTTTGGGTGGCAGCTCAGTAATTGGATCCTTTATAAGTGCCTTGGAAAACACTTAAAAAAAACCCATGAATACAAAGTTTTATTGTTTTAACTGGGAGAATAGTATGGATTATAAGATATATGTGATTTATTAATATTTTCAATTAAAATTCTCTTGGGAAATTATTAGGAAAATTAAAACTTGGTTATACAATCTGTTCAGGTGATTAAGAGCATTTTTTATCCACTCACTATTTAAACTTTTTTTTTTTTTTTTTTTTTACTTTAAACTGGAGGCAATCATCAACACTATAATTTCATTAAGTATTTAGCATGATAAAGAAACACGTACCAAACCTTTGTGCCTGCTGACTTAGTCTATCACTGTTTCTCACTGCTGTCATTGAAGTCAGGCTTCTAAACTCCAAGGCTCAGTAGTATGCAAAGTGGTTTTTTTAAGCAAATATGAAAGATCATTTAATGTCCTGTTAGTGAGCAGTAAAAGAGCTAACATTTTCCTGATTCCAAGAGAGAAGCCGAATCCTTGTCTGAAGAATGAAAGTTGAGATTCCTATGAATGTTGTTTTAAGTACAATAAAGCCCAGGGGCCAACTCTAATACATTTTTTTGTTTGTTTATAGAAAAACATCATACTCCAATGCTCACGTTCATGTTTGAACAGTCCTGGTACCCTTTCTTTCCTTCTTCTCAGAAATATAATTAAAAGAACTAAGGTTTCACTGCTACAATATCACACAATTACTTACTTCATGTGTTGCCAAACTGAAAGTTGAAATATTACAGGAAGGGCTGGTAGTGGTACCTATTATGATTGCAGACACTTGCTATTGTAAAATCCTATTTCCAATTGCTTATAATTAAAGTTGGTCGATTTTTGTTTGCTTTTTTGTTTGGATCAATATCAATTTGTCAATGCTCTCCTAGAACAGATACTTCAATTATGATGCTTAGTAAAATAATATCAAGGACCAAACAGATAGATGAAAATAGATACGCTAAACACACACAAAAAAAGTTAAGAATGTTATTTATTTTTATTGAAACATAAAGCATTCAAAAGTTTAGCTCTGCATTTCCTGAGTTTTGTGTTTTGCCTTTTCTATCTTGAGTTCTTTGCAGTATCTTTCTGTCTGTCTCTAAAGTGCCACAGGATCCCTGGCTGATTTTGCTGAAAATAGACTAAGTGCATGCGCACACGTGCATGTTCTCGCGCACACGTGCATGTTCTCTCTCTCTCTCTCTCTCTCTCTCTCACACACACACACACACACACACACACACACACACACACAGAGGGAAAGAGAATGTCTGTGTCTCCAAGTTCCAAAGGGGTAACCATGTTAGTTTGTTTTCAGCAAAAATAACGGGGCCCTCTGGCACCTTAAAGACAGACACCCCCCGCACACACACACAGACACTCACACACCTGGGGTGGCATAAGCTTTCATGGGCTGTTCATCAGATGCCTCTGACAAAGTGGGTTCCAGCTCATGAAAGCTTATGCCCCCCACATTTTTTCTGTTAATCTCTAAGGAGCCACAGAACTCCTCATCATATCTCCAGGGTGCATGTACCATTAGATATGTCTTTTTACCTGTTGTTCACCATAATATCTCATCTTTTAGACTTGAACAAAGAATAGCTAGCTCAAACTGAAACTAGGGATGATGCTGGATGGAAGGTAGAAGAGTTTTTAAGGACCTGGTATCCACCATTCTCTCTCCCTCAGTTGAAGCCACGTATTCACTGTTAGTAAAGTTAGTGCACAACTTCATGTCATACTGGGTTTGTTACTCATGGATATTCAGACAGTGGTGAATTGTCATTTTCAGCTAGCAAGGCTTGTTAGTCCTCCCAATCTATGACCTAGCCACAGTGATTCATGCATTTATCACTAGATTATTGGAAATAGGCTGTGACTGGTACAGTTGGCTGGATGGGAGAAACCAAAGCCCTCTGAAGGTCTCACGCAGAGAGAATGCTTCTATGTTCTTTCTTTTCCATTATTATAGCCTCAGGACTCCAGTTGCTTCCATAGTAGAAGCAGAAAGGACCCTGATGTGCAGAGATTTCATTTACAAAGTTTCCACTGGAGTTGAGTTTCAGTCTTCAGCCAAAATCTGGAGAATTATGTAGGAATATAGGTAGGTTCCCTACCAAATTTGCAGTCCATTTTGGTCAATTTCATAGTCATAGGCTTTCAAAGAGGTTTCAGATGTTTACATGTTGTAACTCTGGTAGTTCTGATCCATGGGAGGGTTGTAAAACAGGGTTGTAAATCTACTGTAGGCGTGTCGCGGAGGCATGAACAGTTTTCACTTCTGGGGGTAGGGGGCAGGGCTGGCCTTATGGCTGGATGCTTGCCCAAGACTCCATGATCAGGAGAGCACCATGGTCCATTTTCTACTCCTTCCTCCACCCACACCAGCCTAAGGCTCCTTTTATCCCTGAGCACTGGGCCCAGATCAGGGGAGGGGCAGGGCTGGAAAGGCCACTGCTTGGAACTTATTTCATGAACTGGGCTCTACTTGCTCGTCCTGGTGGAACTGGGGAGGGATGGGAGAGTGCTTCCTCTTCCCTTTCAGGGACCGCTCCCAGGGCTGGAGGAGAATCTCCCCCAACTGCAGAAAGCTCCACAGATGCTGTCTGGGAGCCCAGCTCTGAAGGTAGCAGAGCTGAGGAGCTCCCTGCAACAGGGGCTGGTTTCAAGAGGCAGATCTGACCAGGGCTGAATTAAGACATGCTGGGACCCTAAGCTATATCAAGATTCAGAGGCCCCATACTATAGAAAATAAAGCAGAAAAAAGTGTATTAGATTGTAACAGAAAGGGTAATGAAAAAATAAATGATAGATAAACCATTATATTTGCATATATACATAGGCAAAGATGCAAAAAAGGTAAATAAAACACATCTTGCAAAAAGCCTTATTTGCATTATCAATTTCAATTATGATAAATCTTCTTAGTTATCCCTGACATATTTAGAGGCCCCTCATAATGTAAAGCCCTAACCCATGGCTTACTTGGTTTGTGCTTAAATCAGGCACTGGATCTGACCGCAGCTTTGGATGTGGCCACTGCAGCAGAAGAGGATGTCCTGTCTCACCCCAGATCTGCCAGGACTAGTAGCATGAGCCCAGAGCATGGTAGGTGCCTCCAGGCAAGGTACCTTCACCCTTGCCCCGCCCCTACAACAGAAAAATATGGGGGGGGATCAAATTTCAAGGTCCCTGATTGTTTTTTCACCGCTATGAATTTGTTAGGCCCTTAAACATAGGACATCCCATCACATCCATGGATAATCTAATCCAATAACCTGTATCTGGCAGTGGCCATCACCAGCTATTTCAGAGAAAGGTATAAGAACCCTATAGTAGGCAGATGTGAGATATTTCAAAAGGGATAGCCGTGTTAGTCTAGTCCAGTAAAAAAACAACAAGGAGTTGTGTGGCATTTTAAGATTAACAGATAAACTTTCCCTACATGAGGTTTCATTTTAAGGGGTTATAACTCTCCACAAAATATTTATTAATTATAATAGTTTTAGAACTCCTTGCTAGAAGTACTTCTTTCACTCTACTGAGCCCTGATTAGGCTTCATTTGGAGTATTGTGTCCAGTTCTGGGCACCTCATTTCAGGAAAGATATGGATGAATCAGAGATAATCCAGAGAAGAGTAACACAAATGATTAAAGGTCTGGAACACTTGAGTTATCAGGGAAGATTAAAAGAGCTGGGTTTGTTTAGTCTGCAAAAGAGAGGACATGGTAACCATTTTCAAGTATCTAAAAGGCTGTCATGAGAAGGCACGAGAAAAATTGTTCACCTTAACTGATGATGATAGAACAAGAAGTGATGGGCTTACATTACAGCAAGTGCATCTAGTTTTGTATTACTCTTTTGTTCCTATTTGGACCAGTTCTGCATACAGTATTCCAAATAATGTTATACCATTGATTTAAATGAAGACATAATAGCCTCCATGTTCACTATTCCCTTCCTTGTACACCTTAACGCCTTGTTTACATATTTTAAATTGCAGCTGTGCATTGAGTAGAGAGATTTTTGGAGCTATTGAAAATGAAGCCCAGGTCTATTTCTTTGAGTTAATATTATGGCTTTTGTGAGAAAATGCTTCCTCTTAGGCTGTGTTCACACACAGCGGGTTATTTCGATACAGTTGTTTCAAAACAACCGTATATCGAAATAACGCTTATTTCAAAACAATTTATTTCGAATTAACAAAATGTTAATTCGAAATAAGGAAAAAGGCGGGAAACGAAATAGCACGTTCAACTGTGAACATGCTATTTCGCTTCCACAGGGGGCTGCAGGCACCGGCGGGCTTCAGGTTGGCTGAGGGTTCCCTGGCCAGGGTGCTGAGGGGGCACCCCTTGAACTGTTGTTTCTGAACATCTTGTTCCGAAACAACACATTCGCACGGCGTTGTTTCGAAACAACCATTGCGAAACAACGTTGTTTTGCCCACAGACTAGGTTTTACTTGTTTGGAAACAACGCGGTTGTTTCGGAACAATGGCTTCCCGTTGTTCCGAAATAACTGTGTGTGTGAACAGCTGAAACCTTATTTCAAAACAACCTCCATTGTTTCGAAATAAGGAGGCTGTGTGAACACAGCCTTATTTGTATTAAATCTGTTGGCTATTAATTTCATTGGATGACTTCACTGAATTTCATCAGATGACCTCTGATTTCTATACTGTGTGAAAATGTAAATAACACTCACTATTCTCTTTCCCACACCATTCATGATCTTGTAGATCTCTATCGTATCCCTCCTTACTTGTCTCTTTCCTAAGCTGAACAGTCTGCACCTTTTTAACCTCTTATTCCATTTCATTGATCAACTTGCCCTTTTCTGAACCCTTTCCAGTTCCATTATATACCTTTTTGGAGGGATCGATAAGTACTGGACACTATATTTCAAGGTGTGGGCATACCATGGATTTATATAGTGGCATTATGACATTTTCTGTGTTATTTCAGTCCCTTTTCTAACAGTTTCTAACATTCTGTTAGCCTTTCTAACCAATGCTTCATATTGAGCTATAATTGTCAGAGAACTATCCACTCCAAAATCTTTCTTGGCTGGTAATAGCTAATTGAGAACTCATTATTCTGTATAAAGGATTATAATTTTTCCACTGTGCACTGTGCACTCATCAATATCGAATTTCATTTGTCATTTTGTTGCCCAGTCTCTCTATAGCTCTTCATAATCTACTTGGATCACATAGGAATTTTAGATTTTAAATTTAACCCCTTTTTAGAGGGCCACAGGATGTGCCTCCCTCTCAGCCCCAGGAGAAATTTACTCTTGCCTCCCCACCACCCTGGCACCAGGGCTGGAGGAGTTCTGTGTCCCTGATGATTATTTTGGGGTTATGCCCCTGCTTGCCCATCCTTTGTCCACACTCCTTCATTGGATTTAACTATCTTGAATAATTGTCTGCAGACTTTGTCATTTCACGGTTCACTTCCCTTTCCCCAGATCATTAATGAATATGTTGAACAGCACATGTTCCAGTACTGATCCTGTTCATGTTCTTTTAAGCTAACATTAGGTCATTGCTCTGTGTCAGGTAATCTAAGCCACGTTTTTTCTCTGGATTGTTTCAGGGGCTCCATTTGTTGGATATCAGATCTTTCTCCTCCTCCTGGCTTGGTGATGGATCCCCCATATTGTATTTGATATGATCTTTAATTGGTGCTCCATTGGACTGGCAGGACTAGTCACTGTGTGTCTTCCTGAGGTAGCTGCTTCACTTCTGGAAAGGGAAGCATGAATCGTTTCACAGTAAGATAGGAATTAATGAGAGCCTTTGCTCAAAGTTGAAAGTAAACCAAACCTTTTCTGAGATACAAAAGAATTCATTACATTTCTTTTATTTTGGGTTTTCAGATGTACTTCTGGGCTCTGTCTGCAGCTGGAAGGAAGAAGAGTTATATCAGTAGAAAGGCTGCTTGATTCCAGCTAGGAACTACTGAAAATATTACATTGAAACATCTTATAAAAATTGTAATTCAAAAATAATTTTATAGATTTAAATAATTTTGTGGTGCTTATCTGAATTGGACATCCAAACTTTTTAAGGTTCTCCTGTATCCAGTTAAAATTATGCTATTCTTTTAATAATTGTGAATATTTCAAAGTTTCACTGGCATAGATATTCTGCTGAGTATGTCTTTATTATTGTAGGGTTTGTAGTCCAAAGGCATCACAGAAGTTGTAGACTGGGCAGCAATGGATTTTGGGGAATGGGAGCAGAGTTATAAAGCATTCTTTCTCTCAGTAACAAAAGACCAAGGAAAAGTTAAAATCTACTGGGTGTAGAGTTGGTTGGAAAATTAGAACACTTTTTGTGGAAAGGGAAGATGGAGTCTTGTTTCTCTGTCAAACTTTTAGAACAGATGTTTTTAACCAGGTCAGTAAAAATTAGTTGATTTTTTAGTGAAATTTTTCAATTAAAAACAAAAAAAAATTAGAAAATATTTGACTACCTCTGATTGAGAGGAATCTATTCCTGAAGGTGGTAAGGCCTGTTATTGGGTCTCTGCTGATAAAGAACCCAAGAAATGTTTTTATCTAGAGCAACAATAAAAAGGGTGGAGAGAATATTTTAAGGAAAGACGTGATGTTTGGACTAGAATACCAAAGACTGGTGTTGCACAAGTTCAGAGGTAAAGGACTGCTTGTTTGCCTCTGCCATGCATGGCAAAGGTTTTAGATTTACTAGACTCCTTGTTTGTTGAACTCTTGTTTATGATGTAAAAATGAAAATATGAGGTTTTGTTGAGAGCTAAACTAATGACTAATCAAGGGGAAACTGAGGGAGAAGTTATGTTACCACGAAGAGGTGAGCCATGGCTGTAGCACTATGGTACATGGCTTATCTCCCTCACCAATTCCAACTCCAATAATCTATTAAAATAAGCATGATACCTGTGAGTGGCAAACATGGCATGGATCTGTGATGACTGAGGCAGATGCTTAGGTTTGGAAGATGAATAAAGAGCAAAAATTTACATTTTAATCCATGAATTAAAAGCAAGGAAAAGGGCAGAATGTTATGTCCAGGCTGCTGGTGAGGGACTTGCAGGAGAGTTTGTATAATTTTATATCAGTGGCATATAAATTATATATAAAAACTAAGATAATGGCAAACAGACATATCATGATTTATGGAGACTTTGATAAAGTTTTTTTTAAAACTTTGAGCTCGGGCTTTTTTGAGGTACTATGGAATTCTTTCATGCTCTTCTCTTATCTAGTATTCCAGGAAAAGCTAAAAAGATCTTATTTCTTTGGAGTGAAACATCTTTTATCTACTGAACATAGCTGAAAAATCCAACAGGAAAGGGAAAAATAAATAACAGGTGCATGCCAGTCAATCTGATGAAATCTAAAACTAATGGAAACTAATTTAATCTAAATTATTGGTCATATTGAACCTCTGGTTCTTTCATCTGAATTTAAAACAAAAAAATCAAAGAACTGCTCCATATCTCTTCAAGATGCCTCTGGACTTGCATGCTTCATTTTCATTTAATCAATTATTTGTGTTTAGCTTTATGTTTTCCCTTCTCAGAGCCTTAACGGAAGATTTTAGTTTTCAGAACTGTTCTATTACTCATTCCAATTCCTTATACATGGCATGTAAGGCAATATCTCTTAAGTAGGGAGCACAGTATGCTGTTGAAGATAGGCTCTAAATGTGACACTCTGCTTTTATATTTAGAGTATTTATAATGTATGTCAATAGTTCCCAACCCACGGCCCATGGGAACTTTCAAAATGGTCTGCTGCTCCCCTCCCACTTGCCTAAGAACCCCAGCAGAGCACATTACCATGGAGCTACAAGACTAGAGCAGGCTCCTGGCTGCAGCCAAGAGGATGGGAGATCAGTGCTCCTCTCCATTTGGCTGTAGCAGGGAGCATGGTAAAATGTTCCACCTGGGTCGATAAGTATTGGGATTGCTGCTGGAGCCAGGGAGCTTAAAATCAGCGCTCCTCTCCCTTGGCTATAGCAGACAGCATAGCAAAGTGCTTCTTGTTGGCAGGGCTTAAAGTATAATTTGGTGGACCCCAGAATCCTCCTAAATTTTCAGGCCCCCTTCATGCACATCCAGGCTCTCTTCATGCATGTCTGAACCCTCTTACCCACCCCAGTTACTGGCTCCCCAAACTCCTGCCCCCCACCCCAAACCAGTCAATTTGCCAGACATCCCACTCCCCTCAATCATCCCAAGACTGCTGCCAGCTTCTCCTGCTCCCCAAAACCCATGACCCTACCCCAAACCAGCCAGTTTTCCAGGCACCCCAACCCCTGCTGGCTTCCTCTGCTCCTGAGTCACCCCAAGCCTCCCACCAGCTTCTGCTCCTCAAGACACCCCAACCCCCTTCCTAACCCTCCAGTCCTGATGCTGCCCCTGTGGTCCCTCAAGCCTTTCCTTAACCCCCCTAATCCTGCCACCAGCTTTTCCTTTCCCCACATCCTTTCCCCACCAGGCTGGCTCACCTGTCCTCCGGCCCCCTTGCCTGACCACCATATGGAGCAACCCCAGCACAGGCTGAGGCTCCCACCCTGAACCTGCTCTGAGCATGCTCAGTCAGAACAGGCTTAGTGTGGGAGTTTTAAAAACTCGCAGGCCCAGCCTGGGACAGTTCCCTGTCAGCTGGAAGACTGTGTCTTCCAGCCACGGCTGCTGGCGGTGTGTGGCTGGCAGCATTCCCTGTGCGGGGGAGCAATGGGGGCTGTGCCTCCGTGCAGCTTAGAGGGAACATTGTCCGGAGCCTGTAAAGATAGAAAATAGAGCTGGAACGCTGTGTACCACAGCCCACTTTTTTAAATGGTGGGCCCGGGAATGCAGCATTCCAGCTCCATTTTCTACTTTTAGGAGTCCCAGAACACTGGCCCCCTAAAAATAGTGGGCCCCAGAACACTGTTCTGGTGTGTTCCAGCCCACTTTAACCCCTGCTTGTGGGTCGATGGGTGTTGGGGTCTCTGCTGGAGCTAGGGTGAGGTAAGCACTGGTCTCCTGTCCCCCTAGCTGTAGAAGGTAGTGGCAGCCAGAAACCCACTGTGCTTTAGGAGGGGCAGGACTCTCAAAATCAGTACATGCTGGTTTGGCCTGCACTTAGCTGGCCACCCACCACAATGTAGCTGCCAGGTCACATGTTTCTGTGTTTAATGACAGGTGTTCATTTACACTAGCGCTTTGTCTGTGAGTGTCTGACATAATGTGATTAATTTGTAGGTGTAACTTTGTAGCTATTTTTAACTGTTTAATTTTTTAATATGCTTTGCAATAAATGTTTACTTTAAATATGTAGTGATTAGAAGTCCTTACTAGTGAATACATCAATATGGTTTTTATGAGTTGACAGCCTGGTGGTCATTTGGGTTTGTAAAACTGATATTTGTAGCCCTTCAGACAAAAAGATTGGGAGCCTCTTATATATATCTTTATGACATGAGGCTTCAGGATATTTATTTCTGCAGATAATGGCATATATACTGATAACGTATCTGGAAAGACTTCTGATGTTTCTCACTGGTGAAATTCCACTTAGTCTGAAGTTTTATAGCCTTATGGTTCAAGGAGTTTGGTGTATGGATAGGGAGCCGCCTCTGTAGGTTTCTTCCAAATCCAACCTGCATCAAAAATTGAAATTTGAATGGAATTTTTTACTATCTGTTGATATTAAATAATCAAAGACCTATAGAAATTGAGCTGATGGTCATGGTCTAGGTTGTATTGGATGGGATTCACACCACCATAGTTAGCTTTAATTAACAGTCTTAGCAGAGATACAAAGAATTGAATAGAAACTAAACAGCTGTCTAACCTAAAGAGGCCTTCTAAGGGTAAGGTTTAAACTGCTATTCCTGTTCTGAGGTCACACGGCCTATTGGTCACTAGAACTGTTAAAGACTGTATTTTCATGTACTACATACACTTCAAGAAAGACAAAATTCAGATTTTCAGCTGTGGTAATGGGAGGTCCATTGCAGTAATTTTAATGGAAGAGTTTCGACACCCAGAAAAGTATTTTAAGTCTCAATTAACACATAGCTCATTGCTTTCAAAATAACCACTCTTCCACTCTGGAAAGTTTCTGGACTACTATTTTAGAGAAAAATCTTCCCCTTGTCATGACACACATGCTTTCAAATGTGTCCTCTCTAAAGAATGCTTGTTTACTAATGTCTAATTACAGGTAGTAGCTAATAGACCTGTTCCAGAAACTTGTTGCTGCCTTTCTGAGCAAGAGCAGCAATGAAATTAACCTCTGTGTAGAGGGGTGCCATGTGACCCTATTTAGGGTTAAGTGGTGCCTTTTACTTGCATAGGAGTGAATTTCTCCTCATGTGAACATCCAGTGAATGCATACTGTTGACCACAGGATACTGTTAGTGTGCAGAGGAGATCCCCAAACTGAGTCATTCTTTTTAAATGACAAAATCTGAGGAGCTGTCCTAGATTCAGGTATCAATTGAGGAGATTTTGTCTCAAATTAATAAACATTAATAAGTCTCCAGGGCCAGACGGTACTCTTCCCCAGAATTCTGAAGGAACTCAAATGTGAAATTACATACCACACCTAGTAGTTTTGCAAACTATCACTTCAGTTGGCCTCTCTGCTAGATGACTGAAGGATAGCCAATGTAACACTGATGTTTATAAAAAAGTTCCAGAAGTGATCCCAGCAATCACAGGCTGGGAAACTTAACTTCAGTTGCAGGCAAAGTGGTTGAAGCTATAGTAAAGAACAGAATTATCAGATATATAGTTGAATACTGCTATTGTAAAGGGAAATCATGACTCCCCAAACAAGTGAGTCAACAAACATGACAAGTTCATCCAGTGAGTATAGTGTACATGGATTTTCAGAAAGCCATTGACAAGGTCCTTCACCAAACACTCTAAAGTAAGCAATCGTGAAATAAGAGGTGCCCTATCATGAATCAGTAACTGATTAGACGATAGGAAACAGAGGGAAGTAATAAATGGCCATTTTTCACAGTAGAGAGAGGTGAATATCTTGGTCCCACCGGGATCTGTCTTTGGTTATGTGCTGTTCAACATATTTATAACTGTGTGCAATGCAATATAGTTGTTGCCATATCAGTTCTAAGATTAGAGAGACGAGTGGGTGAGGTAATACCTTTTATTGGATGAACTTTCATTGGTGAGAGAGACAAGCTTTTGAGTTGCACAAAGCTCTTCTTCAGGGTTGGGAAAGATACTCATACTTGGCTGTCATGCTGCAAGGTGGAACAAATTTGTTTAGCATAAGTAGTTAGCAGAGTAAGGGATCGTTCAATGTATAGTGGCCTGTTAACAACTCTGCAGTCAAAGGACAAAAAGGTGGGTTAGAGATTGTTGTAATAAGCCAAAAATTGAGTGTGTCTGTTCAGTCCATGACTTTTGGTGTCTAGCAGATAAAATAAATTATTAATAAATAATGGATATTATCTCATCCACCTTGACTCTCTAATGTTCATAACTGGGTAGGGAAAAGGATTGAACAGTGAGGTGACAAAATTACTCAAGACAGTTAAGTCCAAAACTTACAAAACTGGGTGACTGGGAAACAAAACAGCAGATTGAATTTCCATGTTGGTAAATGCAAAGTAATGCAGATACAAAATGATGTGGTCTAAATTAGCTATTACTCCTCATGAAAGAAAGCTTGAAGTTGTCATGAATAGTTCTCTGAACACATCTGCTCCGTGTGTAGCAACAGTCCAAAAAAGGTAACAATGTTAGGAACCATTTAGGAAAGGAATAGATAATAGAAAATAGCATAATGCAACTATTTAAATCCATGGCCACCCACACCTTGAATGTTGCATGCTGTTCTAGTTGCCCTGTCTCAAAGATATGTTTTAATTGGAAATGGTTCCAAGAAGGGTAATGAATTATTAAGGGTATAGAACATCTTTTGTATAAGGAAGAATTAAGAGAGTGGGACTGTTCCATTTTGGAAATATACAACAAGGTGGGAAGGAAGGAATACCATAGGCTATGTCCACACATACATCATTATTTCGAAATAACCCATTTTGAAATGAGTTATTTTGAAATAAAGTCCTTATTTCAAAATAAGTTAATTCAAATTAACAGTTTGTTAATTTGAATTAAGGAAAAGCCTGCTTTCAAAATGGCCCTTGTTTCAAAATGATTATTTTAAAATAAGGCCATTCGGACATGTTGTTTCGAAACAGCTGTTTCAAAACAATGGTGGTGTTTCGAAACAACGTGTCAACGCCGTTGTTTCGAAACAACCATTTCGAAACAACAGCTATTTTGATTAGATGCGAGGTTTAAAGGTTTTGAAATAATGGCCATTATTTCAAAACAACGGGTCCCATTGTTTCGAAATAACGGTGCGTCATCTGGATATTCCGCTTCTTATTTCGAAACAACTTCTGTTGTTTTGAAATAAGAAGCCTGTGTGGACATACCCATGGGGTGTGTTCACACAGCATTCTTATTTCGAAACAACGAGGTTGTTTAGAAATAAGAAACGCCATGGCCACATGACTCACGGCCATTTCGAAACAAGCAAATCGCTTGTTTCAAAATGGTGGCCGTTCTTTCGAAACGGCTTAAACCTGCTTTTGTTTTGAAACAGTGTTGTTTCGAAACGACATGTTTCGAAACAACGTCGGTGGGACATGCTGTTTCGAAACAATGGCTGTTTCAAAACAACATTTGACCCTTACTAAGGTGCTAAGCACCCTGGGAGGAAGGGCTGCCCCCTCAGCACCCTGGCCAGGGAACCCTCAGCACCCTACCCAGGGTGCTGAGGTGTGTCCCCTGGCTGGCAAAGGGGGACTGCAGGCACCTGCGGGGTGAAGCGCAACTGGGCGCCTCACCCCGTGGGTCTGCAGAGGGGGACTGCAGGCACAGGCGGAGCACAGCGCAGCCAGGCGCTGCACCCCGCTGTGGACATGCTATTTCGCTCCCTTATTTTGAAGACTTTTTTTTTGTCTTTCAAAATAAGGTGTTTCAAAATAACCCTTTATTTCAAAACAACTTGTTTCAAAATGTCTTGTTTCGAAACAAGCCCTCTGTGTGTGAACATAGCCATAGAGGTCTATAAAATCATGAATGGTATGGGGAAAATAAATAGGCAAGTGTTATTCACCCCTTCACATAACACAAGAACTTGTAAACAAAGAGACTATAAATATAAGGAGAAGGGTAATACACATTATTCCCCATTTCTTATCTACTATTGTACCTATTTTTCAGGATAGAAAGCCATCTATATCAGCAATATACAATAACCTTCTGGATGTTAGTAGACTGTACTGTATAAGTAGTATTAGATCATAAAGAAATGAACTGGTGTTTCTTTTTTTTAATATATTAATGGTACCCTACACAGAGTTCCCTTAACAAAACACACATCTTTCTTCTGACAGATTCTAAGTATACAAAGGACAAAAGTTGGAACAGTTAACTATTAGTAGATTTCCACAATAAAAGCTTACTGCAGGTATAAAGAATTCTGGGAATCCTGTTCAAAATTCTAGAAGTTAGTCTAAATACAAAGCATTTTAGGAAATATAATGATGGCTAAAAAGGTAACTGGCATGAACACAAGACAGTCTTCACTCTTTTATTATTGCTGTTTGGTACGTTACTTGAGTTGGTATCTGGAACTTCCATGGTAGGAGGAAGAAGAAAAGAAAGTGAGAGGGAACAAAGAGAGATATAAAGATGGAGAGAAGTTAGAAAAGAGGGAGATGAACAGATAGATGGCATAGCTATACCCAGAAAGGTAGCTATGTGGTGTTCATGAGATTTAAGTTGACAGAAGCTCACTGGAAAAAATAATCTAGATGGTCCCAGAAGTATTCTCTTTCTGATTTGTTCAGATGTATTTTTTTTTTATTCAATGGTTAACGTTTTTCTAATTGTATGTAAAGTAGGATTGTGCCTGAGCCATCAAGATCAGATCTAGATTTTGATCACTTCCAAGGAACATCTAAGTCAGAAATAATATAAGAACAGTCATACTCATTACATTTTGCTACTTTCTCCTCTCAATGAAATCAGGAATGGCAGAGATCTTTTAGCTAACGGTGACTTTTGAGTGAAGATAAGTCAAATTAAAATATAAGCTACTTCAGACTGCCCCACATTTCTGGTGGCTAAACTGGGACAGCCTGTATGTGGGGGCGGAGGAAGTCATGGCTGGTGAGCATCAGAATGGGGGGACGGGGTAGCAGAGTGAATTCATCCTGTATTAATCACGTACCTGTCCTGTGGAACTTGCTGGGCTCAGTTTCCTGCCCTGGGCATTGCAACCTGATCCCCTGTACATGGGATTGCTCAAGTTTGACTGTTGCCTTCCGACAGGAGAGGCAAATGGACCTCAGAGTGGCAATGCTTGTCATTCAAATTTGCAGCAGCTGTGCTCCTGCACATTGGGGGTGGAGACAGGCCAAAACTGAGTAGCAGTACAACCCCTTGCACCAAGGGTCAGGCCTCAAGATTTGGATAGGGAAGCTGAGTCTAGTCACTCCCTGCGGAACAAGAGCCACAATTACTGGAACAGGAGATTTTATGGGTCAAAGTTGGACATCCTATGAAACCCAGAACTGTTGGGGGGATTGTGCTGTACATCAGAGACTATCTTTTATTATCCATCCCTAGCACAATGTCATCCTAAATTTATGGACAATACCTGAAGGTGTTAATCCAGTTCTATTGCAAGAGTCTGTGTGCTAGCATATGTATTACCAGGGTAAAGCACTGAATAAGATGCACAGACATTACTTGTGCATATTAGGGAAAGATGAATATTTAAGACTATGTATAAAAAGTAAACTAAATGAAAACACATCTTAATTAACATACTATTCCTTTAAATCACCAAATCCTTTTTGTGTTATGTCTGCAGCTTCTCAATTTCAAGGAGAAACTGATATGGCTTTACAAAAAAACCATAAGACAAGCTACTTGTAGAAGCTAAACAGAGTTTTGGCTGGCAGAACTATACCAGCCTGTTTTATTCTATCACATTTCCATGCACAAAGAAGAAAAGGTTATTGCACATGTCAACTGCAATGAAGATGTGACAAGCGATGAAGCACATACCTCAAAAGTCAACAGAGTGATAAGTCGGATTACCTTTCCTCCACCTGTAATAAAGAGCTGAGATGCTTAATGGCCAAACTGTGATGAATGGACACTGACATTACTTGGCACTCAAACATTCAGAGTCCTCTTTAATGCTTAGAGGAGGGCATTTAAATATATAATGCAGGGAAAATCCATTTTAACCATTTGAGTTGTGTTCTTTCCAAAAGAACACTTATCTAAATTTAGACCAGTTTTACAAATGTAGTAGTGTGTTTGAACCCCCTTTAATCTATCTGTAACCACCTCAGATTAGATAGAAAGTTTATGAAATGAGCAAATGCATGTTAATTCTAAGCAAATTTCTTCCCTTATTGACATGGCTGTTTGACATTTGCCAAAATGTACTAAATTCGGGGGTGGGGGGGAGAGACTTGAACAATACTTGTGACCAGGCAAGTGTTTTCAGGTTAAAAAGTTACTCTTATGTCAACATGCTTGCCAGGTGGGGACCATATCTCTGTGTTTATGCAACACCTAAAACAGTAGGATCTTGACTGGAGCTTCTGTAAATTACAGAAATGTAAATACTGAATTGATTATATTTCTGTTTTGCCTTATAGCAAATTCAGGAAAATTTAACTATCTTCATTTTCATCTAGGTGTAAAACATCTGTGAATAATGGTGTGTCAGAGCTTATTCTTTTCAGTCTGGAGAGGCAAAGGGAGGGAAGAGCAGAACAAAATAAATTTATCTGTACACGTCCAACACAACTGAATATATTAGCTAAGACTCTTATCATGCATCACTTATCACTTATCATGGGTGTCTTTACACCTAGCAGTATTCCTGTTGAAAGTTACCTGTGAGCAAATCTCTGCAGGATGGAGGCCAAAGGACCCAATGCAGATGTTCTTTGGCTTTGATGGAAGTTGGATTGGGCCTGTACTTTTTATTTCTTTGTACTGCTAGAAAAAGCAATTCAGAGAAAATGCAAAAACTGCACTAGTAAATTTTAAGAGCTCACAATTGGCAAAAACACATTACAGCTTCCAAAAGAAGAGAATTCAGAAATGGCAGCAGTAAAAAAAAAAAAAAAAAAAAAAAAAAAAAAAAAAAAGTTGTTTATCCTACATTGTTATTTCAGAACTGCTCAAAAGACTAAAACTGTGAATTTCTCCTATATTTCATCTGTGCAGCAAACATTTTATTAGTGGAGCTTTATGGCCCTGTTTTATAATAATGAAAGAGTACATCACAGACTCCAGATTAGTTGGCATCAGTTGGTTACAAATCACTTTAAAATAAAATAATCCTTAGAGAACCACTGAACTTGTTAGTGATCCTCCTTTGAACAATGTTTTTACATCAGTCGTAAATACATAGTAATACAGAAGAGAGCTCAGTAAAAGCTTCTTTGGATAAAGGTACTGGATTTTATTTTTTATTTCATTTCTGAAATATAGTTTGAGGGCGAAATCAATAGGTCTATTTGTTTACCTTAGTCACATACTACTGACCCATGCTTGTGTGGAAAAAACATAGAAGCTTTAGAAAAAACTACTTGATAATCAATGTAATGGTTGACTTCTTGTTGTATGACAGTGTTAATATTCACAAATATGGAATGGTTTTTAATAAAGAACTTTGAACAGATTTTGTATCCTGCAATCCATTAAAAGCACTACACAAAATGTTAGCAAACATCCAGCTTCATTAAAATCATTGTAATCTGAGCATGTTATCCCAGGATCATAAAAAATATAGTGGATTGATTTTGACCTCAATGAAATTCCATTGATTTTAGTGCAAATTTTAATCAATAGCCAAAACTTGCTTATAAGAAGGATATTTGAAATTCTGGATAAACCAGGCTAAGAAGACTTGATATAAGCCAGTCAAAGGGATGCAGTTATTGTTTATCTGAGACAAGAACCATAATCTGAAGAGAGAAGAAAAGAAATCTGTACTGTTTTTCTTCCTCTCCATAACACATCAGCCAGCCTGATTTCAAGTAAGCGTTTTTGTAAAAAAGCCTTAAAATATGGTATTAGGTGATTAATTATGGTGATTCTTCCCCTCTCAACATGGATAGAATCATTTGTGTCATCTTAGTTTATCTGGCTATGCTCATTTTGGAAGCACTGAGCATTGATATTCTATTATGAACGTATCACCTAGGATCAGTTCCTTGATTCTGAAAGAGAGGAGGCATTTCTGAATTTTAGGTTTCCCATTGGCCAGCCTTAGTCTTTTAATTTTTTGTTGTGCTATAAACTCAAAACACTTTTTAAAGATTGTATCTATAGTAGCTGCAGGACCGGACTGGTCAACAGACTTCAACTATAAAGCAGTTTCCATAGAAAAACAAACAAGGAGTCCTATGGAACTTAAAAACTAACAAATTTGTTTAGTCCATGAGCTTTGGTGGGAGAAAATCCCACTTCGTCAGATGCTTTAAGATAGGGGAACTTACAGGTGAGGAGAGGTCTGTCTCCCAAGGCTTGAGAGAATGAGGAATCATCTTATAGAAGACGCTGTAGGTCCTTAATGATGTATTACAGAGGACTGACTTGGGGGTTGTAGGTGATGGGCAGTGGCATTCTGTTTTCTTTCTTGGGATTCTCCTGTAATAGTTGACTTTGGGATACCCTCCTGGCTCTCTCAATCTGTTTCTTCACTTCTGCAGATGGGCACCATAGTTTTAAGAATGCTTGCCAGAGCTCCTGAAGGTGTCTTTCTCTGTCTGAGGGACCAGAGCAAATGTGGTTATATCTTAGGGCTTGGCTGTAGACAATGGATCATGTAATGTGTTTTAGATGAAAGCTTGAGGGGTGTATACTGATCAGTGGGTTTTTGGTAGAGGGTTTTATTATGTGTCCATCCTTAATTTGTACCGTATAGTACAGAATGTGGATCTCCTGTGTGGAGTGTTCTAGAGTAAGTTTAATAGTGGAGTGTAAATTGTTGAAATTTCTGTGGAAATCTTCAGGGGCTTCCCTACCATGGATCCAGATGACGAAGATGTCAACAATGTTACATTACAGCAAGGGTATGTCCACACAGGGCTTTTATTTCGAAACAACACTGGTTGTTTCGAAATAAAAGTCCCTATGTCCACAAAACATTTTCTTATTTTGAAAGGGGGGAGCTCCTTATTTCGAAACAAGAGCCCTCCTTTCGAAACAGCTTAAACCACTTTGCTTTTGAAAGGAGAGTTATTTTGAAACCAGTTGTTTCGAAATAACACTGTTTGGACATGTTATTTCAAAACAAGGGTTGTTTCAAAATAACAAGGACCTTCCTCCCAGGGTGCATAGCACCCTGCGGGGAAGGTCCCACCCCCCCTCAGCACCCTGGCCAGGGATCAGCACCCTGGCCAGGGGGCTGAGTGGAGTGCAGGGGGTCGGAGGGTGCCCCAGCCGGCTTCCCCCCGCTTCCCCTTGCTGGGAGCAGGGGAGGATGGGTGCCTCAGCCGCCTTTGCCCCCCCACCACCACTGGCAAGGGGAAGCAGGGGAAAGCTGGCTGGGGCACCCCCAGGGCTCTGCCCCCCGCCCGGGCTGTGGGGGAGCTACCGGCCCAGCAGCCCAGTCAGGGGGACTGCAGCCCCCGCGGGGTGGCTGCTCCAGGGGTGGCTCACCCTGCCGCTGGGGCTGCCCCCAAGCCTGGGGCACCCTGCCCCCGGGGTTCCCTGGCCGTCCTGCCACTTCTGCAGTGGGCAGGGCCGGGGCCGCCTCGTGCCCAGGATTACCCAGTGCCCCCCCGCCACTTCTGCCGGGACGGGGGGGCTTTCCCAGCCCCCCTCACCGCTTCCGCCAGGGCAGGGAGGCTTCCCCAGCCCCCCCCGTCACTTCTGCCGTGGGCAGAGCCGGGGCTGCCTCGCGCCTGGGATTCCCCAGCGCCGCCCCACCCTGGCAGAAGTGGCAGGGGGGGTGCCAGGGAATCCTGGGGGTGGGGCAGCCCCAGCCCGCACAAGCCTCCCCACCCCTCCCCTCCCCATCTCAAAATAGCATGTCTACTGTGTGGACATGCTATTTCGATTCCCGTTTTTTTTTCTTATTTCGAAATAGCTTTTTGTTATTTCGAAATAAGACGTTTTGAAATAAGGCGTTATTTCGAAACGGCTTGTTTTGAAACAAGGGCTTGCGTGTGGACATAGCCCAAGTGATTTGTCATCACCCTCCTCTGTGTGCTCTTTCCGAGTGTTTGAATCTTAACTGCTTTGATTAGCTGCTACAGTATGACCTTATCCCATGACTTACACTTCCCCGCATTTATTTTCATCCTGTTCTGTAAGTTCCCCCATCTTCAGAGCATCTGACAAAGTGGGATTTTCTCCCATGAAAGCTCATGCAATAAATAAATTTGTTAGTCTTTAAGTGCCACAGGACTCCTTGCTTGTTTTGCTGAACTAGACTAACAAGGCTACCCTTTTGGAGCTCAGTTTCCATAGGGATCTTAAGTAATTCTGTCTTTTAACTATTGGGCATATATTTGCATGGTAAAGGACAAATTTGGCCAATGTGCGTGCAATATTCTGCTTGCAGTAACATACCATGTGAGTCATAGAATTTATGCAACCTCAACACACATAGTGAGTAAGCAGATGACCCTGAATGGCAACAGCTGGTGATTTCTATTTCTTTCTTACTTTGCATGTTCCCAAAGGTCCCTTGTTTACATTTAGAAACAAGCAAGGAGGCCTAAGCATTATTAATGAAAGCAGCTGCAACCTATATCAGCAAGAGAAACTAAGTTCTCACTTGTGGATTAACACATCCTTTGACTAGTGGAGTAAAAAGGGAATGCTGATCAAAAGGAACATCTCTCTTTCTCTGCTCAGCTAGAGGTTATGGAGAGCCAATGTGGTCCTTCTGTTGAAACAAGTATGCTAGCAAGTTTGACTATTTATTCTTTTGCCCTGCTCCCTCCTTACATACAAATCAAAACACCTTTCTATCCTTCCATATATCCTGAGGCTTGTTTCTCTACCTCCCTTGTTTTCCTCCAGCTTACTCTACCTTGTCTTGCCAATGCACCTTGAACCAGATTAATGGCTGTTGAGAACTGACAGTGGGCAGTGCAGCTGCATTGATATTTTAGCCATCATGTAGCCATGTACCCCTGTAAACCTGTACCCCAAGTGAGGCAACAGCAAACTTTGTGCCAGGGACTGTGAAAACCACAGCCTTTTAACACTGCTGATCTGATTGTATTGTTACATTTGCTTTACAAGTGGTACAAATGACTCAAGATTCGGTGCAACAGAGAAACAAACCTGCTACTTCTACCCTTACTCAATCAAGGGCGAGATTCTGTCTGTGTCCCTGTTTATCCAGCGAGGCCAAAAGCACGCTTTGCACAAGCAAATGTAAACCCACCATAAGATTTTTGGGTTTCTAATAATCTGTGAGAAAGTGAATGCTTCTCTTCAGTAATCAGTTGATTACCCTTCAGACTCAGATAAGCATTATTAATTTGAAACATCTGTATTTCTCAAAATGCCAATAACCCTTTTTGCATTTTGATTTTTCATTCTTTTTGCTTTTGAAAATCTTTCCTGTCCTGTTCCTCCATTAAAATGTGTGGTTTGCTTCTCTCCACATACATCTTGATTTAGACATTTGAAGGGTTAATGACTAAAGAACTTTGAGTTCTGCGACATCAGTGTGAGATGGTTGCCTAGTAACAATACCTGTGGAATATAAAGTATTGTGTTATGTTTCTGCCTGTTCACCCCTCTTTTCTGTGGGTAGGGGGAACAGTAAAGATCTGGAGACATGATATTTTATTTAAGGTGCTTAGAAGATTGTTGTCAGTTTGCTGAATGTTGTAACTGAAATGGAACTACTGTGAAATTAGTATCTTTGGAAGCTGACTTCAGTAAATGATGCAGAATGAAATGAAATAGTTCTATCTCTTTATATATCTGTTATCAGCAAAAATCCATGCTCTTTGCTGCATGGAGGGAGAAGTATTATAGCATCTCATCCCTAAATGCCTGCTGCAAGGCAGGTAGTTGTTCGAGGGAAGAGCTAAGAAGGGATACACCAACTGTTCAAGCCTGTGAGCCTGGCCTACTGCTGTGTCCAGACATCAGCCAGCTGGAGAATATGTTGTTGTCTGCAGCTACCGCTGGCTAAGAGGAGATGCAAATGGCATATTGCAGACTGAGAGTCTTTGAGACAGACCCAAGTTCTGCACCATTCTATTGCCTCCCTATGAGCCCCTTAGGAAAAGAGTGGGTTTTGGCCTTCTATCTTAACGCATAAATACACATAAAGATACTGACGTAATAACAAATGAACAGATGAGTATATATGCAATTAGTCAGAAAACTAATCCCTGAATCTCCCCATCCTCTCACCACCAACACCAACTGCCACTGAGAGTTTGTTCCTGCAGAAACTCACCTGGAACTGTATGGCTTCCTTTGATAACGAAATGAAGGCTAAGTGATTAACAAGTGAGGTAGTAAATTAGTTGCACACATGGAGCTTTTCAGTTGCACACCTAAGAAACCAAGCACTATGTGGGATATCACACTGGAGCTAGCAAAATCTGTACTACTATCCATCCCAGGGAAATTCTGTCCATCACTTTAATCCTTTCACAGATCTAACAACTTTCTAGAAACCCTTGCTAGACAACATGGATTCATAGATTTTTAGACAAAAAAGGATTGTTATGATCTTGTAGATGTCTTCCTTTATAACACAGGCCTTAGAATTCTACCCACTGATTACTGTATGAAGTCCAGTAACCTCTGGCTAATTTTGTAATTAAGAATGAAATGTATTAACATTTTTATATTATTTCAGAACCAAATCCAATCTCAATTTTAAGACTGAGAAGATTGATATTAATATCAATTTTATAATTATAGGATAATTTTATATTGTTATAATAATAGTAATTATTTTAGAATTGTGTAACTTTGATTTTAACAAACTGAGAATCCAACATATTCCTAGACAAATTATTTCAATTAATTACTCTGAGGGGAAGAAAGAGATTTATTTCTAGTTGAATTTGTCTAGATTTAGCTTCCAGCCGTAAAGCGTGTCTACTAAATTCAAGAGCTCTCTCCTATCAGAAACCTTCTGCACATTTAAATATTTAAGCAAGTGACTTTGTCATGGTCTATATCTACATTAGCATAAACTGAATACTAATACGCCAGACAGTTAAAACCAAACACTGATGCAATAATAGTTATACTAACTAAATGTGAGATGCACCAAATATTTCACATAGATCTGAAAAGAAAGTTGTTATGACTTGAAGGAAAATATCCTTTTTGGAAGGAGGCTTATTCCTAAACTCTTTAGTGCCAGAGAACACAATTTATTTATCCATCTCACTATCCTTAATTGTGATATTAACTGTGAACATAAAGTAATCTAAAATAAATAGTTGATAGCCAGGGAGGAAGCAGGAGTTTATTTGTGTTAAGATCTGACCTTTGGAAAATGCTCATGTCTACACTGGCCACAGATAGTGCAGCAGTCAAAGAGAGAAATACAAGCTACATAAACTAACCTGTGAATCTCCCTTCAACTTCCTAACAACTAGTTATCGTAGTATCGCTACTGTGCTGACTAGATGGGAAATGGCTTCTTTTTGACTCAGTGCTGCTCTTCTTTAGGTGAGTGGATTTGCTGTGTTGACTTCCAGACCAGTTGAAGAGGTCTTCACTGACTGCTCAATTGATCTGGAAAGATCAAACTGATGGGGAGCCAAATCTGTTGCCATCAGTGGAGACCTACCCAGAGGTATCTTTTTTTTCAGTGCTAACACTGTTTAATGCAGCCTTACTCCAGGGCTGGTGCAATGCAGTAAGCTGGATAAGCGTTGCAGAGGGGAACCGACATTTGAGGGGCACCAAAATGGGTATCATTCCGTTGCACTCCCCTGTGATGTCACTTGTCTGTGCCAGTGTCTGCTGCGCTGCAGGGGGGCACTATAAACACTAGAGCCATTCATGCCTTACTCACTTGTTTTTTGTGTGTATTCTGAAGCTCTAGGTGTTCATCTATTTTGATAACTATACACAAACTATAGAAAATATAATTACTAACTGCTGGAGCTGAGCATGAGTTACCCCTGCATAGACCCATTAGAGGCTGCTTCTGCACCAGACAGAACTAGTGCTGGTTTGACTTGGAGACACCCCAGCTGTGGAGTAGGTTAGGAATTGGTTAAACTTGAAAGTGCTGTCTGTCTGTCTGATACAAGATAGCAGCATATTTTCTGCCAGAGCCAGCCTGGGAACGTGATTACCCAGGAAGTGGAGGGTGACGGGAGGATAGCTACATGAAAGTTGGGGGCTCCCGCCTGGGATGCAGTCTCACCTGCAGACCCTGAGCCTGTGGGGTGCCCAGGAGTTTTCCCCATGCTGTAGCAGCACCCGCTATAAGCCCTCGAGAGCAGGAACAGCAGGTACAGGACTGACACAAGTTGAAAGGGCATAAGCTTTGATCCTTGTTTACTTACTTGCTTGCTCACCACTTGTGAGCAAAATATATTCTGTCACACTTAAAGGTTAAAGGCTTATTGTATTAAATCAATGATACTCAACATATCCATGCATCAGGAGTGGTTTCACTGAGTGTATTCGAGTATACTGCCAAGTGAAGGGCTAGTCCCAACCCTCCTGTGTCATCAACCCATTGAAAGAGCCCTCCAAACCCTCAATGATTATATCAAATTGTCAGCTGAATCCCACATTCCTCCATTCTTTCATTATCCTATATATCACTCTACTTATGGCAACATCTAAATCTTGAAAAAACAGAGAATCCTTGTGCTATACTATGAAGATTGTCCCCGTTTAATGCCTTGACCCAATTTCCTCTCCTTGTTTAAGCTACAAGTACGTCTGATAATAAAGTGCTTCCACTAATCTCAACTGCAACATTGTTGCATGAGGTGGTCAATCATCTGTAAGGTCTTAAATAACTTGGGGCTTTCTAGGACAAAACTAACTTAAATAGCACTGGAAACTAATAAGCAGATTGCAGAGGCAATGAAGTACTGAAGTAACATGAAACCTTTTAACAGTCAGGTAGGGGTTTTTTTTGTTTTGTCTTGTTTTGTTTGGTTTTTTTATCACATACACTTAAGACTATTCAGAAATTAACTCTATGGTAAAGTGCATTACAGTAGTTTAATTCTAGATGGCAAAGATATGGATAACAGTAGTGAGATCCACGTTTGAAAAACAAGGTCGCAGTCTTCCTATTAAAAGCAAAAAGATATAGCTGTCTTGGACAGAGCTGCTGCCTGAATTTCCTTGAGCAGCTAGGGCTTTATTAGTGTCCCCAGACTGAGAACCCAATTAACAAAAGCTAGTAGCTTCATGCACATCCTCTAACAAATGGGGCTGGTCAAGAAGCTTAGGTTTGGTCCAGGGGTTAAAGTATAATTTTTAGGTCTCAGAACCTTCCTAAATTTCTGGGCCTCCTTCTCGCAGGTCCGGGCCCCCTTCACTCACCCCAGCTACTGCCCCCCTAAAACACCTGCCCCTCGACCCCAGCTACTGCTACCCATACACTTACCCCCCACCCCAGCTACTGGTTCCCTGAATATTTCCCCAACCCCCCCCCCAAAACCCTCATCTTTCCACTGGTCCCACAACAATTCCCCAAACCCCCTCCATTTTGAGCCGTCTTCCTCCACTGCCCCAGGCCAATCACCTCTCCTGCACCCTTTCCCCACTGGGCCAGCTCACCTGTCTCCAAAACCCACCCCCCAAGGGCCCCCTTACCTGGAAGCCATGTGGAGTTGCCCCAGCCCAGGCTGAGGATTCCACCCAGAGCCTGCTTGAACTGAACATGCCCACAGGCTCTGAGTACGCTCAGTCAGAGCAGGCTCAGGGTGGGAGATTTAAAATCTCCCCACCCGATGCAGCTCCCTGCCCTGCCAGAATGTGGCAAAATGGTGTGTTCTGGGGCCTACTATTTTGGGGGGCTCAACACTTTGGATGGCCTCTAAAAAATAGAAAATGGAGCTGGAATGCTGCATTCTGATGCCCACTATTTTTAAATAGTGGGCCCTGGAATGCAGCATTCTGGCTTCTTTTCTATTTTTAGTGGGCCTGGAACACTGAGCCCCTAAAAATAGTGTGCCCTGGAACACTGTTCTGGCAGATTCTGCCTTAATTTAACCCTTGGTTGGGCCATATAAGTTAATAGAATGGCTTTCAGTAGCTTGGTTTGGATCAGGTCTTAGTATCTACTCTATCACCCCCAGATGCCAAAAAAGTAGTTCAGCTGGTGCAGGTACAGTTGGAGCAGTTTACATATAACCAGTGTCTTTGCCACTAGGTAAATTGTTAACTGTACACAATTTAGAGGTGAGTAGTAACAATTACCCATGAGAAATCACTGATGAACTTCTGTTTATACTCTGTTATAGGTGAGTAAAGTTAAGCTGCTCTATACCTCTCTGTACATCCTGAGATTCCAATTAATATTAGTTATTTTTAATATTGTGCATCCATGCTCCTCTGTATTAAACCTACAGTTTATATTAAAGATTCCCAAGCCAGACATTACTTACACACTGCTCTATACAATGTATTGTGTGGCTAGCCTAACTAAAAACTATGAGAGACTTATTTCAACCTGGCTGAAATAAGACATAGTAGTTTGGAAGATATGAGGTACCTTGTATTGCCAGTGTTGCAGAAGTTATACATTACTTAGCTGGAATTCCTTTGTAGGTCTCAAATGAAAGAGAATCCTCTCATGCAGTTGATCTCCAGTGCTAAAAAGAACTCCATCTCTTGCACAAAGGAACAACTTGAGAACAACTGCATGAATAAAAACACATTGAATGTGTTGTGTGGCTTGTTTCCAACCTCCACACATGCTCAAGAACTTAGTCATCTTCAGAGAATAACTTCCTTCCATGCCGGTTCCAGCTGCCCCTGGGTCCTTCTTCCTCTGATGCTGACTTTGGTTGAGGCTTCTCAGGAAACTCCATTAAAAAAAATACATTACGTATCAGCCATTTTACATAGGGTTGTGGCTGTGGTTCTGCTCATTGCTCTGCATATATAAGCAGCTCTGGCTAGACAAAGTGTGCCATCTACTCACTCACAACTTTGAGCAGGCATTGTGTTTCCCTGACCATGCTGGAACTCCCACCAGAAAGGTGTGCTCCCAGGATGCCCCAGGCAGGACTAATACCACTATAGTAACTACACAGTTATGTCCTGTAACTCCTTCTGGAAGCAGAAACCTGTTGTGAGAGTATTTTTTTTTTAACTCTAAAACCAAAATGGTAATAGCTGGGATTCTCTGGCAGTAGGAAGAAGCAGTAGCAATCAGCTTGTTTTTATCTCTCTGATTGTGTGTATGTATGTGTGTGTAACATAGCATCAACAAAATGCTTTTATTTCCAAACTTCCAAGCTGCCCATTTTGATTAACATTAATTTTTCCAGAAAAGAATAAAATTAGCTTGCTGCTCCTTGAGTTAAAGCAAATGTGACTTTATTTTATTTCTTCAGAATATGAACATTTAAAACAGCACTATGCTTTGTCTGGCATATCACCGAAATGCATTATACAGAGGACATTATTGTATGCTAAACTGAAGACATGTCTTTCTGCTCGAAAACATCACAGTAAATTTCAGTGAAGGAGACCACAAGTCATTTCCTGTGCTACAATGCTGTCCTTGGGGTTCATCAGAGTTTGAGGCTTTATATAAGAGTGCTGAAGTTTTGTCACTATTACCTTGATGGTACTGCAGAGCTTATTCAGTCAATAATCAACAATTTCAATTGAGCTACTGGGTTGTTCACACCATTCTGTAATATTATTACACACTGAGAAACAACTGAAACACTAATGCTGCTGAGAGGTAATTCAAAGATTCCCCCCCCCCACACCCTGTCTTTTTCTTTCTCAGTGTACAAACTTTATATCTAACTAACCATCACAGAGTTTGGTAGGCAATCCAGACCTATAAGGAGTTTTTACTATTTGCTCTATAATCCCAAATTTCTCCAAGTACTTTACTGCTGTAGGTACTAATATGGGTTGCTCCCAACCAGCCTACAAGCATAAAGGTCTTGGTTCAGTAGCTCTGACCCCACTCCCAACTGAGCTTCCATGAGCCTTGGTTACTCTATGCAGGGTAATTCCAACACACTCCCGGTCCTGCATTTTCCTCAACAAATGTGCTCTATAATGTCCAATGCTTTCCTGGGCAGCTTTGGAGAAACAGTAAATTTCATTTGTTTCTCTAAAGACACAAAACCAATCAGTTTGCCACATTAACTGGCATTAACTTTCACTTTAATTCAAACATAGCACTTGAGTCTTTGGTTAATAATTTTGTTTTCTATTTATTAATCTAAGAAAATAGGATTTTAAGAGAATATGAGAGAAAGTTAGACAGGGTTATAAGCAAAGAAAAGTGAAAACACATATCTAAAAGTATAATTTAATCTAGCAAGATATAAGCTTTGTTCCTGATGGTATCTCACTTACATTCAGTTTCCAGAGACATCTATCCATCCCCTCTTGGTTAAAGGACTCATATTTGAGCTGGTGCACTTGTGCACCAGCACCCCCTTTGGCCAGGCAAAGCATTGTACTTGAATTCAGTCAAGACTGGCAGGGCTGTCAGTTAGTTCCTGATGCCCAGAGGTCTGAAAATCTAACTCTGTTCTTAAGTCTCTCAGGGTGTTGGTAGGGGAATCCAAGCCCACCCACTCCAGTGGGTTCTAGCTCAGGGCCCTTAAAGTTAGACAGGCAGAATTATGACTCAAAGACTTTGAACAGGCCATTAGCTGCTCCTTGCCTCCTGTGGTTTCTGTAGGCTTTTAAGCCTGTTGATGCAGTTGCCTCTTCTCAGAGTGTTATCTCTGAATAGCTTCTCAGAATCTTGGTGGCAGGAATCCCCTTCTCCAGCCTGTTCACTCCTCTATCAGCCATTCCATCAATTTTATGCTCTCAGCTGCTGTGAGGCTGCCAATCAACATTCGTCAGCAGTTCCTGCATTAACTCATTGGCTACTAGGCCAGCATGTGTATATAGATCCCATGACATAATCTTTCTCAGCTTGCACGAACTCTGTTCCATTGGGTTTATCTAGTGATGGATGACAAGGATGTCTTCTGCCTTTTCTTATATCTTCTATCTTACCTCACACTGTATCTGAAATAATGGACTTGTTTGAAGAGGCAAGGTAACCTCTTGCTATCTTCCCATCCCCTTGTGTGATTTCTATGTAAATTTGATTTTCTATCATTTGATATCACCATTCTTAATTTACTTAGGAGACAGGTAAATAGCTGTGACATTGCCTCCTGTCTAGGTATAATGTGAGTATCCATTATTCCTTACATAGTACTAATACATGCATTTCACAGTGATACTAATCACCAGTGTGTCTTTAGTTTTCAGAAAAGACTTTGAGACACATTTTTATAAACAGTATCACTATATATGGTTGATTGAGTCTGTACTGCTTATCACTTATGGTTCAGCCCCCCCCCCCCATCTATATAGACCAGTAAACCTTTGCAATTTATTCTTACAGAAATAAAACTCCATCCAATCTTCTCTCTCTTGCTGCGTATAGGAACCATGCTGTCTTCAGCCCCACTTGTAAGTGTGAGGCTTGTCTTGTCTTTCAAAGCACTCTGGAATTAACACCCAAGTGAGACCACACATCCCTTTGTCTGGGGTGGACATCTTTAATAAAGCTTCAGGCCTGGCAAGCCTGGTTTAAACATATTTTAGTAATTGTTCCAGCACATGCCATAATTCTTAATATATATCACCCAGAAATATCAGTGAGTTATTAGTTTTCAGATGATACTTCATAAGGCATATTTTGTACAAAGATTATTATGGTAGTATGTAGGATATGACTACAGGGGTACTTAGTGTCATATTAACAAAGTTCAGATTTCTTATTTCTTAATGGTGGTCAAATTTGAAACAAGACAACTATTTTACTTTTATATTTCATGAGATGCTAAATGTTTCCTTTGTCAAAGTTCATTCTTACTTCAAATTTATCTTTGGACCAACTTAGCATCCTCTTAAAATATTGCCTACCAGTTAAGGCACATGAACAATACTGAGTAATTCTAGCTTTCTTTCTAATAATAGAATTTGAGGCCACATGAAGCAATGGATAGTGCACCGGGCTGGGACTTAGGAGATCTGGATTCTAGTTCTAGCTCAAACATTGACATAGTAAGTGATCTTGGGCATGTCACTTCAGTTCTGTGCTTAAGTTTCCCTTCTACCCCCTTTCTGTGCTTAGACTGTAAAGACTTTAAGAACAGGAACTATTTTCATGGTGTATTTGCATAGTGCCTAACATAGCATGGCCCTGGTGTTGGATGGGGCCTTAACACACTATTGTTATGCAAATAAATGTTAACTTGGGACCTTTCTCTTCCAAGTTAACTAGTGGTTCATTAGGGGCCTACTTGTATCTTGTTAAAAATGTGTGAAAGTTGGGTACTCCCATTAGAGCTGTTTTAAAATTGAGAGGCAACAAATGCTCAGCCTAAGCAGTTAGCCAATATTCAAGGCTTTCCAGGCCTGTTTCCATTAGGAGGAGTAACTGATATGCCTCAGGTATTTGATTTTATTTTGGTGCAGTCCTGTTTGTTTACAAGTACAAAGTTCTATTTCCCAGAACATACAAGGAAATCTCCTTGCTCACAAACCCAAGCATGCCCTCCAGCCAATTCCGTGCCCCAAAGAGCTCTGTTCCTGCTTCCCAGAAGGCCAGAGCATCAGTACTTTTCACTTGTCTACTCACTTTCTGGCTCTTTGCACATAAAGGCATCTGCAACCAAATCAATGCCCCATCCCTTCCTTTTAGAGTGGATATCCAGGCAAATACCTCAGGCCACATGACTCAGCCTTAACTCATGCCTTGTCATGTTGGTCCATGACTTGCACAGTGACTTCATTGTTTCACCTACCACTCAACACAACAGTATTTAATGGCTTCCTCATTTAGCCTTAATGAAAGGTAGCCAACGATGCCTATCAACTTCAGCAAGGTCTGTGATTGACCATAGATCAAAGATGCACTTTATAGCAGCCCCCAGCATCCTCTAGCTTATTTTAGCATGTGGCAAGTTAACTGCTTTCCTAGACTAGGTCTACACTATACATTTTTGGTGGCCTATCTATGTTTTTCAGAGGTGTGATCTCTCCTTGAGATAGCTGTGCAAGCAAAAGCTGTTACTGTAGGTAGTTTTGCTCATAAAACTGTGCTTTTGCCAGTATAGCTTACTATGCTCAGGGGATGGAATAAACTATAGAAGTAAAAATGCAGTTTTGCGAGAATAAGTACTTTACTGGCATAATGTACTTGTAAAGATAAAGCAGGAGCACATTTCTACGATAGACCTGGTCCTAGGCAACTCACCGCTAGATAAACTGCTTTCATAACAAGCTGGCACTTGCACACATGAATTCCTAAATAATAAGGAAATTTTTTTTCTCTTCACATTCTTCCAATTGGTGTGGGGTTTTTTTTTGTTTTTTTTGTTTTTTACTTTTACAGCCAGCCTGCCAAACAAATAACAGCATTCCTTCCTGTTATTGCTACTTACATTTATACTATAGTAGGATCCCGTAGTCCCAGGTGAGATCAGGATCCCATTGCACTCAGCACTATATACATACACTTAAAGAGAGCTGAGGCAGAAAAAGGGCAGCCAAAGAGAAATACTGTCTCTTTTTATAGAGTTGTGTGTCAACATCCCAGGTACAGAGATTAAATTACTTGCGCAAGTCCACACACAAAGTCCACAGCAGATGAATGAATTCAATTAAAATCTCCTCCTGTTCCCAGTCCAGATGTTAATCACAAGACCATCCTTCTACTGCCTCTTCCCCCCTCCCCACAATTTAAAATCACTCTTCCTTTCTGTAGATATCTTTGCCAATCAGGATTAGTTTTCAGCTAACCATCTACATTTTTCTGCCAGGATAGATCATTGTTAAAGTGTGTGTGGGAAAACTGAGTTACATTCCAGTGAAAATAAAAATATAAGGATTTACTAGATTTTTAGATAAGGATTTATTCCCCTCCTAAAGGGCCTTTGAGTTAAGTTTGGGGAGTTAAAAACCACACAGAACCCTGATAATGGAAAAAGAAAAAAAAAAGGAAAAAAAAATCCAGAAAGCCACCTGTTAAAGCTGAGGGATTGTTCTGGCTACTATATTTAGTTAACTTGCATCTGTGTGTTTTTAGTTTGGTTAGAGAATAGCTTCATGGATCAGATGTGTCACAGTTCAGATTTCCTTAGCCTTTGGATACTCTACAAAAGGTGCATCTAGATACTCTAAATTGCTACTCTCAGAAACTGGCAAAGCACAATTTCAGAGTGAAGAAGGTAACTCTCCACATCTCATTTCTCTTATCTTTATTTTGTCTTATGTGCCTGTGACTAAAATATGAGAATTTCCATACTGGATCATCCCCATGACCCCGCTGATCTAGTATTCTGTCTGTAAGAATGGTCAGCACCAGAGAACGGTAAAAGAAACACAACAGTAGGCAGATTTGGGATAATTTATCCCATGGGAAATCTTCTCTTAAACCTGAGTAATTAGAAACTGTTTTGAACACTATAGCATGAGATTTGATAGCTCTTATGAAACCTGTGTAGTATTTGCTATATCTCTCTTACATTTGTAATTCAAACACTCCCCCTTTGATTGATTCAAGTTCTTAGCCTCAGTGACATAATATGGCAATGAATTCCCATCTGTTTTCACTGTCTAATTATTGTCTTCTCTCACCACACTTCTACATCTTTATGTTCATACAAGTGTTTGCCTGATAAGAAATTTACATGCCTCTGTATTTTAGTTTAATTCTTAAAGTGTGATGGACAGTCAGCCTCTCTCACTCACATACACATGCACATGCACACCCCCACCCCACTCCAGCCTAATTTTCATAATATGGCAAATACATCCCTTAAAATCCTGTTCAATTAAAATATAGTAGGACTCAAAAAAGAGAAGTTGTGAAGTAGAGTGTCCCCTAGCACCACCCACATCTCAGTCATCATCTTGTGACTTGTAAGAAGTACCATCTTGTGACTGACTTGAAAAAAGTAGAGAGTCTCTAGTACCATTTTTGAAACTTCTATATGTTGGAGCTTGACTTTTTTTTTCAGAGACATTCTGAGACTTTGGATGGGTTAGAACAGGGCCGGCCCAATGTTTATTTTTTGATGCTCTATAACATATATGATTTTGACGCTCCCCCTGGCCATGGGCAGGGGTGTGGCCCCTGCTGGGGAGCAGCACCATGGGCGGAATTTGGCCCCAGCCAGGGAGCAGAGCCGCCACTGCTGCCCAGATCTGGCTCCAGCTGGGGAGTGGGGCTGTGGCAAGGATCCACCCCACTGATGCTCCCACCAGTCCCCCCAACCCCCATGCCCCTTAACCCCCAAATCACTGCCCTAGATTAACCCCCCCTTACCTTTTCTGGAGTGGAGCCAGCTGAAACACAGCTTCCTGCCTTGCTCTCTCCTAAGCTATGTGCCTGAGCAGAGCAGGGCGGGATAGGCTCACTGGCCCCAGCCCAATCCTTGGCATGCTCTAGGTGACTGCCTAGGTCGTCTCTAAGGACAGACTGGCTATGGGTTGGAGTGCTAAAATACAAATGAAAACACAAGAGGGTCATGTCCTTGTAGGAAAAAGAAGACTTAAAGCTATGTTAAGAAAACAGCTGGGGACCCTCCTGATGGAGTAAAGGAGGCATATCTTGCTTTGAAATCTATTCTCCCACCTTTCTATTTAGGAGTGCATTCCAGAGTGTTCAGGAACATGATGACTGGACAGTAAATTCTGTCACCCCAGGTCATTCCAACTGCTGTAAGGTAGAGCATTTGAACTTCTTAAGGCTTTCATTGATTTCCCTTCTCAGCCATACCAAGAATCAGCCCCAGTCAGCTGAGGACCCAGCTAAGAGGATGGAGATGTATACAAATCAAAATTAACTTAAAATTGTCACATGAACTGCTGCAAACTGAAATGACGCACTCCCTGTTATGAGAGAGAAATAGAACTAATGTCAGTACTACCTTTATTACTTAAAAATACATTAGCACTACAGTGGACACTGCTGGAGTTGATTACTATTTTTATATGAGTAAATATTACTCATAAGTGTTCCTCTCTGGACTCCTAAACAACAAATTATGGAAAAGTAGATCTCTCCAAATTGTGAAGGAGGCAATTGGTACAGTTATGGCTTCCTTATCAAATAATATAAGCATTGCAGACTTTATTTACTTATAAAATTGTAGGCTTTCAGCACTGTACTCTTCCAAATTTATTAAAAATCTAAGAACCATACATCATTTGCACAGAAGTGTTATAGTCTCTAAAATCTAACTGCTTAGATTCCCTCCTAATAAAACAAAACTCTTCTCCTAAGGAAGAACTGGTTTTCATTTAGTACAGTTCCTTTCTGGAAAATTATATTAACCTGAAGAGGTTTTGGTTCCCCCCCCCCCCCAAATCTGATAGTTAAGAATCTGCACAGCTAGAACTCAGGGACCATGGGGGGTTTGGGGTGCTCCTGCTTCCACATCACTATAGAGAAGCTTAGGCTTCTGCTGGCAGCCCTTGTGAAACTAGGCATTGTAGGAAATAACCACCCAGCAGTGCCTGAGTGGCAGCCCCTTGCAGCCCACTGATTGACTCATGCTGGTATATAAGCCAGTGCACCAGCATGAGGAGTTGTCTGAGCAGTGACACTGACTGCCTGCCTCCTGCTTTTGTTCCTGAGCTTGCCTTGCTCTGGACACAAGATTCTGGCTTCTGATCCTGCCTATCCTTGACTCTATTTGCCCTGCTGTTGTAACCTGATACCAGACCATGACTTCCTCAGATCTAACCTGACTTGGCCTTGACTCCACTGCTTATCCCTTGACTCCACCTTGGTAACTGACTGGTTTGCACAGGCCATCATGGTTCAGCCCTAACAGATAGACAAACATCTCAGTGAAGTAGATTCTTGATAGTAAAACCTGATAGTGATCGCTTTAGGAAATTGCATGCAATAATTGAGCTGAATAGATTTAATAAAGTAAAAATGAGCAGCATCCACAATTTATAATTATTGAATGAACATTCAGGTATCTGAAAAGCTGCTTACTGATTTTCTTTCCAAAAATCAAATGTACATTTTAATCATTTGACTTTTATGTTATTCTTAGTCTTAAATCCTGTTAAACATCTGCAAGTATGTGCAGCTGCTGTTGTGGAATAGCCATGCATGAAAAGAAAAGAAGAAAATCCTGATTCATAATGGGATACACATTGTATTCTGTATTGGCTCCCAGTCAACTTCTTGTCCAATTTTGAGGAATTTTTCTTCCTTTTCAAAGCCCTGAGTGCACTAGTGGCAGTTTAAGATGTAATTTATCTCAAACTATGATTCCATCTCTGCTCTTGACAAGCATGTTCTATGTGATGGGGGCATGCGCGCGCGTGCGCGTGCATGCACACACACACACACAGTTTCAAAACAATCAATCTGACAAATGTGAAGATTGAAGAGCTCTCATTTCCAGTGGCAATTTGAAAGCCAGATTTTCAATTGGTGTAAACTGGCGCAGCTGCATTGACTTTACCTATTTACACATGTGGAGAGGCTAAACTCAGTAGGCCTCTAACTGCTATGAGGTGTCTGGATACGGTGGTGATGAGTGCCATAGAAACTTCCACAAATAAATAGAGATTGAAAGTTAGGATTTAATGTTCATGTCCATTCAGCTATTCTGTATAACTTCTGTCCTGTTCACAAGTTCCTTAACTATTAGAGGGCAGTTTGAGCATATATTTGCCCTAAAATTTAACTTGTGACATTTCATGTTAAACATTTTTACAAAATATTCTTTACAGTGCTGTATTGCCCTACCAATACTAATTTATTCAGATTTCCTTTTAAGAGCTCTCCTCCTCAAGATCTGGGTGCTTTTAAAAAGCAAAAAGAATGATAAAAATCCATTGTCTGTTTACTTACAACTACAAATCAATATCTAATTATGAAATTTCCCATAATTCTCTTAATTCAATCACACTGTGTTCCTCAACAGAAACCAGGAAAATGGATGAGCCTTGCATACTCTAAAGCTGGGCTCCATTGGACCACGGAGGTACTTAGTGGAACTGGTTGAAATTTTCCATAAAAATGTCTTAATTTTTGTAAGAAAGTGCAGTATCTGCAAAACTGAAGTGTTACTTGGGAAAATTAACTACCTCTTCCCCCACCTCCAAATCAAGTTTCCATGGGAAAAATAAGAACAATTTTTTCTTTCAGTTTGGGTTGGCCCAAACCAAACCAAAACATTTCAGTTTCTTAATTAAATCAAAACTCTTGTTTTGAGTCTCTTCAGTGTTAATTTGTGCTTACCTAAGCTGCCACAGTATTGCATGGGAGTTACTGAATGTGTGTATCATACCCCCTTCCTTCCTTATAGTCCAGATTTGCAAGTAGGACAACATCTCCCATGATGCACCTGACTGCTTCTTTGGCAAACCACCATTGTGCGGCATGAGAGATGTAGTCCAGCTAACATCCTTGTATTATAAAGGAGAATGATAGTCTGATTGTATTTACCAATCTCCCCCGTAAGCAAACTGTGTCTCAAATAATTTTAGGGCTTTCAGGCAAGAACACCCTTCAACTCTGTCCATAAACCAAACAGAGCACTGCAGATAAGAAGATCTTTTTCCTCTGTGCCTTGTTGATGCCTGCAAAGGGCCCTCTGAATGGTAGCTATCATGTTCATGTTCATCTTCTTTTCTTGGTTCCCTCCCCCTGCTGCTTCCCAACTGTTTCATCTGTACAGGTATCAGAAAACTTCTGCCTCAGATGTTTCTGAGAAAAACCCAGTTCTCAAATCCAGACAGCAAATGTAGGGCCAGACCCTCAGCAAATGTAAATCTGCAAAACTCTAATGACATCAGGGGGAACTATGCTGATTTACGTATTTTCTGTAACCTCCAATATTGTTCTCTGAATATGACCTTTTTAAGATCAGTGAGTGCTAACTTGTAGTGGGCATAACTGAGAGCAAAAATTGTCCCACTGTCTCCTTGCTGAATTTTCTCCTGACATTCAGCCATACTAACAATGAACTGTCCAGATTATAAATTGATTCCAGAAAGACTTCATGAAATTGATCACATCAATTTATGTGCTGTATCTGCAATGTCTAAAAGAATGATACTAGAAAAATAGGGAGGGAAACTAAAAATCCCAGTGACTGGGTGGTGATATATCATCTCTGGAAAACTGATTCTGAGATAGAAGGCAGAACGTCTGCCTTCAGGCCTACAAAACTGATATCAGTTCTGGTGTTCTGCACTTCCTATATACCTGAGATGCTCAATTGCTTTCAGTTGTGGGACATTTTTGGGTCCCGAAAGAGCAGAAACTCAGAGCTGTAAATAGGGAGCAAGAAAGAGATGGGAGTGGGGGGTAATCTAGTGCCATGTATTATTGCCATCCAAAGACAAAGCTGTCTCCAAAATAAAAATATTTCATTGTTTGGATCAGCAGTGGTGCATTCATGGAGATAAGTCACCTTTGACTGATTCCAGCAAAGCAAGACTGTCAATGTTGGTATCTTGTCTCAACCAAATTCACTTTTACAACTGTTATGAGAATCATAGAATCATAGGGTTGGAAGGGACCTCATAGGCAATGTTGCCTATAAGGGGAGAGAGCAGCTGAGCAACTCCTGTTGCTCGCTGCGCTCCCCCTTCCCCCCACGAGGTGCACTGCGCAGCCCCTCCCCCCACTCCCGATCGCCCCCCCACAGCCCCTCCCGCTCCTGCTAGGCCCCCGCTCCCGGCATCGCCCCCCCCGGCCCCAGCATCACCCCCCCACTCCCACTCTTCCCCCCAGTCCTGGCATCGCCACCCCTGCTCCCGCTAGCCCCCCCCGGTCCCGGCATCACCCCCTGGTCCCACTTGCCCCCCCGGTCCCGGTAGCCGCCCTGGTCCCGGCATCGCCCCCCGGCCCCGGCATTGCCCCCC
>ML681994.1:7801112-7826844 GCA_007922195.1 Podocnemis expansa | reverse complement strand
TTTTCCAGGGCATAGATACCCCTGAGTCGTGACACCTCCTCCTGTAAATCTCCTACCTGTTTCTGAAGAAATGCCACCAGAAGGCACCTATCACATAGGCTCATCCCCTGAGCCTGATCATCAGTGGCAGGAAAATGAAGGCCACACTCCCTGCAATTCCACACCAGGGTTTGGGTGGAGATATCCATGGTCAGACAGTCTGTCTGGCTACACACAGAGGCAAAGGAAACAGAAGGGGTGCTGGTTCCAGCAGTACGGCTCCTCTTCACCATCTTGGCCCCACCAAACTCCTTCTCAAACTCCCTCGCAAACTCCCCTGTTTGCAGTCCTTTGGTCACTCAAGAAGGCATAATGATAATTGTATTGCCTCAGGATTTCTTCCCATCTGTGTACAGTGACTACTATTAGTCATATTTAATAAAAGAACATCCAAATTCCTCTGGCTGGTACAAAAAGCAAGAGCAAGTTTGTAAATAATATTGATAACTCTTGTATTCTTCCATTCCCTACGTTGCATTATCCAGCTAAGAGATGATGTATCAACTGTCTTCGTATCTCAGTGTTAGCATTTATACCATACGTTACATGTTCAGGGACAGTGTAAATTTGTGTCACTTCACTGCATCAGTTTCCCATAGATCTGTCTCTAAATCTGTCTAAATTTCTTTCATCTGTCTAAATGATGGTTTTGTATGAATATAAACTAAAGATTGAGCTTCTAATTTTTTTTTCAAGTTGCTCGGAAGTTCATATGCCATAAAAACGTTTCCTGAAGTCTACGGCATATTTCTGTGATGTTGCAATTTGCTCTCAACATTCAAGTCAGATAAGGAAGATGTAACATTCAAGCTGCTAATACCCATTTGGACAACACTGTTGCCACAGTGAACCGCTATGGCTGACCACTTAGAACATTGTTTTGGATAGTAATTTAATTTTCATGGACAAAAAATATAAATTACACATAGAAGGCCTTGACTCAAGTGCAAATGACTAGCAAAGAATTCTTTTGTTGGTGTTATATTCTGGACTTTGGGCATTTGTCACACTCCATCCTCCCTTTGTAGTAAATGTAGGTGTCATAGCAGAGCTCTAATTCAGTAAGGCTATTCTGCCCCAGTACATGGCAAATTGAGGATCCTAGTAGTAGTTCTATGTCTTATTGAGGCTTATGCATATACATATATGTATGGAAGCAACCATACGTTAGATTGCGGGCTATAAGGAGGAGGATGCTGCCTCTGGGGGGTCCCTGTTGGCATTTGAGCTGTTGACCCCTGTGTTCCCAGGCAGCTGCCAAACTGCTGCTCCTTGCAGCTGGGCTCCCCTACTGAGACTGAGGACCCTGGCTCAGCCCTCAGAATCAGGGACCCAGAACCAGTTTTCCCTTCCTCACTCATTTTCTTTTACTGACTCAAATTCTGGCAGAGGAGAGAATTTGACCAGTTCTTTTTGTTCATGTTCTAGTTGTTCAGTCTTCAACTATTGCATAAACACCAATTTCATTGATTGTTTGTTTAATATGTAGTAGAAAATGTCTTTAACTCCTGACTACAACTACCCATCTACACTCTGTAGAGGCTTCAGATATTGACTGTAACATTATTCTAAAGCTGAAAAATCACATTCTGCAGCACCCTGATCATGCTGTCAAGGAATGTTCTAAATGATAGTGTGTATTCTAAGTTTATTTTATATTTACATTCTAAAAGAACCTAATATATAAGTATTACACTTATGCTTTACATATATCTAATTTCATTAAGGATGAATAATTTGATTTTCTTCACATTTAAGAACAAGTAATTTTAAAACTCTTACAAGTGAAAATGTGCAAACACAAAGATAATTTAATTGCATGTGCAGCCACCATTATTATCATAATTTTTCATTCTCCTTTGTAATAAAAAATGTCTCCATATATTGACTATACAATAAGTTGAGGCTCTTATGTTTCCAGTGCATTTCAGGGAGACAGAAAGTACTCTTTCAAGAGTGTGTTTTCTGAATCTATGGGAAAACATGGGGGTTAACTGCATTTAGTGGAGTGGAATCAAAAGTTTTGGATCTAGCCAAGGAAGTTCACACTATGCTGTTCCCCTAACTTGATGGAAGCCCTTCTCCTGTGACCCAGAGCCATTGGGGGAAGGGGATTAGGTTATAGACTAGAATCACACAAAGGCAGCAAGCCTGAGCAAAGGGTGAGATTTATTTTCCAAAGCAGCTAAGGAAACTGAGTTCTTGAACTCAATTTTTTTGCTTGTGTCTTTTTCCCTACAGGTGATTTGCTGACTGTGTGTTTGTGTCTTTTTCCCTATAGTTGATTGCTGTTAGTTGTGGGACTGTGCTTGTGTGATGGGGTGGGGGCTGTTTGCACCATTGTTCCCTGATCACCTTTAATCACCAGCTTCTAGCAGCCTTGTGATTGGCCTGCCCCTGTGTGACTAACAAGGGGCAAGGGCTGACCTAGGCAGAGAAGGCCTTTAAAAGCCACTGCTTGAGCGAACAGGGGACTGCAAACAGGGGAGTTTGCAAGGGAGTTTGGGGAGGAGTTTGGTGAAGCCACAATGGTGAAGAGGAGCCACACTGCTGGTGCCAGTGCTGCTTCTGTATCCTTTGCCTCTGTTTGTAGCCAGACAGACTGTCTGACCATGGATATCTCCACCCAGATCCTGGTGTGGATTTGCAGGGAGTGTGGCCTTCATTTTCCTGCCACTGATGATCAGGCTAGGGAGATGAGCCTATGTGATAGGTGCCTTCTGGTGGCATTTCTTCAGAAACAGGTAGGAGATTTACAGGAGGAGGTGTCACGACTCAGGGGTATCTATGCCCTGGAAAAGTTCCTTGACAGTGTCCACGATGAGACCTGCAAGGAGGAGGTCCCTATCCCAGTGCCAAGGGCTACTGCCACAGCTCTGGAAACGGATGGGATGCCTATGGCAGAGGAAGGACACTGGCAGCTGGTCACCTCTGGCAGTAGACAGTGCTCCACGCCTACTCACATCCCACCGTCCATTGTGGTGAGGAACCGTTATGCGGTGCTGGACACACTAAAGGAGGTAGAGGAGATGCCATCCACCCCAAAGGCTGGGCAGATCACAACCACCTCACCTAAGAGGAAATGTAGGGTTGTAGTGATTGGGGACTCACTCCTGAGAGGAACAGAGGCACCCATCTCTCGCCCTGACAAGGCCTCTAGAGAGGTATACTGCCTGCCAGGTGCCCGTATCCATGATGTAACGGAGGGATTGTCTAAAATCATCCGCCCCTCAGACTACTACCCCATGCTTCTTATCCATGTGGGTACCAATGATACTGCGAGAGGTGATCCTCAGCAGATCAAAGGTGACTTCAGGGCTCTTGGGAGTGAGGGTGAAGGAGTTTGGAGCACAGGTGGTGTTCTCCTCAATCCTTCCAGTCAAGGCTAGAGGCCTGAGGAGAGACAGATGCATCCTAGAGGTGACTGCCTGGCTGTGAAGATGGTGTGGTCAGGAGGGATTTGGCTTCCTTGACCATGGAGTACTGTTTCAGGACAGAGGATTGATAGGCAGAGATGGCCTTCACCTGTCCAGGAGGGTAAGAGCGTGTTTGGGCACAGACTGGCTGACCTAGTGAGGAGGGCTTTAAACTAGGTTCAACGGGGGAAGGAGACCAAAGCCCACAGGTAAGTAACAATGTGGGTGATCTGGGGGAAGGGATGGAACTTGGGAGGGGGGGGGCTGGGACTGTATCAACAGGAATAAAAGAGAAGGTAGTTGGAACATGGGGGGGGGAAATCAAATAATTGTCTTAAGTGCTCTACTGAAGCCCCAATGTGTGAGGAGAGTGGGGGAGGAGAACTCCAAGAAAAAATGCATGGAGGTTTATGTAATAGAATTGGAAATCAACCTGACAAAGTAGGGCAATTGACCGGGTATCTTAGGTGCCTATACACTAATGCGAGGAGCCTGGGAAATAAGGAAGAAGAATTGGTAATACTAGCACAGACAAGGAACTATGATATTATAGGAATAATGGAGACATGGTGGGATAGTGTGCATGACTGGAGCTCTGCCATGGATGGGTATAAACTGTTCAGGAAAGACAGGCAGGGAAGAAGAGGGGGAGGAGTAGCGTTATATGTAAAAGAGCTCTACGACTGCACAGAGCTCCATTATGGAAGTGGAAGTGTGCCAATAGACAGTCTGTGGGTTACATTGAGAGGGGAAAGCAACAAAGGGGATGTTGTGGTGGGTGTCTGCTATAGACCACCAGACCAGAAGCAGGAGGTGGATGAGTTGTTCTATGGCCAACTAGTGGAAGCTTCTAGATCACAGGCCCTGGTGCTCATGGGGGACTTCAATTACCCTGACATCTGCTGGGAGGCCAATACAGCAGTGCATGGGCAATCCAGGAGATTTTTAGAGACTGTTGGGGACAACTTTCTAGTACAAATGCTAGAGGAACCAACTAGGGATCTTGCACCGCTCGGCCTGCTGCTCACAAACAGGGAAGAATTGATCTGGGCCGTAAAGGTAAATGGCAAGCTAGGCAGTAGTGACCATGACATGGTTGAGTTCAGGATGTTGATTAAAGGAAGGAAGGAAAGAAGCAAAACACAAACCCTGGACTTCAAAAAAGCAGATTTTGGCTCCCTCAGGGAACTGATGGGCAGGATCCCTTGGGAAGCTAATCTGAAGGGGAAAGGAGTCCAAGAAAGTTGGTTATATTTTAAAGAAACCCTGCTAAGGGCACAGGAAGTTGCCATTCTAATTAGGAGAAAGAACAAACATGTAAGGCATCCAGAATGGCTTAGCAGAGAACTCTGCTCTGAGCTTAAACATAAAAAGGAACCTTATAGGAAGTGGAAGCTTGGTCAGATGACCAAGGAGGCGTATAAAGATATTGCTAGGGACTGCAGTGATAAAATCAGAAAGGCCAAAGGACAAATGGAGTTGCGGCTAGCGAGGGATGTAAAGGATATCAAGAAGGGGTTCTACAAGTATGTTAATAACAAAAAGAGGATCAGGGATGGTGTAGGCCCCTTGCTGAATAGGGCAGGCATCCTTGTGACAGAGGATGAGGAAAAAGCTGAGGTGCTCAATGCGTTTTTTGCTTCAGTTTTCACGGGCGGGGTCAGCTCCCAGCCCAGTACCATGGGTGTGGCAGATGGGAGAGAAGAAGATAGGCACTTGGTGACAGAAGGTCGGGTTAGGGACTGCTTAAAGAAGCTGGATGTGCACAAGTCCATGGGGCCAGACGAACTGCATCCCAGGGTGCTAAGGGAATTGGCTGATGAGATAGCAGCACCGCTGGCCGTTATCTTTCAAAACTCATGGGAAACGGGGGAGGTGCAGAGGACTGGAAAAAAGCAACTGTAGTGCCTATTTTCAAGAAAGGGAAAAAGGAGGATCTGGGGAATTATAGACCAGTCAGCCTCACCTCAATCCCTGGAAAAATTATGGAGCAGGTTCTCAAAGAAACCATCCTCAAACACTTAGAGGAAAATAAAGTGATCAAGAACAGTCAGCATGTATTTACCAAGGGTAAATCATGCCTGACCAATCTCATCTCCTTCTATGATCAGAAGACTGGTTTTCTGGATGCAGGAAGAACCGTTAATGTCATATACCTTGATTTTAGCAAGGCTTTTGATACAGTTTCCCAGAGCATTCTCATTGGCAAATTAAGGAAGTATGGGTTGGATAGGTGGACTGTAAGGTGGTTAGAAAACTGGCTAGATCAACGGTTCCGCGTGTAGGAATCAATGGTTCCATGTCTAGCTGGCAGCCAGTCACTAGTGGTATGCCCCAGGGGTCGGTCCTGGGGCCGGTTCTATTCAACATTTTCATCAATGATCTGGATGATGGAATATACTGCACTCTCAGTAAGTTTGCGGATGACACCAAGCTGGGGGGACCAGTAGACACATTGGAGGGCAAGGACAGGATTCAGGGAGACCTAGATAAATTGCAACAGTGGGCCAATAGAAATCTTATGAGCTTCAATAAGGACAAGTGTAAAATCCTGCATGTGGGACAAAAAAAACCCATGCAGCGCTACAGGCTGGGAAACATTGAGCTAAGTAGCAGCAGTGTAGAAAAGGACCTGAGGGTCATGGTGGATGGGAAGTTAGATATGAGTTAGCAGTGTGCTCTTGCTGCCAAAAAGGCCAATGGCATACTGGGCTGCATCAAAAGGAGTATTACCAGCAGATCAAGGGATGTGATCATTCCCCTCTATTCTGCACTGGTGAGGCCACATCTAGAATACTGTGTTCAGTTTTGGGCTCCCCACTACAAAAAGGACAGGGACATCCTAGAGAGAGTACAGAGGAGGGCAACCAAAATGATTAAAGGCCTGGAGCACAAGCCCTATGAGGAAAGACTGAAAGCATTAGGCTTATTTAGTCTGCAGAAGAGAAGATTGAGAGGGGATTTGATAGCAACCTTCAACTACTTGAAGGGATGCTCTAAGGAAGAGGGAGCTCGACTGTTCTCGGTAATAACAGAGGACAGAACGAGGAGCAATGTTCTCAAGTTGCGGTTAGGGAGGTTGAGGCTGGATATTAGAAAAAACTTTTTTACTAGGCGAGTGGTGAAGCCTTGGAATGAGCTGCCAAGGGAGGTGGTGGAGTCTCCATCTTTGGAGGTGTTTAAGGTGCGGATGGACAAAACCATGACTGGGATGGTTTAGTGGGAGTGGTCCTGCCTCTGGCAGGGGGTTGGACTAGATGACCTATGAGGTCCCTTTCAACCCTATGATTCTATGAACTGGTACTCTGGAGACTTTTTTTGTTGCAAGTAAATTGCACCAGAACCCATCCCATTCTCACCTCTCTTTCTGCCTATTGTTAGAGCAGCATCAGAACAAATCCTACAGAAGATGTTTTGAAGGAAACAAAGAATCTGGTGTGGCAAAGTAGTAATGTAAAAGATAAGGAAATGGTGACTTAATGTCACCTCTGTTCCCTCTTCCTTCAACTTGTGCCAAGCTTGGGTACTTCAGAGGATCTAGTGTATGTTTTCTACTAGTGAACTCCTGCACACTGTACATCTGTCTGTTCACTCGTAAATTCAATATGATATTTTTGGTTCCATCACAGAGAGTTCACAAACACAAAAATGTAGTGCCACCCCTGCTCTCACACATATTTCTAAGGTTATGCCCCTCAACGGGGGTGAGTGGATGGGTATAGTGCACCAGTCTGACTGGTCCTATTGGTTTGCACTGTTGAGCTATCATAAAGAGGGTGGGGGGAGGTAGTCTATCAAGAGACAGAGTCTAAAATATTTAGGACCTTGAAGAGAAAATACAACAGCTTAAACCTACTCATCTTAACACATGTCCATTGCTAACAAAGGGCTAAATATTGGTCATGCACAAATATCTTAATTGTTGAAAATATTCAGTTGTAAATAACATATGGACAAGTTGCTGTTTTTGCATTTTTTCCTGCCAGAAACCATCATGCAGAGTCAGACATGAATAGGGCCAAAAAGGGGATTGGCAAGGTCATCAAGACAAACTAGAGTTTTAAAGTAGCTAAGGCCTATCCCATTCTAGCAGCCAGATTTTGACTCTAGGGGAACTGCTTGTGATATAACGTGGTACTCAACGTGACTGAGGGCATTAGAGTCTGGTCCTAAGGATTTTTTTTCCCCTCCTTCCTCTAAATGTATGAATCAAAATCCTGATCACCTTCAGACAGTCAGCCTGATTGTGATCTGTTACAATCAGGAGGAACTGTTTACACAGAGTCAAATAGAATTATTTCAGATTTACAGTAGCATTGAATCAGAGTCTGACCCATATATAAAAACAAACAAACAAAAAAAATCCACAAAAATATATGGCTGCAGTCATGAAAATACCTTGAGACTTCTTGGAAGTAAGATAAATGAATGGTAACTGATCCAGAAACAAAATAAAATGAAACCAACCTTTTCATCAAACATTTAAGACAGGGGAAAAAAGTTGAACTCTCTCTAGAACACTACAACCTCCCACACAGGCAACCTCTTCCTTTAAAACAGGAAACCAAAGAAATCAGAAGTCCCCTGTGACTGAAAAGCAATTGGAAAATAATTGAATTTCACATCCGCCAAAAAGAACAAAATTTCAAAGAAGTTGACACGTACAGAAAGAGCTCGTGTCTGATACAGTCAGGCTAAGATCAACTTAAAAAGACTGGTTTTGAAAATCTTACTCCTAAACTTGAGAAGTGATTTTCTCTTTTTTTCATGTACTCTTTTTTGAACATGCAAAGATGCAGTTTCTTCAGACCAGCTATTAACAGTTAAATGATTCTTCCTGAATTAAAAACCTTTATATATTAAGAGGTGCAGGCTCTGCTGTTGGGAAAAATAATATTCTCTCCCCAGCATCCCTCAAAGTGAAATAAGCATGATCCATTTTTATTTAGTGTCAAAATGGTTTGGTTAAGAGCTATTTCCATATTCCTTCCCATTCTCCACCAATGGAGCAGCAACAAAGTCTGCCACTTATACAGTTGCTGTAGAGTATCACACAAAGCAATAGTAAATTCACAACTTCCCTTTTACCAAATAAGCCTCCTGACTGCTCTAAATGTTGCCCAGCTGCCTAGTGACTCAACGAAAAAAACACATTTTTTAAATCTTGCCATTTAAACAGGGGAAACTGCTGCCATGGGTGGTGTGTATAGTAACTCTATTAGATCTATGCTGGGTATCCCCATAAAGTTTGTTTAGATGGCTTTCCTGCATCTTTGTGGCACTAGCATGGCAAACAGGAACAGTAACAAGATTGAAGATTTGTTCCCATATGTATATCTCCAGCTCTCTAATATTAGTTTGTCCAGAAATCTACCTCTACATACTTCAAATCCAGTTAGAATTCTGCAAAGCATTTTTCAAAATGTCCACTTTGGGATACAAGACCATGGCATGTCATTTGAACTGCCTAGAAATACTCAGTCACCCACTATACATTCTTTCCTGAGGACATTTCAGAAGGGAGGGACACTGCTTTGGATGTTACAGACTCCCACCATGCACCATTTTGCTCCTGTTGTTTTATAGGAATTCCAGATGTCTAGTACCTAAACTGCTTGGGAATCTCTAGTGGACTAGTCATTCTTTATTTCCAGCTTCTTTGCTCTATCAGAGCAGATCAAAGGGGTCAGAATGGGAACCAAATTGGGCTGTAGCCACAGGATATGATCTCCTACCACAATGTATATAAGTTGAGTGGTTTTTAATTGTGTATCACTTTTTCTGTTATAATGCATCTTTCCAAGGGTCTTTCTGTAATTCAGTGTTCTTTATCTGCTGGTAGTCTGAGTCCATTTATATTTAATATTATGTATTGTATTTGTTGCCAGTTTTGAAGAAATGTTATATAAAGTACATCCTTTCTGAGATGTTAAAGGTTGTACAAATGTGTTAAAAATAACAATCCATGGTTTTGAGCACTAAGGAGTCAGATCATGCTTACCAACTAGCATATTAATTTCTCATATTAACCTTATCAATGTACGGTATCCTTTTAAAAAAATGTTGAAAGTATAGCTCAACCTCACTGGAACTTCCTACTGAAACTACATAAGAGCCATACCTTGTCTTCTAATATTTCTCCCAAACATTCTTCTCTAAAGATATGATTCTGCCACCATATTTTCATGCATAGTAGCACTTTACTCTACAAGACAGCCCAATGGGACTTCCCACAGAATCAAGTGTAACTCATTGTGAAGAAGGATGACAAAATCAAGCCCTTAAGCACATGTTTACCTTCCCTCTGTTCGTATTTGATCACACAAGGTAATTTTGACTAGTAATTCACTGTAAAGTACTGCTAGCTTTGGCTAGCTTCTGCCACTCTGACTCACATTGAGTGGCTTTACCATGTGAAGAGCCCCTTAATTTTGACAGTGCTATTCAAGGGGGGTAAGAGTGCTTGAAGTCAATGTTCTGCGTCTTTTTGCCAAAGGCCTCTCTTACAGATATCCTGCAGGATTGATTCAGTATAGAGACTTTTATGTCATTTCTTTATCCCCAGTTAGGGTTTTTGTTTTGTTTTCAACAAATAAATACAAAAATCTCTGAATTAGGAATCTAGCAAAGATACAAAATATTTTGTTCAGAGAATGGAATTTGTTCTTTAAAAAACATTTTCAGTCTTTGTCATAGTCTTAATTATTAAGAGGTATGTTTTCTCCTTCTCTCCCCCATCTCAGTTTCACCCCCAAAATTCCTTAACAGAAGCAAGACTCCTTAACAGAACAGAAAAATTAAAAATCCCTGATTTCAAAGTTCAGTGCAGTGTTCCCAGCAACAGAACAAATTCCTGTTCATGGCCCCCTTTTATGAAAGAGGCAAACAGTGCTTTGGTTTTTATTACCTAATTTAGCTTTTATATTGCATATTTATAATTTTATTATCATTGTATAATAATTGCCTATTCAGTAGCCAGAGTACTTCAGCACAGGGGATGTTTATTATTGCATTGTTCCATTTCATTGCCACCCAATGACAATTAACTGGCTTAATTCTCTGGTTAAACTAGTCTTAAATTGTGTAACCTGATATACATTTTAATGCCTCTGTTGCCAATTTCCCTTCCTGGTTTTGTTTGGTTACAAAGTCCTTTACCTATTTATATCTTGTTCCAAAACCAGGCAGAAATATAATCTACCACCTTCACAAAATAAAGATATAGGTATAATAAAAGATCAGATGAAAAACTTAGCTAACGGTATTATTACAACACAGGCTATGATGATTAATAGCTTCCACTTTTACAGCTTCCTTTTCTCACATTTTGTTCTTATATAGTGTCTTTCCTCTGAGGCTATAGTTGTTCCGTAACACAGAGAGAGAAGTTGCCAACCCAGTATTATCTCTGCTTCTTAATGAAAATGCAATAAACATACTTTGAAATATTTTCTAACACACTATTGGCCTCATCAGACAGAAAATAACCTTTAATGAATCATAGAAATTTAGGATTGCAAAGGATGTCAAGAGATCCTGTAGCCCCAACATGCAATAAGTTGTTAGACTACAGAAGTCCCCCATGCCTTTAGCTCCCTGCAGTAGTCACTTAGATGGACTTGGCTTTTCTTCCCCTCAGGTTCCCCTGGAATGGGTCAGTAATGACTGCCTTCCACAGCTTGGAAGGTTAAAAGTGTTTTGGACTGGGCTGTAAGGAAGTTCTTAGTGAATCTAGCAGCCACTACCATCAAGATAGCCCAGAGCTTAGATGAGATCAGTTCCTGGATAAAGAACAGCTGGCTAAAGCTGAAACTCAGCAAAACAAGTGATGCTGATGGGCATAAAAATTATTTTGAGTTGTCTGTAGCCATGGTGCAATTGCCTTTAGTTGCAGATCCACACCCACAATTGCTCAAGTCAGTATGCTCAGATACCACATATCAGCATCTACCTGTATCATCTTCTGTCACCTCTGGTTGCTTAGGAGACTCCATCCCATCCTGGCGGCTGATGACCTGATCTCAGCAACATCTTTGTCGTTTCTGCACTGGACTACATCATTACAATATATCTAGGCATGAAGCTTTCAGCACTCAGACTCCAGCTATACAAACATTCTGCCATGAGTCTCCTGAGCAACACTAGCTACTGTAAGGACATCAGACTTTTTGTCTGCTCTCTACACCAGCATCCCATACAATATCAAATCTAGTTCAAGGTCTTAGTGCTTATCTTCAAGATGCTTCAATGACTGACTACAGGATAACTAAAAGACAACTGGAAGCTCTGGGATGTGGTTGACAACTTTGCTCCTGGCTCAATGGACCTCTCTATAACAAAGGTAAAATTTCTCTGTGGGGGATACAGAACTATTTTCCGGAGGTGGTATAAGATTTTGGGAAAGAATACCACCAAAGAATGGAGAGCCATCACCAGTCTCTCCACTTTCTGCCCAAAGTCTAAAGTGAATTTCCTTGACCTTTGACTTCTTTAATATAAATACAAAGAGTGGGCTGTGTGTGTGTGTCTTTGCACGTGTGTGTGCCTAAAAACCAAAGCAAAACAAATATCCTACCAAAACAAAATAGTACAGTTTGCCATCTCTCCCCGGAGAAAGCATTGAATTACAGATACTTGACAGACGTTAGCTATGACACTTAAGAACCTCTATAGAAAATAATTATATTAAGCAAAGATTTAAATTAAATAATTGTACCTGAAATTCACAAAGGTTAGTGGATAAATAATGGATTTGCCTAGCTCTTGGCTTTATGAAAAATTCCAGGCCAGTGTCAAAGGAATAATAGCCACTGTGAAAGAATAGAAACTCAAAGAAATGTCCATTTTAAGTTGTTACATTTCAGAAACGGTCCTCGTCTCTTATATGCTTATTGAAATGCATTAGCCTTTTGCATGCTTTGAAGAATATCAGAAAACAGAATGAACTTATACTGGTGGAAGGTGCCAGACCCACATCCCTGCAGAGACTGAAGTCTTCCATATATTAGGGAGAGCTTACAGCAATGACAGCAGCTCTCCATGCTTCTTCATACTGAACCTGCCAGTACCTCCACTGGAGCTACCTACTCCTTCTCATTTGACTCGCTGTTTATTTGGCACAATACTGTTTTCTAGTAACAAAAAGGATAATGAGTTCTGAAACATATGTACAGAAACCATGTAAACAGCTGTTTTCCAAAAGCAGAAGTCGCATAGTATTTCATGTGTGTCCCCAGTGGGCTAAGCCTACCTCACTAGATCAGGAGAGACAAAAAAAAGCTATCTTGATTCAACTTTTTCAGTGGGGGAAGGTCTGTTTCTGTAAGTTCTGTTAGCCAATTTGGTAAAAAAGAAACATATGTATAATGTATACTTCTTAAACAATAGTTTGTCTAGGTCAAGAAGCATATACTGAGACAAAGGATTCTTTTCCCTTTGTCTGCAGTTAAAAAAAAAACTCACTCTATAATTAAGATTTAATTTTATAGCGCTGGAGTTCTCAACCCTTTTAGTTTCACAACACAGTTGGGAGACCCCCAGCTATGTGTGACACAGGGAAGGCCCCCTCATCTACAGCCACCATGCTGGGGCTTCCCTTGCCACCAAGGTTTCCTCCTAGCAGCAACGCTTTCGGTAGCAGCTCAAGCTAACCTGGCCCCTGCTTCCAAAAACACCCCTTCATGCACCAGCAACTTCAGTGGCAGGTGGTTTCAGGAGCAGCCCCTGCTTACTGCAAGAACCAGCCTGCCACAGCCAATTTTGGCAGCAGCTTCAAAAGGCGTGCCCCACCAGGGCAGAAAGGTGCCACTGCCACGGATTTTGACTGCAGCTCTTTAAGGGACCAGAGCTTCCTGCCAAATCTCTCCTTACTGTTCATGGTTTGTTTCAGCAGCAAAGGGGGGCTTTCAGCAGCAGGTCTTTTGTTGTGACATGTTCTATCACTGTGTCACAACACACTTTTGTTTTGTGACACAGTGGTTTAGAACCATTGCTATAGAGCAAGGGTCTCGAAATCAAATCACCACAAGGGCCGCATGAGGACTAGTATGTTAGCCTGAGAGCCTCACCACTGAAACCTATTCATACAATGATATTGCAAATATCAATAACAATAGTGTCATTGTGAGCCACAAGAAATAGCTTTAGGGCTACATGCGGACTGTGGGCTGTGTGTTTGAGACCCCTGCTATAGATTGCCTTATCTACAAAGAAGTGCTCGCGTAACAACAGAAGATGTGTACAGTCTCTTGTGAGAATTTTCAAACATGACCACTGGTTCTGAGTCCCCAGTTTAAGTCACTTAAGACTTGATTTTCACAGCAGCTGCTACTGACTTCAGTTGTGGTTGAGTGCTCAGCACTTGGGAAAAATCAGTCCATAAGAGGACATACATACAGTGAATGGAAGCCAATAGTAGATCCTCTCAGAGCCAGGGTTGAGAGACTCGGTCTCACACTATTGGGATAAAAATACCTGCAGATATTGGAACTCAGGATCTGATGTCCACCCCCATCCTAAGGCTTCAGATCCCAAACTCCAGGCTGAGTCTTAATACCAACAACAGAATTAAACTTGCCCTGCAGCCCGAGCCAGCTGGAACAGGCAAGTCATGGATTTTTAACTGCAACATAGAGATACCCCAAGTGTTTCCAGAGGAGCAAAAAAGAACAGAAATAAAGGCATGGCAAATCACTGCTCATGTCTGAAGATTTTTGGCTGATATTTCTAGCAGTCACCCTCAGTCAACGGTTTTCAGCGTTTTCATTTGATGACCTCTTAAAAATTTTGAATGGAGGTGTAGATCCCTTTGGAAATCTTAGACCATCTGTGGACTCCCCTTCCTTCAGAGGTCTGCAGCTCACAGTCTGAAAGCACTACCCCATGCAGTGCCTGCTGCACTGATTGGAGCACTGAGCATCTGCTGTGCTGCCTGATATCACAGGGCCACTCAGCAGAAGGTAGCTTAGCTTTGAACAGAAGACTGAGGAGCTTGTGGTAGCATAAGTGCCATCGGCATCTGCCTAGACAACTCTTCACTCCTCAGTTACAAATTCATCTGTCCATGATATTCTTAGAAATCAAAGGCCAGTCTGGGATGGAAGCAGTGTGTAATACAAATGACCTATGACCTTCAAGAAAAATTAGTGATAGGTCTTCAAACTTAGTGGTCCATCGATGTTGGTGTATGCTTTCAATTCTCTCTTCAGAAGAGAAATGGCTATTGTGTGGGTTTTGGTTTGAGTTTGTCCCGCTTGTTTGGTTTTTAAAATGGAGATTCCTCTTTCCATTTCTAATTTTATAATGTTGGCGGAACCTTAGGCCAGGAGTGGGTTAAGCCCCAGAGACCAGTTCTGGACATCCCTATGGTTATCAACATTGGTATCACTTGACTAGTCTAAGTATGTGTTTATATTTGTGGGTGTGTATATGCTTTACTAGGTGTGAAATGTATACAAGTATATCCTTGCCTTCATTAAACAAGATATATATATAAATAAGAGAGAAATCCTCATTTCTCAGCATATGCCCCAGGACCATTACTTTGAGTTTGGAAAACACTTTACCTTCCATATTCATCTATAGTGGGAGCTTTTACCCATGTGGTGGAATCAAAGAAATGTAGGGCTTGGAAGGGACTTTGAGAATTCATTAACTCCCATGTCTATACTAACACAGGATCAAGAGAAGCTAGGTCATTAATAGTAAGCAAATTAGGACAAGTAGTAATTGGCTTACCTTCAGCAGACAAGAAAACCAGTTGATCCCCATCATTTTTATAACAACTCTTATCATACTTGAAAATTGTTATCAGGCTTCCCCTTCAGGCATCCTTCCTCAAGACTAAACATGCCTAGGTTTTTTTTAACCTTCCCTCATAAGTCAGGTTTTCTAAACCTCTTTTTATTTTATTTATTATTTTATTTATGCTCTGATCCCTCAGACAGAGACAGACACCTTCAGGATCTCTATCAAGCTTTCTTAAAACTACAGTGCCCACCTGGAAAAGTAAAGAAAAAGATTGACAGAGCCAGACAGGTACCCCGCAGTCAACTACTACAGGAAAGGCCCAAAAAAGAAAACAATAGAACGCCACTGGTCACCATACACAACCCTCAAGTCAGACCTCTACAACAGATCATTAAGGACCTACAACCTATTTTAAAAGATGACCCCTCACTCTCTCTAGCCTTGGGAGACAGACCTCTCCTCACCTTCAGACAACCCCGGAAGCTTAAATAGATGCTCACCAGCAACTACAGACCCAACAAAAGATGCATTAAAGCAGGCACATATCCCTGCAACAAACCATGCTGCTAACTTTATGCACATATCTGCACAAATGACACCATCAGAGGACCTAATCAAACCAGCTACCCCATCAAAGGGTCATTCACCTGCTCATCCACTAATGTGATTTATGCCATCATGTGGCAGAAATGCCCTTACACCTTATACATTGGACACACAGGACAGTCCCTACGCAGAAGAATAAATGGGCACAAAACTGACATCAGATATCACAACACAAAAAAAAAAAAAAAAAAAAAAGTTGCTGAGCACTTTCATCTTCCTAATCACTCCATTAATGATTTGTTAATGATGGTCCTCAAGAAAAACAATGGGACATCAAGACTTCAAAGAGAAACAGCCAATCCAACTAATATGCAAATTAGATTCTTTTCACATTATAACAAGTAATTTGACTTCATCCTCCCTCTATGTGCTGTTTCCTGTAGTTTGAACATTTACAGTGCTCTGATTTTCTGTTGCAGTATGACCTGATCCCATGCCTCACACTCCCCTGCATTTGTTTTCATCCCATTCTGTAAATTCCCTCTCTTCAAACCATCTGACAAAGTGGGATTTTCTCCCACGAAAGCTCATGCAATAAATAAATCTGTTAGTCTTTAAGTGCCACAAGAGTCCTTGCTTTTTTTTTTTTTTTGCTTTACTAAACTAACATGGCTGCCCCTTTGGAATTTATTTTTGTTACTCTCCTCTGGACTATATCCAGTTTATCCACATTTTTTGTAAAATGTGGTGTGCAAAATAAGACACAGTACTCTAACTGAGTAAAGCCAAATAGAGTGAGGCTATTACTTTCTGTGTTGTAGATATGACACTCCTCTTAATTCACCTAAGAACAAGATTAGCCTGTTTCACAAATGCATCAGCTTGTTGACTTGTATTCAACTATAAGCCCTAGAACCTTTTTTTTTTTTCAGTACTAGCACCTGGCTAGTTATTTCCCATGGTGTAGTTGTGCATTTCATATTTTTTATCCCCCTTCCTAAGAGTAGTTCTTTGCATTTATATTTATTGAATTTCATCTTGATTCCAAGCCAATTCTCTAATTTATCTAAATCATTTTGAATTCTAATCCTGTTTTCCAGTCTGTTTGCAGTCCCTTCTGGCTTGATATCATCTGCAAATTTTATATGCATACACTCCATTTCATTATCCAAGTCATTAATGAAAACACTGACTAGTACTGAACCCAGGACAGACCTTTGAGAGAGCTGGGAGCAGTGGGAGCATCTGAGGTTCCAAACTAGAGGCTGGAGTAGGGGAACCTGGGCCCTGTGCTCTGGATGCCAACAAGGATTCCCTTTGGGCACCACAGAGAAGGTGACTCCTACCTGTGATCTATTGAATACCAACCCTGGAGTCTCTTCCTATTGTTCTGTGCCATCTCAGGGTGCATCCTGGTTTCAGGATAGACCTTGCAACCCAGTTCACAGACCTCTGCAGGCTAAGTAGTCTGAACTTCATGCGACAGCCCTCCTTCTGAAGATACGCTCCTGACATAGTCCCTACATCACCATCAGTGCAACTCTCCCTCTTCAAGCACCACCATATTGTGCTGAAGACTCCCTTTTAAATCAATTCTTCAATTGAGGCCTGTCCAGCATGCCTGTCAAGGTGAACCTTCCTAAGGCTAGAGTTGTTCCTGAACCCCTGTCTCTGCAGTGTGGGGTTGATCTACTAGGTGACATGCTCAACTAAATACACACTCCCAATCTGACAGTAAACCACTGGTAATAGCTAGTCTTTTAGTCTTCTCTTTTCAACCAGTTGTGCACTCACTTTATGGTGATGTTATCTAGACCACATTTTGATAGCTTGCTTATAAGAATGTCATGTGAGACTAAGTCGGAAGCCTTATTAAAATCAAAATATATCACATTTACTGCTTTCCCACATCCAGTTGGCCAGCAACACTGTCAAAAAAGGGAAATTAAATTGGTTTGGCATCATTTTCCTTTGACAAACCCATGGCGTCTATTCCTTATAAATCTATTATCATTGTGTGCATGTGCATGCATGATATTATGTAATAGAAATAAAGCAACAGAATTAAAAACCTTTTGTTGATACTAATAACATCTGATTATTTTTTTCAGGAATGAAAACCTGTTTAAAGACCACGATGAGCCAATAAGTGCTGAATCCTATCCACTGACAGCATCACACTCTTGACTGAGCACAATATGATACTAGAAAAATGGAAGAAACATTTTGCAGTTCTCCTCAATTGTGACTAAAACACAAATGATAGATAGTAAACTCAACTGAGCACAGACCAGTCTGATTTGACCTCGAAGATCTACCAACTATGGAGGAAACTAAGAACGTGCTTATGGAAATGGCAAACAGAAAACCAGCTGGACATGATGAAATGTCAGCTTAAGGGCTGAAACACGATGGTCCTACACTTCCCAAGCTTTGCTAGACCTATTTACTTTCTGCTGGAAAAGCAAGCCTTTACCCCAAGACTTCAAAATAGTTACAAACTACAAGCATAAAAGAGACAGCCATGAAAATTATTGTGGCATTTCACTCCGCTCTTTTGCAGGTAAGTGGTTGCTGAGAAGGTTTCAGGTTATTGCAGATGCACTCCCTGTCTCTTACTGTGATTTTCATTCATCACACTGAAGTAATATTTCCCGTGTGCCAAATACCAGAGAAAGCTGCTGAACAACAAATGTCCCTATACATAACCTTTGTTAACCTTAGTAAGGCATTTGACTCTGTTGGGTGCTCTGCTGTCTGGTGCCCTCCTGCAAAGTTTGGCTGCCCAGACAAACTAATTAGCCTTATATGCTGCTTCCATGACAACATGCACGTCACTTACTGGTGGGTGCTGACTCAGGTGATCCCTTTCCTGTAGCCCAAAGAGCTAATAGGGCTGTGCGCCTGACACTATACATTTTACTTTTACTTTGTTCCTGAGCGTGAGTGAACTGTCAACACATGTGCTATCACTACCAGTGTCACTTTAAGTACACATTTTGATGGCAGACTTCTCACCTTTCAACAACTCAAAGCTAAAAGTAAATCCCATCAAAGTGAAATAAAGGATCTGTTGTATGCCAGTGACCCAGCATTTGTCATCCTTTCCGAGAAAGACTTCTGATTGTGACACTTGCTGAAGTCCTTTACCCATGCTGTATCTCTTTTTGGCTTTTTGTACTGAAGTAATGAAAACAGAAATCATGTATCAACCATCTTCTGGCATAAACCAATCAATTCCATCACCACCAGAATTAAAATTGAATGGCTGCCAATTAAACAACACCATGTCTTCCTGCTACCTAGGTAGCACAGATACCTTTGACATCAACATAGATGAAGAACTTTCAGCATACATGAGTCAGCTGCCTCAGCTTTTAGTCATTGACAAAAAAAGAATTTGGACAAGAAGTGGGAGGGGATCCAGTGTCCACAAAATGCTAAATTTATAGAGCTGTTATGCTCCCTTACCTTCTATATTCGTTAGAGATCTGCCCCCCTTTATTGTTACCATATCCAGAAACTTAACTGCCTGCAACACCACCACCTATGCACCATTATAGGAAACAGACAGTCTGAAAACAATCACCAGCAATGAAAACCTATAGCTGGCAGCCATGCTAGTGCAGAAGCAAATGACCTTCATCAGCCACATCTACATATGATTAACTATCGATTGCTTAAGAGATTTCTATATAGTGAATTTAAAAAAGGGAGTAGGAAGACTGATCATCCCAAACTCTGCTTCAACGGATTGCATCAAGGGGTACATGCAGTCTGCTGGACTGAACTTAATGACCAACGAGAACATGGTACATTTCCTGAAGCCTGTGTGTGGAAACTGATTTCCAATCCTCATTCTACTCAAAAAGAGTGACAGTCATATATCTTTCCAGGTATCTTTCTTATCGTAACCAGAATCAGGCTGATATGATAGATATGATTGCTCTCTCTAAATATATCACAGGATAAATATCAGAGAGGGAGAGGAATTATTTAAGTGCAGCACCACTGTGGACACAAGAACAAATAAACATAAACTGGCCATAAGGAAGATTAGATTTGAAATTACATGCAGGTTTCTAATCATCAGAGGTGTGAAATTTTGGAATAATCTTCCAAGGGGACCAGTGGGGACAAAACTCCTAGCTGTCTTCAAAACTGAGCTGGATAAATTTTATGGAGGGAATGGTATGATGGGACAGCCTAATTTGGCAATTAACTGATCTCTGACTGCTAGGGGTAAATATGCCAATGGTCTGTGATGATATATTGAATGGGGTGGGTTATGAGTTATTACAGAGAATTCTTTCTTGGGTGTCTGTCTGGTGAGTCTTACCCACATGGTCAGGTTTTAACTGACTGCCATGCTTGGGGTGAGGAAGGAATTTTCCCCCAGGGCACATTGGCAAAGGCTCTGTTTTTTAATTTTTTTTTCCACCTTCCTCTGTAGCATGGGGAAGACTCAGTTGCTGGTAGATTCCCTGTACCTTTAAGTCTCTAAACTATGAGTTGAGGACTTTTAGTAACTCAGTCATAGGGTAGAGGTTTATTATAGGAATGGGTGGGTGAAGTTCTGTGGTCTGCATTGTACAGGAGATAGACTAAATAGTCATAATGCTCCCTTCTGACCTTAGAGTCTACAAGTACTGAAGTTAGACTGACTGATCTAGAGCTCCTGGATCCTCTTTGTTGCTCTTTTTAAAGATAAACACTATGGCTATGTCCACACATAGATGCTTATTTTGAAATAAGTTAATTTGAAATAAGCTATTTCAAAATAAAATCATTATTTCAAATTAACTTAAATCAAAATAAGCAAAAGCCTCAAATCAAAATAGCAAGTCCAGACACAGGACTTGCTATTTCGAACCAGGAGAGGGGCACCATGGGAGGTGTGGCAACATGGCCCCCTCCCTAGGCCATGCCCCTACCCAATATATAGAAAAAGAAAGGCACCCTGGGAAGGAGAAGGGCAAAAGTGTTAATTCAAAATAAGGGTTATTTTGAAATAACACATCCGAACAGTGTTATTTCAAAATAACCATTTTGCTTTAACAGATGATTTGAATTAAAGTAGGTTTAAGCTATTTTGAAATAACATCTCTGGTTTTGAAATGACGGAGCACATCATTTCAAAACAAGAAAATATCTTGTGGACCTGATCTTTTTAAAATCAAAATAACCAGTGTTATTCGATTTAAAAGATATGTGTGGACATACCCTATGTTTGCCCTCCTTCAGCCTTCTTGGGCCTCATCCATTTTCCATGTATTCTCAAAGGTAATTGTTAACAGTTTTGAGATTGCTTAATCTAGTTACATATGGAATTAGCTGACAAGCATCCAAAGGAGGGTACAAAACTACATGGATTATTGGTCAGCTTCAGGATGGCAATTGCTATGTTGCTAATGCTTTAAATTCTAGCTCATTACCAGCTTGCCAAGCTAAACTCAGTCTCTGACACAGATATATGGGGAGGTTTACATTATGTAAATAGACTGTGAACACAAGGTGACTATTTTTTTAAGCAGTAGGTCTTAGCACAAATTCAGATCACAGACTTGCAGGTACCTGACTATCATTAAATGGGTTCTGCATGGCTGCAGTGGTCCTATACATGGGGATTTGAATGGGTGCAGTAGTCAATTGCAGAAACAGGGCTTAGCTTTTGCTTTCAATATGAGGAAGTCAAGGTGGAAAAAGAGTAGTCCATACAGTATATTATTTTTCATTTTTTGTACCATAATTACTTGCAAGTTTCTCCAACAATGACCTAAAGACCTTATGTTTTTATTACATGTATTAAAGTTCATTCACAATTTGAAGCCTATTCTACCAAAACATCTGGCTATGCTCCCTCTTTCTACAGTCGCACATTTTGCTCATTTATTTATCGAAACAGCTGTGTCATCTTCATTTAAAAACAAAACAAAAGACAAGGTACTTTGCAATCATAGTCTGCGAAGGACAATGACACGAACAGTCTAAATAGGTATGAACAAATAAAGAACAATTAGGCTCACTACAATTAGATTTTTTCAGTGAATGTCATAAATGTCAATTTAACTGTACACACACCACCCAACAAAAAATATTTCTCTCAATAATATTAAAAATGTACAGATAAGCAGAGTAAGCAAAATGTTGCTTGAGAATTCATTAGAGTTGGAATTAAGGATGCTGAATTTGTATCTATCGACAAACAAGGCTGACAATTTTGTCTTGCCTTCTTGAATGTATGTAATTGAAAAATTGTTTGTCCCTTATTGCCTGAACCCCCCCCCAAAATATCCCACAACTGTGAATATATGAAAATATAAAAATTAAAAAAATGCTTAATTCCCATAATATTGTGGAACTGAAAATTCAAATAGATAAAAACAGAAAAAATAAATATAAACACTGATATCAGATATTTTTGAAAAATTAAAATTGAATTCTGCCAAGACTAAGATAATGTTTGCAATGATGCAAATATAACTATGTTTAACCTCATTAAAAGCTGCCTTCTTTTACCTAATATTTTTATAGTGTTAGCATACACAGGATTATTTTTATTTTATGTTCATTGCAAACTTTTTCTCTGAAAATAGAATGTGTGTAACTACAGTTAAGATTTTTAAGGTTATTTCAACTGCAAAAACTATTTGCGTTGGTCAAAAAGCATCTGATCCAGCCTAATTCTGGGCAAACAGTGCTAACCTACATCTATGAATATTCATTTGTTATCACTGTATTCATGCCCCTTTTTATATTTAAATATTTTAGCAAACTTGTTTGCTGGCAGGACTGTATAGCAAAACATTGAATTTTATGTGAACGTTGGAGAATATTTGCAGAAAGTAAAATGTGAACTAATAAACATCAATATTCACAATGCAAATCTGATTTTTAAGAGTTACACATATTCAGCTGAGAAGCAGAAACTTACCAGGTGACAAAGATAGATATTTCAAATTTCAAGTATCCCAGACTTGCAACCAACTTCTTATGCACAATTTATAGACCAAGAATTATTCAATAAGGCATTTTATGGTGACTGATGCAAGTGGATTTAGCCTCATTATGTATAGGTTGTAAAATTCACATAAAGTAAACCAATAAATACTTAATATTCTGTTTGGAATATTCTTTTGTGAATCATTGTGGTATACTACGGCCCTCTGTAGTTTAAATCTAAAATACTGCAGATGTGTAAAGTATCATTCAAGCAGCATCCCCAAGTATAAATTCTTCTTACCCCACACCCTACCTTTTGAAAACCAATGCATACACTTACAAAATCCATATAAATGATTTGTGATGAAGAAATATTTTTTTCCAGGAATGCTAATGCACAAACTGTCATCTTCTCTTGAGAAACATTACAGAGGGACAGCCTTGTTAGCCTATTTCAGCAAAACAAAAAAGAGTCCTGAGGCATTTTTTAAAGACTTATTGCATAAGTTTTCATGGGCACAAGCCCACTTCATTAGATGCATGAACACTAAATTTCCCTCTCATCTGAGAGGCTGTAATTTCACATCAGATTCAAGGTACACACAGGAAACCGACTTGATTGTTGTTCCTTTTCTATGACTGACTAGAGGATTTTAAGTTTCCAGCAGTACCTTGTGCTCTTACATAACTATACGAATACATATCTGTCATATAAATGTTATAAACTTTTCCCATGTTCACTACAATGTTACTGTGCCCAAAGTGTGTGTGTTGGGGGCGGTGATAGGGAGGAGGGTACATGTACCAAGATCGTGCACAGGGTTGATGTTCCACTAAAAATTGGGCACAGAAGATTTCCACTTGTGAAAAATACGTTTTTTTTTTTGTTTGTTTTTTTGGTTTTTTTTAAATTAGGCACGGTGTAAGGGGTAGAACTTTTTTTCTTGCTAGAATAAAAATGATTTAAAATAATCAAATAAAGCTATTAAGCACAATTGTTGTTTCAGTTAAAAGGATTCAAAAGATATTTTGCCTTAAAATTGTTATGTTGCAAATGTATTCCAAAGCCTCTTCAATTGAGAAAGACTGGTTCTTTTACTGAACATTAACTGAAACGTTAGCATCTTTATAAAAGTTAATGTGACTATTCAGTGTATCTTTACAACGTGAAACATTATTAAATTTCTTTTGGCCCAGTATTTCAGTTTTCTGCTGGTATGAACTTTTTCAATCAAATTATGCTGGAGTAATGCAGGTAAAGAATCAGAACCTTACTCTTTACAATAACAGTTGATTTTTTTTTTTTTTGCTAGAAATAAACCCAGAATGTTTTCTTCTATGCATATTTTAATGGGCTAAGAAAGACAAGTATTTCTACTGCAAGGACTTGTACACAAACCATTCATTATACCTCTAGACAGGAAGACAGACTTAGTTCATTAAAAAGTTCTTAAATTTTTTATCAGATGTAGATAGTTAATCCATAAAAAATGAACAAACTACTTTGTTGCAAAGTTTAATAGGTTACTTACATCATGCTGTTAAATACTCCGGCGTGTATGAAGAGCAGGAGGACAAACAGAAGTAAGTTTAAGGTTTTGGAAAGTTTTTTATGTTTCAGAATAGTTGCTTTACATTTTAAACGGATGTAAATATATAGTAGCCTTGTTTAAGGCACAGAAGAGCTTTGATGAATACTATATGTATGGTCTGTATCTTTTATCATATTATTTTGATCTATGATTTGTTCTGAGTGCCCTCTGCTGAAAACTAAGATGAAGTTATTAATTATTTAGTACTCAAAAGTACAATACCTATGAAATATATTGAAGTAGACAGTAGCAGGTGGTGCATTATTAAAAGACTGAAGATTTTATCAATATCTGAAAGGCTTTGAAACCAGTACATTTCAAAATAACTACTTTTTACATGACTTTTTAGTTTTTGTTTTTGCTTGAGAATGTTTCCATCACTGATTTTTAAAATGATCTCAGATTAGGCAACAATAGAAGTGTGGTACATTCTTTCAATAATAAACACATACTCTAAGACCTTGGTGTCTATGAGAGTCGTTCTAGTGAGTTCCACAAGTTTTGGATTTAGGTCCCAAATGAGTACTATATCATATTAATAGGATGCAAGTTATTTGAAGGAGTTAGAAAACTTCAGTATTGTTGTATGACTTTCCAATGGTCATAAATTAGAAAAAGTAAGAGGAATGTATATTTGAAGTTTCTGCACTGAGAAATCTAGTGGTGTGTGTATGTGTGTGTGTGCAAAAACACCTGACAGTGAAAATGAAATGGCTATTCTGGCTGTTTGATATAATTATTGCTGAAGAATTACTTTGCTATAGAGCACTAAGTATAAATACTATTTGATCACAGCTACCAAGAATTGTTCATTATTCCTTTTATAAAGACAATCTAGATGGGGAATCCCAAGACACTCAGCTAACAAAACTCAATAACAACCCCTTCCCATTCATACTATAAAAACTGCCACACTTCCTTCTATTGGTTCCAAAATAAGTACCCATTACTTTCAATCAACAGACTTCACCTAGCTCACTATCTACTTCCTACTGTAGCTATTAATGAAATAGCCTAATGCCAATGCCAACCTATGGGATCCAGTTCTGTTAACTTCTTTACACTATTCCAGCAGGATAGCCATGTTCAGAACAAACCAGGAGTCTTGTGGCACTCTTAAAGAGTAAAGACTTTTTCACCAAATTGCTTGATTTGCTGGGGGGAAAAAGTCTGAAGTGACCTTGGCTGTGTTCACACACAGCCCGTTATCCCGATAGGGTTGTTCCGGAACAACCAGAGACCGGAACAACCCTAATCCGCAGCAACTTATTTCGAATTAACAAAAAGTTAATTCAAAATAAGGAAAAAGGCGGGAATCGAAATAGCATGTTCACACTGTGAACGTGCTATCTCGTTACCTGCTGCAGGGGGCTGCAGCCCCCTGGGGGTGAGCCGCTGCTGCGGCTCACCCTGCAGCCCAGAAAGGGGGCTGCAGCCACCGGTGGGGGG
>ML681994.1:7709186-7800712 GCA_007922195.1 Podocnemis expansa | reverse complement strand
AGCTCCGCTCTGCAGGCGCTGGCCAAGGGACACCCCTCAGCACCCTGACCAGGGTGCTGAGGGTTCCCTGGCCAGGGTGCTGAGGGGGCACCGTGTGAACGGTTGTTTCGGAACATCTTGTTCCGAAACAACACGTTCACACGCATTGTTCCGAAGCAAGTTGTTCCGCGAGGACGTTGTTTCGTCCTCGCATGAGGTTTAACTTGTTTCGGAACAACACGGTTGTATCGGAACAACAGTTCCCGTTGTTCCGATACAACCGTGCGTCATGTGAACAGCTGAAACCTTGTTCCGGAACAACCTCCGTTGTTCCGGAACAAGGGGTCTGTGTGAACACAGCCCTTGTGACTTATTCTTCTCTGCTTGTATATATTCACATATTGCAGTTTCCATTTCATACTTATGGTGAAGTAGGATTATATCTGTGACCTGGGCCTCCTGGGATGACCACCTGAATATGCAAAGATCAGGGCAAGCTGCAAAAAAGGAGAGCAGATTCTCCCGGCACTGGTGGGTTACCTAGAGAGAAACTCCCCCAACCAGTCACGTACAATGCTTCTGATCCCCCACAATGGATATCAAGAAGCCACCATATAGTATAGCCAGCTTCCTTTACTGCATTCCAGTCACCGGTACCCAGTATAGCCACTAGGTCTGTTAAAGAAATAGGTTCTTCTGACCTCAAGGGGTCAGCCACATCACCCAGAATGATATAGGCTTGAATCTTACCCAAAATACCATGCTGCCCGCCAATCCTTTAGTAACTACAACTAAAGGTTTAATATAAAAAGAAAAGAAACAAAATGAGAGATGTTATAGGGTCAAAGTGAATCACATACGTACAAATGATTTAGAGTCCAAAGAAAATAAGTCCTTGTTTTACAGCTTCAGTTGTTAATAATCCAGTTCATAGGAATAGAGACCAAATAATCCAAGTGTAGAGTTTGTTCTATTCTTCCCATGAGAATTAGCAATGAGGTTTCCAGGCCAGTGCTGGCTGGGATCTCAATCCTGCAGCCCAAACTTTCCCTGAGAAGCTTGGACAGACGTGAGACAAAGGAATTCGGTCCCCAATATCCTTTTATAGTTACAGCTAGCAAGGTGGGCATTTGCAGGTCAATTCTTAATGTGGGCTTTGATGACGGTAGCCAGGTACTTTCTTAAGTGGAGCATGGCAATACATATTGTCCTTTAAAGGAAAACCTTCACCTCCTGGGCACCCCAGGTAATTAACTGCATTAGCGCCATTAACAGTTAGTTTACATTGGTGCATCAAAGGTCCCTTTAGATGTTAATCTGCCCTCTTGACCCCTTCCAACAGAACAATGATAACAGATAGAGAAGCACTTCATTCACCTTGCTAACCTCTGTCAGGATACCTGTAAATACCATCAAGAAACCACTAAGGATACAAATGCATATCAAAGCCCTAGCCTACTCATACATTGCATTTCTATATAATATGTCTTCAAAGGTTAGACTTAGGTCATGTATTTAACAAAGATGGCTTGGCCTTTTCAGGCCTAGCATGACAATATCTACAAAAGCTCATGCGATAAATAAATTTGATAGTCCCTAAAAGTGCCACAGGACTGGTTTGTTTTGTTTTGTTTTTTCTTTACGCTGTGATTCTTTTATTTGTCTCACTATTTTTTAATCGATGCTTAGGGCTCTCTACTTGGAGTTGTAACACAGTGGCATACTTAGGCTGCTCTAAAGTACATCAGAGTCCAAGTCAATATAGAATGGTGAAGCATAACTAATAGTGTCATCTCAATAAAGTAGAGAAACAGGATTTACAACTGGCTTCTTTGCACCTTCCCTCTGATGGATTCATCAGACTTTCGGTGCAGCTGCTGCACTCTCTGTTTTTTGTTGTTGTTCCTATAACATATCTACTGTCATGTTCTTAAGCAACTCTGACCACTTTGATTTATTCCCAGTTATCCCTTGGGACAGAGTTCACCAGAAAGCCTCATATTCCCACTCCGGCCTCTACCACACCAAGACCTCTTAAGGCAGCTTTCCTCCTCTGGTGCCAATATAATAGTATAAAAGGGACAAATACAGGGATCAGGATCTGACCCATAGGTCTGTGTTACATGGTTTCTTGTTTTTAAAATTAATTTTCTGTACTTGTTTTCCAGAATTTGCAGTAAACAGAAAAAGATCAATCCATACCAATAGTGCACAAGAACAGAGTCCCCAGTTTCACCCTGGTATAGCAGGCATAAGAAATCGAATAGTGTTATGTCCACTTAAACCTAAGCTGAATTTGGCCAGTAACATGCAAGGCCCCAAACTAGTGATGGCAGTGATAATTAAGAAATAATGTCAATGGAATAGAACTATGTCACAAGATAAAGGTCTCCTGCTGCTACACAAATGCTGAAGTGAAGCTCATTTATCAAGAATAAATGTCATGGCAAAACTGATGCATTTTTAAAGCAATGTTCAGGCCTAATTATTTTTATTATGGTGAACTAAGTGACTGATATATATGTAGCAATTTTGTCCAGTGGATATTGCTACAGCAGATAACAGATTCACTGAACAATTATCTGTCCTATTTTATTCTGATTCTCTTGGGGAGAAGGCTTCTTAATGCACCAGAGGCAAGCAGAACAGTTTATCAAAATTAATGTTTGTTTAGCCATATTACTATGAATTAGTTCAATGAGTGTTGCCCTGTGGTCCATTGGGTTTAATCAGGTTCCCATTGCATTCAGTGATAAGAAATGAATTCAGTCCTTAACTCCGATAGAAGCAGGACCAGGACTGATGGGCCACAGAATGCTTCCTGGTGGACTTCCGAATGAAACATTCCATAAGCTCAAATGAGAGAGAAAATTCATCTTTCAGTTTTCAAGATTGAGAGATTGCAGAGACCCTCAAAAAAATATTGGCTGAATCAGTGAACCAATTTTTGAATTGGCTATGGTTTTAACATACTAACATACTAACTTTTAGCAGTAGATAAGGAGTATGCCCTTGGCAGCCTGACTGGCTACCAGGCGTTAGGATCTATTAGAAGATGGGCCAAATTCCCTAGTACAGTCTGGCTGCTTCGTGCTGTTTCAACAACCCAAATCCAGCTTTAAATTATACTTTATTTGGGTTCATGACTGGCTTGTATCTTCAGGGTAGTCAGAGTATACTGGGGAAGAATCTGGACCTCACATGTCATGAGAAACCTTTTGAAAAGCAATTTTTATTATTCTTTTTAATAAATTATTCAAGCATATGTATGTTCCAAGCCACAGCCAACATGATTTTTCTTATTTCTAGTTGAATAAATTTCAGTAGTCAGCCATCATTCTTTCCATAACAAAAATGAAAGAAAAGAGTGACCAACATTATTAAATGCCACCAGTTGTAATAATTTGTATTTTTATTTATTTGATTTTTATTTGATTTTGATGCACTGTGCAGACTTCCCACTCTTCTGTTAAATAGCACATTGGTGTTTCCAAGGAAGAAGCAATGTATGTGCAAAGCTAAGCCTCAGAGGACCAGGCAGGGAAGTATTCCAGCTACGTGAGGGATGATACAATGACCCCCACCCCTTATAGCTCAAGAAACTTTACCTGAAGGGCAATCATAAGGTAGGAAAGTTCTAGAAGATCTACCTCAGTGAAACTTTTCACCTCCCTGAAAGGAAAATTAGGTCCATCTCTCTGTCATCACAGGACAGAGATTGTTGCTACCTCACTAAGCTCTGTGACACCACAATAGCTGTCAAAAGCTTGTCCTTAATTTATGATGGAGCAATGACTAAATTTCCAAGACCAGCATAATCTGGGCTAGGTACTATCAAGATGGAAAGGCCGTACACATCTTTGTTTTTATGGTAAGGTGTCAGCTAGCTTAGTGTTTGGTTTTGGTTTTTTTTTAAAGTAATATTATTGAGCATTTATGTATCACTGTCCATGTTCTAAACATTTTACTACCATACTATTAACAAATTAAGCTTCACGACCTCTTTGTGCTGTAAATAGGTAGGTAAGTGGTTTTAACTTCATTTTATGGAAGAGGGAACTGAGGTCCAAGGCCACACAGTCCATGTAAGATCCAGAATTAGATCGCAGGACCTTTTGACTCCCAATTCCATTCCTATTAATTCAGCTCAGATTGCCACAGGAAAGATTGTATCACAATTAAATGAATTATCAGACAAGCAGTTGCTTTTAGTCATCAACTAGTAACAAGAAAGCAAACTATGTATAGACGACTCAAGACTTTCCACTCCTGAAAGAGTTCCCCTGTTTGTATCACGTGAAAAGGCAACTGGAATAAAATACACTAGCAAATAACTCCTTCTCTTCCTAAACAATGTATCTTAGGCAATATCTTCTAAATTTTCCATAAATTATGCTTTGCCATAATCTTTTTGAGAAGCACTTCCAGAAAAACTCAAGCATATGGGGCTCCGATGTCAGGTATTTATAAAAGTTCTATGAGGCCTCCACTGTTTTGTCTCTCCCAATAAAATTCAAATCATAAGAATAACTGCACCAAGCTATTTAAAAATCAGTGGGACTTGTGGATACTCAGCCTTTTAAAAATCAGGCTAACATGCATTTATATGAAGAGAGGCCATGTGGATGTGCTATGTTAAGGTAGAGCCTGGAAATACTAACCAAAATCAGGGTAACACTATGTGAGGCCCTTTACTATATACATAGCAAGTAGAAATGGTGATGTTACTGAATCAAAACTGACATTGCAAATTTTGATGAATGAGTAGAAATGGCAGCTGTTCTTGTCCACCTCTAACACCCAGGGTTGATCAAGAGTTCATAATCTCAATGCACAAGAAAGACAAAGGATGGGAGGAAAAGTATAATTTTTCTCCCCATTTTACCGATGAGAGAGCTGAGGTGTAGAGAAATGAAGTGACTTCCCTAAGGTCATGGGAGAGTCTGTACAAGAAATAATATATTTTATTGGAGAAACTTTTGTTGCTGAATTAGAGAAACATTCAAGCTTCACTATCAAGAAAGCTGCCTCCAGGATAGTCACCTAGCAACTCAGTGATCTCAAGTGGGCCCTCACTGAGTAACAGTGCTTCCTGATTGGTCAAAAGAGCCAACATCTCAACACAGAAGCCCTGTAGCAACAGCAGCACAGTAGCTGCTCAGTGCTTTCCATGTCTGCAGCTATGCCAGACCTACTTTCTGTTCAGCCCTTCCTCCAGCATGTACCTGTTCCTTAAAGCCTTAATCCTTGCCTATCACTGAACTCATGGTGTCTGGCTCTGAGCATTGGCTTGAATCCTGACCATGACTGGCTAGTTCTGCCTTTCAAGTCTTTTCTGACTCTTGCTCTAACCCTTTGTTTCCCTTCGGACTACACCTCTGGTTCTGCCCTCTGATTCTCCTCCGACCACTGGGCCACACTGCCTATACTTTGGTTTGTGAAGTTCACAGAATTCTTTTTCAGGTCCCTTTGTGAAGCTCAAAAGCTGGTCTCTTCTGCCAACAGGCACTGGTCTATTTAAAAGATATCTCACCCACCTTTTCTTTCTCTCATATCCTAGGACCAACATGGCTACAACATCACTGTTGCAGAACTGGCGTTTCAACCCAGAACTTCTGAATCATTCTCCAGTGTCTTTACCCACAGGACCATCCTCCTCCATGTACATTTAGAATGGTCTCTAAGAATTAGAAGGTACCACATGAACAATTCTGACATTCAGACAGAAGCGACAAAGCCAAGTGAACATTCATCGCTTGATGTCAGAACAGACAAAGACACAGTTATCTCAGGCTGTGACTTTGTGAACTAGCCTTTCACCTCATAAGTGGAATTCAAATTCTAACCAGAGTGATCTCATCTTCATCCCTTTCTATCAAAAAAGAATGACAGACAGATTGACTGACTGACTGAATCAATAAAAGCAACATTCCCATAGCCCCAGGCTCTCAAACACGTGGCCCGTGGGCTGCATGAAGCCCTCAAAGCTATTTCCTGCAGCCCACAACAACACTATCATTACCAATATTTGAAATGTTGTTGTATGAAAAGGTTTCTGTGGTGCGGCCCTTGGGCTAACATACTAGTCCTCATGTGGCCCTCTGTTAGTCCTCATGCAGCCCTCATGGTGATTTGTGTTTGAGACCCCTGCCATAGCCTGTAGCCATAAAATGTTACTCTGTTATTGCAGGTACCGTTACACCGTCATGAAACCCTTTGTTCAAAAGTTATTGGGAATGCTCAGCTTTGACAGGCTCTGCTTTCTGGATTACTTTATAATGGCAATAATGCCTAACAGAGAGCTATTTTTTAATTACATTAACAATGATATAATTCAAAATTAGAGAGTTAAAAATGTTCAGGCAAGCTACAGCAATCCTTAACTCTGTATTCTTTAATTAATTTTAAAAGATAATCAAGTTAAAAGTGTGTGTGTGTGTATGTAATCATTTTTACTTAACTTTTTTACAAATAACTTAAAAACCTAAAGCTGAAATGTGTAACTTTCTTCAGTTTTGTGGCTTCCTTTGGATACCCCTTGTTACTGAAATGTTGAGAGCCAAATTCTCAGCTGCTCGAAACTGGCTTGGACTTGTCGACACAAACATTCAGAGTATGTCTATATTTCAAATACAACAGAGCTGCTGTTGTAGTGCTTCAATGTAGAAATTACCTTTGCCGACAGGAAGGCTTCACCCTTCGGTGTAAATAATCCATGTCCTTGAGAGACAGTCACTGTGTCCACACTGGGGTGGGGAGTTTGACTGATGTAGCTACACCTCACAGGGGTGCGAATTGTTTATATCACTGGGGGGCATTATAGGCTGATGTAAATCTCTAGAGTAGAACCAAGCATTAATTCGCAGCTAGCTAGTGTATAAACCTTCAGTGCACTAGCTTGATGCACACAGTGTCCGTGTGACCCCTGTTGCCATCAGCGAAGAGTTCTGACGTGTGTTCTGATTTACTCTGCTTTGAAACAGAAGCAGATCAAAATGTACAACAGAACTTTTAGTGCATGGCAGCAAGGACTCATAAGGGCATAACAAAGAAGGAGTCTTGTGGTGCTTAAAGACTAATTTGTTAGTCTTTAAGTGCCACAGGACTCCTTGTTTGTTTGTTGTACTGAACTAGACTAACATGGCTACCCCTTTGGATCATAAAGGTATGGCAGGCTACTGTAGGATAGATTTATATCTCACCTTGCAATGAACCAAGTGTTTGTATAGACAAGCCCTTATCTGTGCTTTAGTAGCACCTACAGCTGCCAGCCAAAATCTGGGCTCCATTGTGTTGAGTTCTGTACAAACACATAGTGAGACAGAATCTCTGTGCTGAAAAAACGTATCTAAATAGAAAAGACACACAAAGGAGAAGAAGGGAAATGACCTTGCCAAAGTAAAATAACACGTCAATCGCAGAGTCAGGAATAAAATCCAGGTTTCTGACTCCCTTTGTACTAGACTGCCTTGCCTCCCCATAGAAATTTGTGGAGCTGTTCCTTTTTACACCAGCTGAGAATCTAACCCTGACTCTTAAAGTTCAAAAATATAATATGTATTGACCACATATGGCACTGAATACACTCCCCAGGTTCTGGTCCAAGGTTACACAGCAAATCTCTAGCAGAGCAGGGGACTGATCCCAGGACTTGAATCTCAGGCTACCTGGGTCTGAAGTCAGTTTTGTGAGAACATGTAATGGTCATTAAAAAGCTCAAAGCACAAATTTCTATCCAGTGTCAACATTTTCAGAGGCTTAAAAAAACCCAAAGAAATAGAAGATCCAGTATAAATTTGCCAATTACTGTCTGTCAATGTAACAAGTGCAGGTAGAGCATAATATGGTTACAATAGCTTGAACCAATGAGTAATCATCCCCCTGGATTCTGAACAAGCAGCAAGTGAGGAAGCTGCCTTTTGAGGAGCCGTATGAAGAGGGAAATGCAATAATTGAGATTTCTGGCCACAAGGGCATATGAAGAACTTGTGAGGTCAGCTAGAGAAATCAAAAGCTTTCATACCACTTCTAAGTCAGACTCAGGATTTTCCACTGAAAGGACAAGTCTGAGAGTGATGCTATGATTCTTAATCCAATTAAACATTTCCAACTGAATCCCCTCAGCAAACACAGATGGAATCTCCTTGTTTAGACAAATGCTCCCCAAAAGTGAAATTTGTGGTTTCTTGGGATTAAGGGCAAGATAGTAACAAGTCCCCACCCATCATTATCCTTCATTTAGCTAATCTCTCTGCATTAATGCTGAAGAATACCACTTATTTTTAATGATGAATTCACAAAGTTTATATCCAGTTTTCAGACTTAGAATAGTGATGCAGTTGATAAAGGAAAAGTAGCCATGACTGATTTATTTTGCATACTTGCAAACTGCAAAGGTTTCAAGCTGAGATTTTTCAAAAGAACTGATGAGAGTTAGGTGTCGAGATAATTAAGCACCTAATCTCTTAGATGCTTTTGAAAATCCCAAGTTTAATAACCTATTAGAAAACAGCCATGTACAATTTTCCTTTTTAAATGGTTTGTCTTGTAGCTTATGTAGGGTGCTTACTAACAATAATTGATAGGTCAATTATAGCAGTGAAAAGGGGCCCCAACTGAGTTCAAGATGCCATTGTGATGGGCACTGTAAACACAGTACCAGAAAGATCCAGCTATGCTGCCCAGTAGGCCACCCTGCCTGACTAGCTGAAGAAAGTCAGCAGGTTGGTTCGTAAGCCCAGAGGCAACGGTTGCTTGCTGGCTGTTCAACATATGTGACTGTTGATTCTCTGTCTCTCTTTACTCACTTCATTCCTACTCTCACTCTTGCTTAGCTCTTCCACTGCTCCAGCCTACACCTACTCTGCCCCATCCTGCATCCAGCCTTCATTCCAGTCCTATCCCAGCCTTGTGTCTGCCTTGGAACCAACTGTGGTCCTGACTCCAGGTAATCCAGTTCTAATGCTCAATTCTGATTCCTGTTCAACTCTGCGTCTGGGAATGGTGTATTTTCCAGGACCTCTTTCACAGGAGCCCAACGTAGTCCATTCACAGATGCATTGCTCAGTCATCAGAAGCTTGAAACCTGGCATATGCAGCTGGCTTCCCACCAGTAGCTTGGACAGGATATAGCTTTGCCACTCAAGAGCCTCCAGGACTGTTGTCCTCCATGTAGAATGCCTGAAAAGACTGAAACGAACAAGGAGTCTGGTGGCACTTTTGGAGACTAACACATTTATTTATCACATGAGCTTTTGAGGGAGAAAATTCCACTCTGTCAGATGCTTGAAGATGGGGAGCTTGCAGAACAGGAGGAAAGTAAAGGATGGAAGTGACTTCACAGGATCAGGTCAGACTGTTACAGCAAATCAATGCAGTTGTTTAGATTCAAACAGTGGAGAACAGAATACAGGAGGGAGGTGGGCACGGAAAGGAAGGCAAAATTACCTGTTGTCATGGGAAAAAAGCCATAGTCTCTATTTTTTCCCGCGAAAGCTCATGCGATCAATACATGTGTTAGTCTTTAAAAGTGCAATCGGACTCCTTGTTTGTTTTGCTGAATTAGACTAACACGGCTCCCCCTTTGGAACTTGAAAAGACTGAGAAAAGCTTAAATGGTAAACAACACACACACATGCACATCCACGGATACTAACGTTTGCTGTTTTTAAACATATAGCATTTGTATATTTCATCTAGCCTTTTTGTGTGTCGGTTTTTCACTCTGCTCTACTGTGGTATATCCATAGAGCATCTGGAATTTTAAGTGTTGCTCTGAAAATATATTGAAGCTGAGTTTTATAAAGCATTTTTTTTTGCCTTGAGATTCCAAAGGCAACTTCTTCTGAGGATGTACTTAATCTTTTTTTTTTTGAAGTATTGAGATAGTAACGTACTGTTGATGTCTATTTTCTTCTCCCTTTGCAGCCTAACCACTGTCCAACAAGTTCCTGCGATTGTGAACTGTCATTGAGCAGTCAAAAAGGAGGCATGTCCATGATGAACTTAGCAATGGATATCCTTGAGAGGATCAACAAGCAGGTACCATACTGAAAGGAAAAGGATGTGTGGTGAGTGGAAAGGCACAGGCAGTCTGGAAAGTATATGAGAGACTTGACTTGCAGTGCAGTTTCTGAATAGGAATGGTTACTGAGGAAGAAAGATAGAGCAAAGGAGAAAGACCTATTTGCTGCTTGCACTAATGGCCCTGAGAATTTAGGCTTCTGCTAGTGGATCCTGTGTTTCCTCCATAGGACCACTCCACAGACCAGAACTATATTGGAGAATATTGTTGGGTGGCCCATTCAACCTGGATTAAATACTAATTGGACAAAGCACAAATCCTCCCTGTAGTCCACTGCCCCAACAATCTTCCACTCTCATTTAGTGCCAAATACATGCTAAACATGGTAGAAAGGACTAGGGAGAATTGGGGTGGGGGAAGGGCAGGAGATATGCAGAAGAAAATTGGTTTGTGGTAGTTACACTGTTGTGCACTTTTCAATATTTATGTGCTTTATTTCATTCTTGGTTTTGGTATTTGATGGCAGTTGGCCTGCCTGACAATTTTTTAATACTGTTTTTAATTGTTTTTGTTGTGTTTGTAGTTTTTTGTAACATAGCCATGTTAACAAATCAAGTCATTTATTTCAGTAAGAAAGTTTATTACCATCACTGGATGACAACGTACATTATATGTATTTCAAAGAATAATGAGTAGGGCATGCTAGGAAGCGGTATCCAGACAGTTTCTTAACTTATCTTTTCAGATGAATCCATTTGAAAATCCACAGTGCATGTCATACAAACCACCATGTCCCAAACCCCATTACCTAACTAATTATCTCAGTCATGATTAACAGTTCATAACAATCACATCCCTGCCCCAATTCTTACTGTACACTGACAGTACTTCACTTACTGTTAGCAGCATACAAAAACATTAATCAAGGCAGCATTGTCCCTCTTCCATTGTTCATGCAAGGTCACAGTGTGGGTGCACAAAGCCTCCTGATTCTGTTGCCCCTGTGCATCTTGTTCCAGTGCCAGGCATATTTTGTGGCTGAGTGTACATTTTAGCACTCCGTTATTGTCACAGGCCCACTCAGGGGCAAACTGTCCATTTTTGGAGCCACAAATATTGTGAAAAGTGCATCAAGCCACAATAAGGTAGGCCATATTGATGACAATGGAATCCAAATAGTCAGAAGTGCCAGCAGGGTTTCCATCTTCCAAAAGCACAACCATCGATCTACATCAGCAGAGAATGTAAAGAACCTTTCTTTTGCCAGAGCCTCTGATATCAAATTAGAGTCCCAGTTTGTCCATGGATGTATCTTCTAAGCAGCAGAAACTCCTGGCACCATGCATTTTTTCAGTTCAGCCCATGGTGACATTCAAAAACTGGCCTAAAGGTTAACAAGGATACCACTGGTGTGTAATACCATTTGCAGTTTATGTGCTCATGTTCTCCTTGAGGAGAACATAACTAGGGGCACAGGGGTCCCATCAATTGCCCAGGCACAGTTAGGAAACCCCATCCTCTTAAAGCCAATAGGTACTTCAGGGGCACTATTTATCCCCACCACCTTCGGATAAATCACATACCTCAGAAACCTACACCACCACAGCCCCTGCAGTCAACTTGTCAACATCAACTGGTTAGCAATGGATTGGTGGCCATCTGAGGTAGTCATCTTCCAGATGATTATAGCAACCTGTTTCTCAACTGGCATAGCTACCCTCATGTGAGTGTCCTGACACTGGTGGACCATGGTAAACTGCTCACAAAACCCCAGAAATGTCACTTTCTTCATGAAAAAGTTCTGCAGACACTGCTGCTCATCACAGGTCCACCCAACAATGTGATCTCATCAGTCTGCACTTGTAGCTCTGCTATCTTTCATAGAGGATATTAGTGGATATACTGAGAAGCATCAACCAGTTCAAATTTGCTGTGTTTGTGTTGTCATCATTCTCGTCCTCCGCTGACAGGTAGTTTTGGTAGCTTAGAAAATGCCACCAAAACTGCCCACCAGAATCTCATGGCTGCTATGCCAATTTTCTGACAGGAATGAACGCACACGCAGGACAAGTTCTTCAAATGATATCTCCACCATGCTGCTGGCTCCAGTTGCAAGAAGACCCAGAAGACAGCTCAGCTGGACATATTGACAGGCTGTGACAACTTCACATTAAATGCCACAGGAAGGACAGTCAAATAGTCCCACAGTACACCATGCAGAAAGAGCTAGAATGGCTATAGTTGGAAAAGGCACTCGGAAGCTTAGGATAGGCTGGGTCTGTGTAGTGGAGTGTGGATATTTGAATGTGAGGGCTTTGTCTTCTTCATTGCTTAGCCAAATGATTGGTCATAGCAATCATTCCCAATTGGTCCATGCTTGTGCAGGCTTGAAGGACTAAGACTACAGTGTTAGAGCAGACTTCATAGATCCATAAAATAAGGACTCTGCTTCCGTGTCACATCCAACCATTGGTTGGTGGAATTTTATCCCAGGGATTACAAGCCACCTAGAAAACAGTGTTCTCTGGAATGTTATGTGGCATTCTGCCAACATGTCTAGGAAGCGTAATATGCCATCTGCAGACAATAGCCTCAATAGGCTGAAGGCTGGAACAGCTGTAAATATCTGCATTATGAATGAGGTCATTTCACATTATGCCCAACATACAATGTTGGCATTTTATGTGGAAAACCTTCAACGTTCCTCAATCTAAGCAGCGTGGTATTTATGGTTTGTAACAATGTAGCAGGTCAGAGAAGATACAGCTCAAATAGTCCTAAACTTGGTCATTGTGCTGAGATGATGGTGACTCCATATTCATCATAAACAACCTATTGCAGATGCTGAAGAACCTCTATATGAGAGTCGGAGTAACAAGTGAGCTCCAGGTCCAATTCTAAACCTAGGGTTAATATTCAGTGTGGACATTCAAATATGGGTTTATAAATACCAAGCCTGTGGGCTCTAGTTCCACACGCCTGTGTTTACATTGAAGTGCAGGCATACCCTTAACAGTGAACAGATTTCTTAATCATTAACCAGTGATATGTGACTTTATTTTAAATATGAAATTTGAGGGGCATAGTTTCTTTCATTCCTAATGAAAGGTGCACATAAAGTTTTTATCTCTAAAAATATATTTTCATTATTCCTACATATTTCTCTATATAAAGATTAAATGGTGCATCACATAAGACCATACAGTTCTTTGATCTGGCATGTGATGCTAGGAATCTTAACACTATACATAGTTCCCAAAACCTCATCTGGATAGCTACGGGAGCAAGCAAGAAAATTTCAACAAATCTGTTTTGCAAACATGCATTTAACAGAGCAGAATTTTGCAGAGGTGTTCAGTGTTTTTGAAATACAAACCATATCTAGAAAGGTAAAGACCTTGTAAGAAAACATGACATTTTCCCTTATACTTACAGTATGCTAAATAGTAAATTAATTTGCTAAGAAAATGAAAATATATATATATGAATATGTATATTAATATTCATACATGCATATGCCTTCATATATCAAACAAATTCTTTTTACACACACATTAATGTGCTCCATATTTGAAATACAGAACTTTAAGAATGGAAAATAGAAATATTTTATAATATTTAAACAGTTTATGATCTTGATTGTCTATTCATCAAAAATGGCAGGAGGAACACTACCTTGTTTGCATTTCATTAAAACGTCAGTTATAAGCTAACTTGATAGTAAAAAGTTAAAAATTCCATATTGGAAGAAAGCACAATAATGAGCAAGTTAATTTTTCATATCCGTGAAACACAAGAATCCAAGAAGCAGACTAGAGGCAGTTTAAGGAAGCAAACTGCTAACAAAATAATTTTCAAGGTATGCCTAATGGACAATGATCAGCATTGAAAGATATATGGAAGTCATGAACCAGGACACATTTCCACACTGTAAAAAGTGTGTGGTGGTTTTTAAGGGGCTTATTGATTTAATAAAAAAGCTTTGACTCCTCTAAATAGCGGATTTTTTTTTTACTGGAAATGATTGGACACTCTGAACAGAGATTATAATTGTTGAATTTGAAACTTTGTACTGTGTGCACAAATACACAAAGCATCAAGAACATCTAACTCTGTGGTAATCTGGAATAAATAAATGTGTTTAGTAAGTGAACAATCTCAAGCCTAATACTATTTCACTAATTCTTAACTTGTAAAAATGTCTGTTTCAGGATTATGTCGTACAAAACCAGAGCTGCTGTGGTGATTTGGTTAGTGAACTCCTCTGATATTGCTGCCATTATTTGAACAAATAAACATCCATGAAATTAACAATAGCGTGTTCTAAACAATCTCAACGTGTTCCACTCGGTGCGAAGGGAAAATAAAGGAGTTAACATCAAACAAAAGGGGAAACAAATCCTTTCGGTTCTTCTTATGCTGCCTATTCATCGAGGTCCTCTGCTGAATGTCAGCAAAAGTTGCTGTTGATAAAGCAAAGTAAAACAAGGAGTCTTGTGGCACTTAAAGATTAACAAATTTATGCCACAGAACTCCTTGTTTGTTTTACTGAACTAGACTAACAAGGCTGCCCCTTTGAATGAGGCAAAGTAGTATCACTTATCCACCAAGCAAGCAAACAGTGGATTTGCTCCACTCCCCACTTGAAGTCTAGGGGAACTGGGAAGATTCCCATTGACTGCAGGTTCTTCTATCTAGAGCCCTGCATGGGTACAAATAAGTGGATCCGTATCTGACCTGGGTCCACAAGAAATGGTCCATGGATATCTGTGTTGTATCTGCAGATGCAGATATCTGTGGATATCTGCATATTTGCAGGGCTCTACCTCTATGCAGATAAAAATACGTGGATCTGTATCGGATATGCATCTGCAAGAAATGGTCCGCGGATATCCGTGTTGTATCTGTGGATGTGGATATAAGGTGGATATCCATGGATATCTGTGGATTTGCAGGGCTCTACTTATATGGGGTCAGTTAATAGCTACTTTGTTTGTGTGTGCTGCTGTCACCTCCCCCAAAAGACCCAAAACATTTAATGTCTGACCAGCGCTAGGAAGTCTCAGCTGACACTTGGCGAGGGTTACCAGCTGTCAGGCAAAAGGAGGCCATGTCTTCCTTCTTACCTTCATGTTCTCTGTCTGGCAGACATTTTAAAAAGACATGATTCTGCCTGGCTTTTTACTGACAGGGGTCAAAGTATGCTGGAACACCCCAAAACACCCTATTTTTAGGGAGCAGCATTCCAGGGCCGCCTAAAACCAGAACATTTAATACAACATTTTCTCCATGTGGCCTCCAATGTCCTCCTTCTCCTACTTCCCTGTCCTCCTTTCCAGGCTTTGGTAGCTGGTAACCCTACACTTGGGTAACCTGGTGCACAAACCCCACGCCTGGGCTAACAGGAAGGGTCCACGCATTGCAATGAACATCTCCAAAGGGCAAGCTGGGCTTTTTTCCAGCAGTGCAGCTCCAGCCAGGAGCTGGGGGCCAGAGGAGCCAGGCAGTGAGTGCAGGGGGCACTAAGTGAGCCCTGCTCTGGAGGGGGCAGCTCCCCCAGCGCCAGCTCCAGGTGTGAGTGTGAAGGTGGCACAGAGAGGAGCCGTGGCCTGGGGGGAGGAAGGCTGCAAAGCCCCCAGCCAGGCGGCTGATCTCCCCCCACTGCCCCAGGGACAGGCTGGGAACCGGCCCCCTCCAGCCTCCCCAGCACCCTCGCCCTGCTGCCATTGGCCGCGCTGCCTACCTCAGCCCTCCAGGCACAACAGGCGTTGCTAAGTGGATGCTTATTTTATTTCCCTCCTTTTTTTTTTCCTCCCCCCCTCTCCTTTGCTGATGAGAGCCTCGGTGCACTTGCAACGTGTCAATTGCACAACTTCTCTCGGCTCCCCCCCCCCCCTTTTCTTTTCTTTTTTTTTTCCCAGGGATGGTGACTTGGTCGCTTTTTAGTGGCACCCAGCAAATCCTCCCCAGGCGCGCCATGGCTTAGAGGAGCGGCGAGGGGAGAAGATGAGTTTGCACAAGGGGGACGGGGTGGAGAGCCTGTGTCACAAGGCGCTGCAGATCGTCTCCGAGCTGTGCCTGGGCGGCGTGGTGGAGTTTGAGAAATGCTCCGGCATCTTCCCCGTGGAGACCACCAAGCAAGGTATAGGCAGCCCAGGTACCATGCACCCCCCGGGGCTCGGCTCCCCTCTCCTGCGCCTTGTCCCCTTGCGGCGCCGGGAAAGTTCAACTTTTCTTTGCCTTGCTGGGCTGGGAGCGGCGATGGGCGACAGCAAAGGAGGGCAGGAGGACGGGGCAGCCGGGGGACAAGAAGGGCAGGGCTGCATCTGGGGGAGAGGAAAGGGGGAAAGTGCTAAAAAGTCCAACCTCTGCTTGGGTTTGTGCAACAGGCTCGCTCCCGGCTTGCACCCCCCTTCTGCTGCTGGCACACACATCCAGATGTCAGGCAAAAGGAGGACATGTCCTCCTTTTTACCTGCACCTCCACCAGCATTTTCAAAAGACATGATTTGGACTTAAAGTAGGCTGGAACACCCTGCTTTGGGGGGTGGGAAGCCTTCCAGGGTGCCCTAAAATCAGAAGAATGGGGCGTTAATGCTCCCTTTTCTCCATGCGGCCTCCGGTGTCCTCCTTCCCTGGCTTTGGTGGCTGGTAGCCCTCCCTCAGCCCTCAAACAGTCCGCCTTTAGCCTCCGTGCATCCTGCAGGAAAGCTGCTTGCTGCTGTGCTGGCAGGGGGGTTATTCTGCACGCCGGGTTTACCCCACACTCTCCCCAGTGGCCCGGCTTTGTCCCCACCAGGCAGCCGCCAAGTCAACAGGTTGGAGGAGTCGGATGCGCTTCAGGGGAGGCTGGGGCTGATCTGAGGGTCCCCCCAAAGAGGGGCAAGGAAACAGCCGGGGATCCTATTCCCACAGCAGCCACCCGGTGGTGAGGCGGGTTTCGGGTTGAGTTGCAGCTATGGGGAGGGGTGGGGTGGGGTACTTATGGGCCAGGCTCTGCCGGGGGACCCCAAATCCTGGGTCTGCCTTGGTGTGCCCTGGCGCCTCTCTCTGCAGCCGAGATCTCCACCTGGGGATGCAAAGAAAGAGGTTGCAAGACAGCTTGCCAACGCCGAGGTGTTAAAGGGACAATTATTGTAAAGCTCCCTTCTCCCTTGGGCCGGGGATCACAGCCGAGCCCCTCTTTAAGGGGAGATGGGTGGCGGGGGGCGGGTTACCTGGCCTGGCTTGTGGGTGCCTGTGCTAATGGAAAGCTGGAGCTTCAGTGTGCAGCTTTCTGGGCAGATCTGTAGAGGACCCATGAGAGGAGACCTGAAGAAAATCAGGGAGTGATTTAAATCTTCAGCAGCAAGGTAGTCCTCAAGGAAGAGGCTCTCAGGGATGAGTTTCAGGTTCATTTCTGACTCGTTTCTGGGTCTCTGGCTCCCTTCCTTGCCCCTGTTCACGCTACTTGGTCACAGTTTTGTTACATTTCTGCTGGCTTGTGGAGGGCAATGTTGCAAAGAAAGCGTTTAGAAATTAGTCCAATTAGGCGCTTTATTCTGGGAGAGACCTGAACACCGGAGCGAAATAAGAAACAGGCACGTTAGAGCTACCGCTTTGCACAGGGGTTTTTAGAGGAGAAATGTCTCACCCCTGCTTGCTTTTTAGTTTTTTGTAATGCCCCAAGACATTCGTGCATATTCGGGAGCAGAGCTGACTTCTGCAGCACCCCACAGAACAAAGAAAGTCTTCAGTGAAGAGAGGATCTGTCTATCTTTTGCCCCAAACTCAAGTTGACAAAAGCAAAACAGTCACCACCATCACCACCCTTCCAGCTCTTTCTCCTAGCTAAGACACCCTGTGCCCGGTTTTTTTCTAAGGTTCATTTACACACCAATGAACACAGGGCTCCATAATGTAGTCTCCCTGCTCAAGTCAACGCTAGCTGGCGCCTCTCGTTCATTTTCTGTGGTTGGTTACATGAGCCAGGAACACAGGACACGATTCTGCTGCTACTGATGTCGTGGACAAAGTCCCAAAGTTTCTGCTACCAGCAGAATAGAGAAGGGAGGTTATCTGCATGGAAGGGGAGTGGAGGTTGTGTTTCTTCTACAGTTATACTCCCTTATACAGTGTGTCTGTGCATGCCTGAGGGAGATGTACAATATATAAAATTAGGACAGACTAATAGATTGTCTATGCAGAAACATTGCTAGTGTATGTTGTTCTTTTTCATTTGGTTGAACTACAGTATCCCTACTAACTATCCCAACAGTGTCCATTTTAATTAAATATAAGTATGCTAATCATCTTGGTCTAGATTGTCTCAAATCCAATTGAGATCTAGTTGTATTGAGCTTCAAAATCTTCCAATAGGGTTGTTCTATGTGTAGTAGAAGAGCACTTAGTGCATTGCATATGCATTTGTGAGGGTCATTATTAATTTTATAATAACAAACCTGAATGTAATGTAAAAGAATAAGACATGAAAGATACAAAGAGGATCTCCAGCTTACTGGTATAGCATACTTTTGTGTTTAGAAATTTCAATTCTGCACCTGTTTTGAGATTGGATTGCATTCCTCAATTTTGTGCATTTCTTCAAAACCAACAGTCTTATCAGTATTTTAAATGCATAACAGAACCAATTTGCTGCTGTTTGCCAAAGGGCTTGTGATTTTATATTTTAAAATCTGGAGACATGATAATTTGTCATAAAATAAAAGTGGCTGAGATGACAATATTACATTGCTTGCTCATAGAAGTCCTAGAAATATATTTTACATAAAAATAATACTACAGGATGCATTTTCTAAACGATCAGAATATTAGACTATTATATGTTTTCTGTCTGATGAATCTTTGCTACAATTTTAACTTCTCTTCAACAAAAACACTATCTTTTGTGTGCTTACATCATTTTAATAAGGTAAAGAATAATAGGGAGTCCTTACATGAAAAACTATAGTGTTTCAAAATAAAGGCATTTTTCTGTAGTATGACATTTACTTCACTTCTCATTAATATGTGGATTAGTGTGCTTTAAAACTCAGTAACATTTTTAAACTGTGCTTTACATGGAAGGAGATCATTAATGCACCGACACAAGCCTTGATCCAGCATTTCTTTTTCAGACAAAACATCCCCGATGTCACTGAGTACAGAACTGTAAATCCGTCACTTTCTGTGATAAACAGTTGCTCACATGCGTAGTGCCATTAAAGCCCTTAAGATTACTGGTGTCAGAGGCTGCTCTTTACCATAAGGGGTTCAAAATCTGCCAAAGACCACAGGAGAGTTTTGCTTACAGAAAAGGCAGCAGGATCAGGCATAATGTTAGATAATCATAACCAAGTTCTACCCTACTTATTGTCAAATAGCACCGTGTTCAGAAAGTAGTACTAAACAGTCCCATGGACATCAGTGTGCCTACTCACAAAACAAGATACTATTCAACATGAGCAAAGGTGTAAGGCTCTACTTCAAAATGATTAGAAAGTCATATAGGACTGTAAAGAAATCATATTAGTTGGATCATATTAGTAAAGTCCCATCAATGAACCTCCACAAATATGGAGTAGTAGGCAGGCTACTCTAAAGAGAAATGAATGAAAAAGTGTTTTCCTCCTCCTACACATTTTCTTCTCTCTCCATTGAAGAATGGGAAGCTTTTTCTGTAGCCATGCATACTTCTACATGAGCATCAGTATTCATTAAGATTACTATCACTAGCATGTCAAGGAGATTACATTAATTTCTGTTTGACCATGTCTCTGCAAACAGAATAGTTATATTCCTTAACAGTGAAAGACATCATCTGTTGATATAGTAGTGCACTTGCACAATTTGAGTTTTTGCCTTTCTTTTGTTTAATTGACAGAGTGCCTCTTGTGAATGACCATGCAAACTAAAACCTAATTAAATGTGCCTATTATATGCACTGTTATAAGTGGAAATCGCTGGTCAGTGGTGGTCTCTGCTTAAATTATTGCACTTGACCATGCAGTTTTATTCAGAGAATATTTTCTCTCAAAGCTACATCAAGAATGTGAATTTCAATTAGTGTAATTTCCATTGATTCTTGAAGGAACATTTGCATTTGTTTGCAAACACTTCTCCCTCTTCAAACCGTTGCCATCAGATGATGCTTGTCAACTGCATTTACACTCTGATTAAATTAAAAACAATCCCATTAATTAAAACCCTGTTAGCAAACATAATTTAATAGTTACTGAGACCCAAACAGGAATGCAAACACATGTTGTTAAAATATTTAAATATCTAAACACTTGAATATGGAACATTTAAACAGCAATCTGTGTGCTCAGCGCACAAGTATTATGTGCTGAAGGATGGTAACTATGGCTCTTAGAGAGGCTACATGAAATGCAGTTGTTAAAAGCAGAATACCTATACTGGGATCTCTGTTGCTTCTCAAACAAATGCATAACATATTACTGTTGGACAGATAAGTTTTCAGTTTGTGCTGAACATCCACATCTCCTAGTAACTTCATTTGAAATTGTGAGCACTCCTCACTTCTGAATATGAGATCCTAATTTATTTTGCCTTGAACCAAGCACCCATAGTTCAGCTTGGTAAAAGGAAAAACATTTGGTGTGAGATTCTATACGGCAAAACACTGTTCTGCTGTAGTTGAGGTACAGGAAAGAGGCGTCCTGGAGCTGTGTCTTTGTGGTCAGGCTCCTCATTCTTTGAGAACCAGTAGCTGTTCAATCAGCATTGTTGCAGGTCCCTTAGTCTTTACTCTGCCCCTTAAATCCTGATGCACAATGATCCCCTCCACATCTCTCCCTCCCCCATCTGGATTCTGTGCAAAGTTCCCCAGCCCTTTCCATTTTGCAGTGAAACTGTACACGTTTCTGAGCATCTAGGGCTCTCAGTAGCCATGGCAGAAAGGGTGGGATTTGTCCCAAGACAGTCACATCAGTGTAGAAAGAGGAAACTATAAACCTCAATAAGTTTTCAGAAGCCATTGGCATTGACATGAGGACCTATTGCTGTTCAATAAGCATTACAAACTGACGCTTGGCACTGAGTGACTCCTAAACACAAATAGGGTAGGAGACAGCATCAAGAAGAGAAGAAAGGAAAATGGAGAAAATATTATAGTGGCTCTATGTATCAGGATGGCATGTCCTCACTTTGAATTCTGTCTTCAATTTGGTCCTCATGTCTCAGAAAATTAACGTATAAGGAGATCAAGTCCAGGGAAGGGCAGCACAAATGATGTGCTACGCTGGTGAGATTCCAAATGAGAAGAGATGTAAAAGACTAAGAATAATTAGTCTGGAAAGGGGAAAAATGAATGGAGGTATGTTTGAAACATGTAAAATAATAATACAAAGGAAAACTTACCGCTTCTGATTTAATATTAAACCAAGGAGCTATTTGAGAGGTTGGGAGACCGCCTTCTGATGGCTTCTGAAACACAGAGGACACTGGGAGCCTTCGGGGATATGTCTACACAGAGACAAAAGACCCACGGCACAGCTACAGCTGGCCTGGGTCAGCTGACTCAAACACATGGGGCTCAGGCTTCATGGCTAAAAATTGTGCAAATGTTCAGGCATGGGCCAAGGCTTGGGACACCCTGGGCCAAGCCTGGGGATGTTCCACCCCCACAGGGTCCCAGGGCTCAGGCTTGAGCCTGTGCCTGAATGTCTACACAACAATTTTTCAGCCCCAGAACATAGGCCCTATGAGGCTGAGTCAGCTGACCTGGGCCAGCTGGGTTTTTTTTAATAGCTGCATAGAACACCCTCGCCGAGAGGACTCACAAAGTCTTGTGTGCTTGGGCTGAAGAGCAGTCTGCAAGCACTGATGATCAAATGGATATGTCACTTTTCTGCCACTCAGAATGAAAAATGGATTTGATTAAGGGATTGAAATTCATTAGTAATCAGGGTCATTAGCAGTGAGAAATAAAGTGGAAGTTTTTCCTAACCAGTGATATTATTGAGCACATTCAGCCATCAACAGAATGCTTTAACGGTATGACCACGGGCATGAAAATAAGCAAGTTTGAACATTGTCAAGAGATTTGAGTAAGGCCATTAATTGTGAGTATTAGTATATGAGAACAGTGAGGAAAATTCTGTCTGGATTTCTAAATATCAGAGTGTATTCAGTTTTGTATGTGAGCTAAGTGTTTTGACAAGTCTAGCTTACTAGGGAAACTACAAAACTCTGCACTTTCAGCTTCCTGACATATACCAAGTTATTCTGTTTCCAATCTGTGTTATTCGGGATGGCATGGAAGTAATTGTTGATGATTTTCTAAGTTGGGGTAGAAATGATCGATACCACAATTGCGTGATGTTGTGCAGTTTGCCAACAGCACAAAAAAGATCTTAAACAGTGAAAGTGCCAGATTTGGTCTGAAATAAGTTAATTATAAATAACTCATGCTCAGTTACAAAGAAATTTGATTGTACCCTTTCGGTTGAACAAATAGAAAATCCCACTAAGGCAGTGGTTTTTAACATTTTTTTTTTCATTTGTAGATCCCTGAAAATTTTCTAATGGAGGTGTGGACCCCTTTGGAAATAGTGTGCAAATCCCCAGGTGTCTGCAGATCACAGGTTGAAAACCACTGTTCTATGGTAAAGAAAACCTTTAGTGTACCCCTTAGAAATAGTCTGCAGACCCCCCAGGGATTCATGGATCATATGTTAAAAACCACTGTGCCAAGGCAATCTTCTAAAGAGTCAAGGACATGTTAATCTATCTGAGTTACTTCACCCCTAATTTGTCATAATTAAGTGCTCCACTCAGAATGCTGCCTGTCCCTGTGGGTGATTAGCAAAAAAGAGATTTAGGGCACTTAAAAATGTTACAGTAGTACTGTAACTGAGGTTAACAAAGATCTCTAGATCTCAGTACAAGCTCACATGGGTTGAGGACTGTCCTTCCGTAAGACAACCCCGACCAGCTATGTTTCCAAAGCACTAAAATATAACCTAACGGTGTTCAGATTGAAAAGGAAATGCAGATAGTATATTTGGAAGTGAGTGGTTTTAAGAGCTGTATTCTACCAATGTAGAAAAGGACCATACATTGTTGGAATCAATGTTATAGAAACTATTGTGCAAAGCACTGCCTCGAATCCAGAAACTGATCATGAAATTTCTTGAGTACTTGCTTAATGTGAAATATTGCCCAGCAAGGGGCTTTTCTTAGTGGATGTGTTTTCAAGGGTGCCTATAAACAGGGAGAGTCAGGAGCTGTAGCAAAGAAATTCAAAGTAAATAATACTCAGGCACACTGTATTTCCAAAAATAAATGTGACAAACTCAAATGAGAAATACAAAATGGCCCGAGGATACAACAGCTTGAGGGTATTATTTTAATTGAAAAACCAACAGAAATAAATGACAGATACTTGCAATCATAAAATCTTATTAACCTGTGGAGATGAAATTATGGCAAATGATTGGATGTTGTATACAAAATACACTGGATGAAATCCTGGCCCTATTGAAATCAAGATTTGTAATGGATTTCAGTGGGACGTTTTCACCCATGATTTTAACACAACACAACACAGCACACACAAATGCTATCCACAGCACTCATAAGATATTGTGGAACATAAGGACAAAACTTGAGATGTCTTTTTCTGGGCAACCATGAATGGATATCACTGAAGATAAATGGCTGAGTGCCTCCTGTGGATAGGACAGTAAGGGAGCTGGGTACAAGTCCCTAATTTCCTGACCCATCTTTCAGCCAAGAGTGGGTTAGAGCAGCCATCTCAAAATACAGGCATTCATGACTTTTGCCATAACAGAATTAATGTGCATCCATCTTCATCCAAACATTAAATAGACTTTTAATTTGTACCTAACTTTAAATCCTAGTTAGGGACAAATGGCACACACAGTGCAGCCCATTTCTGTTGACAGATTCAGCCTGAAGTAGCAAATTTCCTTGATGGGCATGCAAAGAGACTTCTGTCTGAAGAAATGTCTCTTGTTATTTTCTCTTATCAAATCAAACTTTCTGTAAGAAAGACATCATAGTTGACATTTCCAGTCTAATATGTAGCATTTGGAAATCTCAGCTTTAATACCATTCCACAGAAGACTTGGATGAATTCAGTCTTAATACGCCAGCATGATAATTTTAATAATTGCTCAGTTAAGTGACCATCAGAATGGAGGAAATGAAATAATACTATCTGTTCTTTTCATATCACCTTCTGTGATATTTAGATTTATATTAATAATTTTAGTGCTTTTGGAATTATTTATTTTCTGCACAGCTTCCTAGGAAATGTAAAACTGCATCAGTTTTAAAGTATTTTGTAATTCAGTTACAAGTGAAGCTTGTGAATTTACTGAGAAAGAAACAAGACCACAACTACTATAACTATTCCTAAAATTACCTCAGATAATTTTTCTCTTCTATTCCGGGTCAGAAGTCTGATTTGATTCTTTTAGATACATTTCCTGTAAAGATGTGAGAACTAGATAAAATTTGAAATAGATGAGAAACACGCTTAAAATACTCAAAGTTTAAAGTGTTAAAAATAAGAGGTAGTACCAAGCACCAAAAATAGTACCAAGTTCTGAGTGGCTGCCTTGACTTAAAATAAATATTCTCCTTCATTGGCAAGATGAAGTATTAGAAAAGCCTTCACCTCTGGCAAAGACTAATAACTCACATGTGTTGGATTTTCTCAAGGGTCTCCAAGGCAAGGAATTGTATAATTCTGTGACTGCTTTTTATTTGTGATTGAATCCACCTATTCAGATAGCTAAAACTTTCTCATGTTCCTAATAAGGCATACCATTTCTAGACTCTCAGTAGAGGTTAGCTAACTGACATCTCAAAAAAGTAGTTAGTGGGTAATCCTCACTGAACATGGGTGTTCCTAGAAAGGTTCTAAGGAGATTAGTACTAAAATTTAGAGCATTCAACATCTTTATCAGTGATCTGGAAATAAGTATAATGGCAGATGAAATTTGTGGATGGCACAAAGGTGGGTGGGGTGGTAAGTAATGATGAGGATAAGGCAATCATACACAGCCACTTGGATCTCCTAATAACCTGGATCTGTTCAAACAAAATTGTTTTAGTCGCCGAATGCAAGATCATATATCAAGGAAGAAATGACACCTGCAATAGTGTAGAATTATGGAAATATAGCACTGGATATATAATCTAGTCCAATCCCTTGCATTAAGGCAGGACAAACTATTATCTAGATCAGTGGTTCTCAAACTTTTGTGGGTCATGACACACTTGGCAGCATATTGCAACTCTACAGATCACGCTAGCCCACTCCCTCCAGGCCAAATCCAGCCATTTCCCCATCTCTCCATGACACATCACTGTGTGGCGACACAGTAATATGTCCTGACGTTGTGGGTGAGAACCACTGATCTAGACCAGTGGTTCTCAATCATTTTATAGTGATGACTTCCTTCATACAGCCTTTGAGTGCAACCCCTTTGTAAAATAAATAAATAAATAAAAAGTTATGTATAAACCTATTATTTAAAATGAGTTTGCATTTTCTCACTGCTTTTAAATGAAAACTAAAGCACATTTTTTTCAAATTATTATTATAAGCAGAAAAGTTATTTTTAAAATATTTACTGCTTAATACTGGGGAGGGTATGACTAGGGGTGGTTGGCAATATCACTTTCCACAACAAACTTGCTAGCAAGCTGGGGGGGGGGAAGCTATGAAAAGTGATATTTGCAAACATACAACTATCACTTGCCATGGCAGACTCAGCACCTCAGTGCCACGCTTACTTCTACACTGCAACTGGTGGCATGTGCTGTTTCCAGAGCTCAGCAATCAGAGTGCAGAAGCTGCTGGCTGGGTGCCCAGCTCTTCAGGCAGCTCCACTGCAGTGGCAGTGCAGAACTGTAGAAGTGAGGGTGGCAATGCCGCATCATGCCACCCTTACTTCTAAGTAATGTTTGACTATGCTCCCACCATAGACCTCGTCTCAACACAAAGGCAAATTCTGGGGTGGTTATAGCCTCTGCAGCCCACCCGCCAGTGCCACCTCTGCCTGTGTGTCTGACTGTCAAATTATAAACTACTTTTTCTGGCTAATCGGTCTGCAGTTTAATGCAGTTCTTCAGCTCTAGTGTTGTCAGTCCCACCTTTGTAGTTGCAAGACAACCAACCTGCATACACAATACTTCAAAGTCCAGTTTCCTTCAAGTGGTGATCACACAAATATATATATTCTGTTTAGGAACAACAATCACTTCATTATATGTTTACAAGGCTTTTTGAAGTATATACACTACTTTGTGACAGAAAGCTGCATGTAATTTTCTAAACCACTACCTTCAACTTATATACAGTTGATCTCTGCTTCATGCATGTACTCACAACCCACATGTAATAACCTCGCAAACTGGAGTCACAACCTCCAGTTTGAGAATCACTGTTCTAGACCATCTGTGACAGGTGTTTGTCTCACCTGTTCTTAAAAACCATCAGTGACAGAGAGTCCATGATCTCCCTAGGTAACTTGTTCCACTTTTTAACTACCCTGACAGTTAGGAAGTTTTTCCTCGTATCTAAACAATATCTCTTCCTATAATTTAAACCCATTGCTTCTTGTTCTAGCCTCAGTAGATAAGGAGAACAATTAATCACCCCTCCCCTTCCTAACAATCTTTTATGTACTTGAAAACTCTTACTATCTCCTTTCATCAGTCTTCTCTACTCCAGACTAACTAAACCTGTTTTTATTTAATCTTTCCTTTTAAGACATGTACTCTAGACTTCTTATGATTTTTGTTGCTTTCCTCCAGACTTTCTCCATTTTGTCCACAACTGTGTGTTGATACCTGAAGTATGGTGCCCAGAACAGGACATAATACTACAGCTGAGGCCTTATCGGAGCAGAGTAGAATGAAAAAATTACTTCTTGTATCTTGCTTAAGCACTCTTGCTAATATAGGACAAAATGATGTTGACTTTTTTTTTGCAACAGTGTTACATTGTTGACTCAAATGTAGTTTGTGATCTGAAGGGGCTTCTTAAGGGCTAAATTTTGGCATTTAGTCTCAATTCCTGATTTAGGACATAGCAGAGCAACACCCATCTAGAGAAGCATTATGAAGCATTCTGCCTTTTCAGCTCCCAGGAGGAAGTCATTTATCTATACCAGTGGTCCCCAACTAGTAGATAGTGATCTACTTCCGAAGGGCAGTTGCCCTTAGAGTCTATGTGCACTATGCCATATGCTTATGAAAGGTTGGAGACCACGGGTCTATACCCATTTGAAGCATGCAGTATACGCCTCCCGTCTCCTGCTCCGCCTGTCCACTTAATAGGTGAGATTAGGAAAGGTGGAACCATAATTCTGCCTGTTTCTTAATCCTGTTTCCAGTGAGTTCACTGGGAGCAACTCAGAAGTGAACCTGGCTTGTATTTCCCAGAATATAGGTTTCAATTTCAGTTGTTCAAGCCAGGTGAGGAGAATGAACAATTTCTGCCTTACTCACTTCCCCCTCCATCATCACTATGTAAGGAAAAGTCATAATTTAGCACTAAAACATATATAGAGAAAATTTGCTAGATACAAGAAAAATAGAACAATTCCAGAATTTTAGACAACTAGCCAAAATAGGTATCTGTCTGCAATTCCACAATTGTTTTATTTCTCTGATATAAAACATTTGCCTTTTTATTTTTTTAGGGACCTGTTTTTATCATGATTTGGATCAGTTTAAACCCCAAGGTTTTTCTGAGGAGGTTGAAATTTTCTCAAGACTTTCCTTCTTTCTTTCTGTGGTGCATAGGCCTTAAATTCAATATTTATTATTAAATGTTTCTAGAATTCATAACTATGTTTAAAAAAACAAACCTCTGAAATTTCACTTGTAACTTTAAAATCCAAAGGTAACAGTGAGTTACATACGCTTTCAGAGAACCTCTCACTGTGTATGTAGTCCAAGGACTTTCTGTGATTCTTTAGTAAAATTGTATTTAAAGTGCTCAGTGTGCTTCTTAACTGGGTCTTTTTAACTGTGTGAAGCCTGAAGCTTTGGACAGAAAGTGTTAGCTGTAAAATTGTCAAACTGTGTTATAACAAGCAGAAGCACCAATAGGCTAGGGGACAAGAATTCTCCACAAGATTTAACAGGGATTTATGGAATAATTTTAAAATACGTGAATGGCCCTTTTCAAAAGAAAATGGGTTTGAGGATTTTTAAGTCTATATTTTATCACAGAACATGGTACTGAGAAAAAAATCAAACTGAAGTGTGTCTCATATAATAACACGCCTAATCAGGACTCCTCCTGGCACTACAAAAGGTCAGCCTTCCCTTGAAATTTGAATTGGCTGATAAAGTTTAGAGTTATGAAATCTGTTTTCTTTACTTTGATAACATAACTGGGCCTGTTCATCCCTTGTAGCAGGTCAAATCAAATGTAGAACAGAAGGGATAGCTAAAGAGCAGCACATAGTCTATACACCCTCTATAGCGTCCTACAGTGTGCACAGTGGGCAGCCTCATTTTCAATATGGAAGTATAGTTCATGCAAACTTCAGGTATACACTATAGTATACAAAGTGGAGTACTAAATGACCTCTTGACATAAATGGCCTTTGGCTTTTAGCCTCTTGTAGTCATACCTCCATAACTGTTGAATAAAGCATCAGTATCCTGTTCCATGTGACTAAAATTTGGAAGACCCTGAACAATAGTATATATCTGTCAGGGTGCATATGATCTATTTTTATGTGTCCTCATAACAAATAGCTTCTGTGATTTAATTTTTGGGTCAGATCCATTCTTGGTTCTACTTCAGTGATGTTCTAATGAGTATTCACCAAGGGCCTAATCCAAAGTCCACTGAAATCAATGGAAACACAAGTTACACTTTTCTCACAGTTACTATTACTTACTACAGATGTACACTTATGCGTTTGTGAGTAAGACTGGCAGAAACTAGCCATTGGCTGGGAAACAGCAATAGTTAATGGAATTTTAGTTGTTAGTGCATGAAACTTTTCAAATTTTTTTTTTATCTAAAAGAGTGAAAATATTACGCCGTAATATCCTGAAAGAGCTACACAAGAGAATTACCAAAAATCTTCTTCCTCACTTGTCATTTTTCTTTTTCTCTGTTTGACTGTCTTGATGATCTTTCTTTTTGATTGTTTACAGACATCTCAGTCAGTCTGCTGGCAGTAGTCGTTAGCTTCTGTGGGCTTGCCTTGCTGGTAGTCTCGCTGTTTGTCTTTTGGAAGTTGTGTTGGCCATGCTGGAGAAGCAAACCTCTCATTTCTAATACCAGTAATATCCCTCAAAGCACCTCGAGTGCACCAACAGAGGTTTTTGAAACCAACGAGAAAAAAGAAATTAAAGAAAATGGGAAACCTTCAGTCAAGGTACTTGAGGCTGCAATGAAAATTAGCCACACTTCCCCTGATATTCCAGCAGAAGTCCAGAATGCATTGAAAGAACATCTAATTAAACATGCACGCATGCAGAGACAGATCACTGAGCCTACTTCCTCATCAAGGTAAGCAAACTCAATTTTATAGAAATTTATAAAGTTTAGATAATAGCCAAAGCATTTTGTTGTGAATTAAAGAATCAACATCTGAGAGATCTCAGTCCAGTGCTTACAAATTTCAGGTAAAACAATCATCATATTAAGCCAAAGCATCAACATTCCTGCAAAGTTTTGAGCAAACCACAATAATGAACAGTGAAAAATTCTGAACGGGTAGCTGTGTTAGTCAAGTTCAGCAGAGCAAATGAGGAGTCCTGTGCTGCTTTTAAAGACCAACAAATGTATTAACATAAGTTAAAGAATGGTAGTTGGGGGTGAGAGCTGAGGAAGCATTGTTCTAAGTCAGCCATAAAATCTGTTAATCTTTAAAAGTGGTACAGGACTGTAAAAATATGTTATTTACATTAAACAATAGATTTCATTGTTTATATAATCAAAAATCAGGTCTACATTTGTTGCTACTCTACTTAAATGTGTATATATACTTGTGATATATTTCCATACAGCTTTTGTTAAGGAAGACTCTTTTAGGGCTTTTTGCCAGAGTCAGGCAAGCATATAAACATCATCTTCTCTCAAGTACAATCAGTATGTATAATTTTACAACTTCATCCACTGAAAATTTGACTAATAAAATAAATTACAAATGTGGTTGATGCACATTTCTTTATGATGTGGATTGGCATTTTAAAAGCATTAAAATTCCAGATGCAACAAAATATACTTCTTTCTTGAATATTCCTAAAATATTATATATATAATATGAGAGGAAGGGGGTTAATAAATCTGGAGCAGCTCTGAAAGCACTGGTAGTATTTAAAGCATATCAACTTTTTGTCTATTTCTGGTACTGAATTATGTCAATATCTGGTGAAATAAAGATATATTGTGACACAACAGCAGTACCTGCAGAATCAAAGATTTTTTTTCATTGGAGTGATAGAAGTTCATATTTAATGCACGTGAAACATTTAAACAGTGAAATACAACATCACTCCCTAATTCTGAAAGAGTTTAATAATGCTTTTTGGACACCAAAAGGGAAAATGAAGGGTGGGAGGAGAAATGTGTTGCTAAAAGTCATGACATAAATGAAAACAATACATGCTAAATGTACAGTATTTCATTTTTATTCAATAAGTGATTTGTACTATGTACACTTGAAACTGAGGCAAAAGCATATGTATAAGTTGGGCAAATGCTGAAGTTGTTAGAAGATGGTATGTTGAGATGGTGTGTTGTCCCCCACAGTGGCCCGCTTGGCTATGTCTACACTAGCAAATTAGTCTGGACTAAGCAAATTTAGTCCAGACTAATCTGAACCATGTGTACACTAGCCTTCGGCTAGTTTACACTAAAAAATTTTTAGTTTGAACTAGCCAAAGCTTAGTTTGAACTATCATGATGTAGTCATGCTAGTTTGAACTAACCACATTTTTTTATTTGGAATTATCTTTTAATTTGAACTAGCCACACTTTTTTAATTGGAACTAAAAAGTTAAATAGAAATATCTAGCTGCAAAACAAACCCATGTTCTGTATGTGGTATCATATAGGAAACAGCTCCTAGGATCCTGGTTTAAAGTCCATTTGACTATGTCTCCACCTAAAAGCTTAGTTTGGACTTGCTTAGTCCAAACTAAGTAGGTTGAAGTTAGTGAACTAACCATGTTTTTTAGTTTGAACTAACTTTTAGTTCGAACTAGCCGCACATTTTAGTTCAAGCTAACTTTTCAGTTTGAGCTAAAAAAGTGTGGCTAGTTCAAACTAAAAGTTAGTTTGAACTAAAAAAAATGCCTAGTTCAAACTAATCACTAGTTAAAGCTTATTTCATACATCATGCTAGTTCATACTAAATTTCAAGATAAGTTTGAACTAAGCAGTTAGTTCGGACTAACTAGCCGAACTAACTAGTTCAAGCTAGGCAAAGCCTGCCGTAGACAGGACTCAAATTAGTTTGAATTAAGGTTCCTTAATTCAAACTAATTTGTTAGTATAGCCATTGTTTTGAGTCCATGGAAATATTCCTGCAGAATTCAAATACACCTCTAGATCAGACCCAAAAACCACGAAAAACATCTTGGAGCTGGGAACAATCTTAAGGAATAGCAGCAATAATTTCTCCTCTTCTCACTTGTATCAACTGGCAGTGTTTCCAGGGGGTCTTTCTCTCTCGTCCATCCCAGATTATCAAGGGGAAAACTTCATTCAGATGGGCCTTTGATTTCTTCTGGCTTCAGAGGATCTTTGGAGACATAGCCCTTTTAGTGTTCGCCTGAAAGCTGAGTGCCTATCACAGAAGATGTTTCTGTATTTTTAGAATTAGATCCCCCATAAAATTTTCACAGTTGCTTTCTGCATGGTCTTCTCTGTGTTTAAAAATATGTTTTCTACATCCCTGTACTTGTTTCATGTAGCTCTTTGCCTACTGCTCCTTGAACCTCTCACATTCAGTGATGTCATTATTGTGCCTCAAAACTTTATATATTAGAAGAGAATACACAAAGGTCAATTTTCTCAGTTGCTCAGTCCCATTTGTGCTAACTCCTATATCGGGCTCCAAATTCCTTGCTTGGACACCTGTACGGGTAGGAGAGTCCCCAATAGGCATAGAAATGGTGTAGCTTACTTCCACACCACCCTCAGTAGAGGCATTATTCAGGGAGGAGCATGTCACAAGACAAGGTGAGTGGAATGCGCTGCACTCTAGCTACACTCAGTTGGCAGATGATGTAACAGGAAAGTTTGCCAGATGGCTTAAGTTAGAATACAAAGCTAGATTTCTCTAGCCTGTGCTTGACCAGGAAACCAGGGAGGGTGTAACCAGCTCTTATTAGTCCCATTGCTTCTCCTGAGTTGAAATTTGCAGCAGAGGATCTGGTCAGGAATCTGTCATGCAACTAAAATGCATTTTTTTGTCTTCTTGCCTTAGTTAATTATGAACCAAACAAACTGTGTGATATTAACTTACTATAATTATAAACATTGAATAAATAATTCCGCGCCTAACAATGTGTCTAGATGGTGTTTTTAACACAGAGACATGTTCAGGAAAATGTTTCTCAGCTCAGCTGGAACATTTTATATCATTGTCATAGGTTGTACTAATAGGAGGAAGTCTTGCTTATTAAATAAGTCACTCTTCAGCCTCTTGATGCCAATTAAGCAGTAAACTATAATAGAATGAGCATTTCTATACCACTGTGTATATTTTCATTTAGTACCTTCATTCACTTGAGAAGTACACGCACTAGTAGACCAGGAACACACTCCCTCATGTATGTTCTTGCTTTTCTGATACGACTCTTCAAAAACTATACATTTTCAGAAAGAAAAAAACTTCTTACAAGTAATTTTGAGCAGTTTAATGTAATGCAGGCACCCATTATAGAGGTCTTAGTAGGCGGTAAGTTACAAAAATCCTTACCTACATTTATTTTTTTTTTGACAAAATTCATCTAACTTTTTATAAAAAAATTTTCAATTGTTTGGTCTCTTTCTTCCCTAGGGTACCAGAAGTCCTTTCAGGAGCAGTTTGTGGCCCTCTGGTGATTTTGCAACTTTAGTTTACTACTGAAAAATTTAAACTGGGCTTATTAAATAGCCCAAGATTTAGCTGGCTATAACAGAAGGTTAGAATTCAGAATAGCCAGTGGTACAATCCAAAACATCCCTAAAAGAGAAGCAAGTCTCTTAGTGGAATTAATAATTACCACTTTCCTGCTTTGTGAAATTCCCAAATCAATCCCCCATCAGCCCAGCTTCTTTCAATCCTTTTTCCCTTCCTTCAGCCCATTCGTTAAGAGACTAACTAAATATATAATAGTGTTTGCGGTAGAGGTGATTAGCTTTTTAGCCGAAATAGGGAAAGTAAGGAGGCGGCTGAAATCTGCACGAAGGCAGCTATTGCTTGAGGTGGTTGAATGCAACACAGTGAGGAGACTCAGATTCTGTTCCTAACTCTGTCACTGACTCACTATATGACCTCAGGAAAATCACTAAATTCAGATCTACAAAATTGGCTTCTATTTCGGACGCTTCCATTTTTGGGTGTCCAAGCTGACGTGCTTAGTAGATTTTCAGAGGGGCTGAGCTCAGAACTCCCACTTTAGTCAGTGTAGAGATAGCAAAAATAGAAGAGTTCCAGAGGCAGCAATGAAAATCACTAGTGAAATAAGAGACTGCCATAAGAGGCAGTATTGAAAAGAGTGAAATAGTTCAGTTTAAAAAGGAAAGAAATAAGAGTGGAGATGACAGAAGTACACAAAATAATTCATAGTACATTGGGTGCATCTAGTTACTTTTTTTTAATAGTCTGAAACTAAAGAAATTTTCATCAAAACTGAAAAGCAACAAATTTAAAGCTGATCAAATGAGAAATAAAATATTCAAGGCAAAATTGACCTGTGGAACTCATCACTGCCGTGGGAGTCAGACTAGCATTCCAGGATTGAAGATAGTATTAGATATTTATTTAGATTATTAGAGAATCTGATTTAAAATAGGAGAAAGAATCATTTATGCTTTATGACTGAAGCAACCACTAACAGATTAATTTACTGCCTTATCATTTCATTTCAAGTCCTCATATCCTTATATCATGCAAAAGGAGAAATAGGAGTGTCCTAACTCTCTGCTCTGTGCAAGTCATTATTTTATAAGGAGTTAATAACTTAACTGTGCTTTCTCTGTGTAAGTTAATAATTTTATATTGGGCTCAGTAAACTCTGAGGTCAAAGGCCAAATTATTGCTCTTTATTATTTGTACTACAGTAATGCCTAGAGACCCCAACAGGAAATGCAGCCCTATTATGCACAGAAGACCTAAAAACTTACAGTCTAACTGGATAAAACAGCCAAAGTTTGGGGGAAAAAAGAATTATTATCAAAATCCACCCCAACCGTCATTGTACAGATGAGGAACTGAATCACAAGGATCTTAAAGCAAAATACTTAAGCACTTTCGTAAGTCCATCCATACTTAGAAAATACTTAAGCATCTCCTTACGTTCCATTCTATGAATTGAACACGCATTTAAAATTAAGTTTGTATTGAGATGTTTGGTTAAATTGTGGAGTAAATTAATTGCCCAGGGTCACATACGAAGTCTGTGAAAAAAGCCAATAATTGAACTCAGATATCTTGACTTCCAGTCCTTAATCCAGTGGTTCTCAACCACTGTGTCAGGACACATTACTGTGTCAACTCACTGTGGCAAGTGTGTCATGCGGAGCTGGGGAGATGGATAGATTTGGCCTATAAGGAGTGGGCTGCTGTGTCCTGTAGAGTCACAATATGATGCCAACTGTGTCACAAGCCACAAAAAGTTGAGAACTACTATCTTAATCAATACACTCCTCTCCTATTTTCTTGGATGAGGTTCTTACTGAAATGACAGAAAGCACTTTCATGTTATTAATTGTTAAATACAAATACTTTATTACTACTGCTCTTACTATTATTTTAGGAAATATTTAGTGAGTAAACATTTAAGACACAGTTTGTTTTCTCATCTGATTTAAATAAACCATGCTTGCTTGGGGAATATTGGGGCTGGTCTTAAGAGCTTTGAGCTCTATTCATGAAAAATGCTATAGAAGAGCTAGGTATCATTATTTATGATGATGATTTTAGGGGAAGTCTTGAGTCAAAGTGCATGGCTCTGCACAGTCCCATCACTGAAAGCCAAGGTAGAGGTGTGAATTGGTAACTGTGCAGCATCTCCAGAGTGTGATTGGCTAAGATCCTTGCACTTCAGTGTAACAGTCATTAATCCCTATGTTATTGCTGAAAAAAGGAACATAACTATGTTGCCATGACAACAATGAAGCACCTTAATAATTAAAAGAGCAATTAGCTGGATTATTGAAAAGTGGTGACTCAGAACATTCATTAGATACTGTGTAATTAGAGCATTGGCTTAGTAGAGTAAAAGTGCGACTGAGCTTTGGTTCCCACTGAGAGCAATCTTACAGATGCACTGTTTTATTCAGTGATGCTTAGAAGCAATGGCTAGTTTCATTGGAGGATGTTATGGGGGGGGAGGGGAGAAGCAGTGTGTAAATGTCTTGAATTTTGAAATAAATCCAGTAATTTAGAAATTACATTTTTCAAAAAAAGTTACCAACTGTTTTTATAGATGCAACCTGAGATTATTATACATTCAAGAGAGCTGAGAACATTTATTTAATGTTACCAGATTGCTTACTTTGTTCATCTGACAGCACTTTGTTGCACAGTTTCCCCTGCATACTGAGATTATCCTGTTCTTTGTGTAGGTTTCTTCATACCAAAGGGAGGAAAAAGTATTTTTTAAACATAATGTATGACTGTAAAACCCCTAAAATCTACAGGCAAACTCAAGGATATTTATAATAGCTGAACCTATATTTAACTTATTTTTAAAATTTTATTAGAGTTTGTTTTGTGGGTTTCTCTCTGATGCAAAAACATGTGCCAGCACTGGAAATAGGTATTTTGATGCCCAGGGTATGCCTAGAGCAGGCAGCATGGAACGCGCCCTCAAATCATGTGGGAAAATGGAGCCACTCAATACGCACTCTGAGCAAAGCCCTGATTGCCCCATCCTAGTTGGGCCCTGAATTGTGTTTTATTAGTCTAAATTTCAGGTTTGAAATACCTGGATTTCCTGTAACCAGTTCAAATCCAGATTATGGCTGTGTTGACAGGGCTGTTCCCTTCACTCAATACCACTATCGTACCCAAAAGGAAAAATGTTCTTGTTAATTATTTAATGGCTACAGATTGTCCCCTTGGTGCAGCTCTCAATGGATACACAGCAGTTTTGTGCATTGTGCATTTTGCAGCCTCTCCCATACAGCATAAATAAGAATATTTTCCATGAAATTAGTCATGATGGTTTTGAAATGGACAATTTGCATTCCTGATTTAAAGAAATAAACATACAGCTGTGAGTCCTTTCAGTTTCAGTATGCTGCACAGTTGAGGAGCTAAGCAATAATGTACATTTACATCTGGCATTAATAAGTAATAGGCTAAAGAGAGGAAATTTTGGCAATTAAATGGATCCTTAATGGCAGCTAAGTATAAGTGTATCAGAGGATCAGTCTGTGAGTTTGCTACAGCACCACTTAGGAAGGTACTAATATTTTAGAAAATATTTGTATTGATAGAAAAATAAAATGGACATTTAGGTTATACTGAATTCTGCACCAGATTAAATACCATTTATACTACTGTAAACCATATAACGGGCCAGATCCTGCTCTTCTTCAAGGCAATGCATTTCCACTGTTGTTATAGACATCATGGAGCCTTATATATTATTAAAGTACTATACTGCAATCCAAATTATGAGGTATTAAATTAATTTATTTTGGTATCATTAAGTGAATTCTTCTGATGCACTGTTGAGTTAATAGGAAAGCAGCAAAAATAGAACATAAAAATATCTAAAAAAAGCTTTAAATTGTGGAACAACTGGAATTAATGCTGCAATACCAGTGGAGAAACCAACTGTAACCTCAATCCTGTAAAGATTTAATCGTATGTATAAGTTTTTGCAGGATCAAGGTCTATATTGGTAAAATAGTATTCTTTCACCTGCAGCCTAGTACCTTATTGACTTTTCAGCTATCACAGGTTGAGAAGTGCTAAGATTGGTAAATAATTAGAAGGGAAACCTACAAGGAATGCCCAAGAGTTACAGGAAGCGTTGTTGATGGGTGATGGGTTGTGCTTTTTCCTGTGAAACAGCACTCTACTAATGCAGCTATGTGTCAGTGTTACTAATTTATGAGATATAAAGCTGAATTCCTGATCTCTTCTGATGATTTTAAAAAAAAGTCAGATGGTACTAACCATCCAAACAAAGATAAAAATTTACAGTGATGCTTTAGCCTTACTGAAGTTTGAGGAGTCCTATAATTCCTATTGCAGTTTCATGTGTGCATTTTTCAAAACAAGGCATGTATTGTATTGGAAGGAAATTGGGTGTCCTTTGAGTTAAGTTTCATTTTCACACAAAGTGATGTTGTATGATGTTAATGGTAATTTTTATTTCAAGATTGGTTTTCCCCAAGTGTTACAATAATCTTTGTTTTGAAGTCTACGTTTTGATTTCCTTAGAACTTTGGTTTGCATTTTTCTTTGAGAAAAATGCATACATTTTCATGGAGATAATCAAGCCTAATTTTTTGTGTATGCAGGCACAATTCTTTCAGGAGGCACTTGCCGAGGCAGATGCAAGTGTCCAGTGTTGATTTTAACATGGGGACAGATCCAGTTTTACAAAGGGGAGAGACAACAACCAGCATCGGGAGAATAAAACCAGAACTCTATAAACAGAAGTCTGTTGATTCAGAAGGCAAGCAAGAAGATGTGCAAATCTGTGGGAAACTTAACTTTACTCTCCGATATGATTATGAAAATGAACTCCTTGTTGTTACCATTGTCAAAGCCTTAGATCTACCTGCAAAAGACTTCACAGGAACATCAGACCCCTATGTTAAGATTTACCTTCTTCCAGACAGGAAAAAGAAGTTTCAGACACGGGTTCACAGAAAGACTTTAAATCCTGTCTTTGATGAAACCTTTCAGTTTCCTGTAGCCTATGATCAGCTCAGCAACAGGAAATTACATTTCAGTGTATATGATTTTGACAGATTTTCTAGACATGACATGATTGGGGAAGTTATTCTTGATAACTTTTTTGAAGTCTCTGATCTCTCCAGGGAAGCCTCTGTGTGGAAAGACATCCACTGTGCCACCACAGTAAGTAATGCATCCCAAAAGTGTTCACATTGATGATATTTTTGTTTCTGCTTTGTACTTTATGGCAAGTGTATACTGTCTATCAGCACAGACTGAAAAAAAAAAAGAGTTATCAGTCATTTCCTTTGAGCATAGAAAATAAGATGCTGAGAAGCCAGGAAATGTAATTAAAAAAAGAACCTTTTCTGGGAGCATACAGTTACCCTCATCATGGCACACTATAAAATGGAAATTATGTTTCTTAATTAAATCAGATAGCCCTACGTATCACCGTTTAATGGAAACAGTTAATATTTTCCTGTTAGCAAAACATATGTACATTTCCACATTGTCCTTCAAAATGTTCATGTACTAACATGCCATGAAATCACCATGGTTGTAGTAACAGCCTTTCACATGTTAGAATCTAAAAATGAAAAGAGAGGATGTTAAGACAGTCCAGTGTCTAAAATGATTCCTCACAGCTGTCCCATGCACATAGTTCTCTATATGAAATATCTACTTACTCTTAGTTGCTAATCTCTGCTGTAGACATTCATTTTGATGGAGACCTAAAAGACATATGGAGACAGAGTTCGGAAACAAAATTGATTTATTGTTTCAAGTGAGAATTGTATCCTGTAGAATTTATCTGCAAACAGTAGCAAACAGGTGACATGCAGCAACTACTAGGAAACACTATCTCCCAACTTTATCTTTACCAGTCAGAAAGCCAAACTTATCTTTTTCCATCTAGAATCCATAGGTAGTCTCAGAAAACACATCAGTTCGGTTTTCTCTGAAATACTACACTGTTCATAAGATACCTTCCTATTACTTTCTTGTACTAACTGGAATATCTAAGTCACTCTGAGCCGTATGCTTTCATTGTGCTTTTTCAATAATGAGGTGGGCTGCTGTCAGTATTTTAGTCAAGATTTACTGAGACTAGGAGACAAAATAGAAGCACGGTTGCTCCCTCACAGGTGGGAGCTCTATACCATCCTCTATGTTTTCCACCTTTCTCTCAGAAGACTCACACCCTTACCTTTTCTATGTCTCCTATTTATTATTTTTCTCCTCCCTTTCCACATTGCTGGTTTTGGCTCCCTCCTCCTTTCTCTGACCTCTTTTTAGTCCCCTTTCTTTCACATACACCCTTGTTTCTCTATTCTCATTTTTGTCCCTTTACCCACTTTTGTTTTCACCTGCCTGGTCTCTCCCCTAGATTCCTTCCACCACATTTTTCTTTTACCCTCCTTCGTCTTTTCACTTTTCTCCTCATTTGTGTCCCCTTTACCTGGTTTCCCCATTTCCAGTTGGACTTTTATTTATTTTGCACCTTTCTGTGCTCATGGCTTCATTTTAGTCTCTCTTCATGCTGCCTGACATCTCCATAGTAGTCATCTGCTGCTGTCTCTCTTCTGCAGTGGCAGCTAATAATGGCATCATGGCCAGGTCTACACTGGCCACAGAATTTGGCAGTAGTCAAAGGGAGATATGCAAGCTACGTAAAATAACTTGCATATCTCTCTTCAACTACCTAATGCCTGCTTATTGCAGCGTCTCCACTGAACTAAGTTGAATGAAAATGTCCTCCCTTTGACTTAGTGCTACTCTTCTTGAGGGGGTGAACTTCCTGTGCCAATTTCTGAATCTACTGAGTGGGTTTTCACTGACCACTCAATCGAACCAGAAATATTGAAATGATGGCAGCAAATTTGCTGCCATCAGTTTAGACAGTCATCCTGTTGCTGTTGCACTTAGTGAAACACTATGTTGCTCTACAGAGCAGTGCAAGAGCACTGACTCACAACTATATGTACCATTAAGTATCAGCATCTGATGCACTGGACTGGAACAACTATCCTGCTGCCTCCACTGTTGTCTCTGGAATCAACCATGGTTGCTATGTTCTGTAAGCTTCAAAGGTTCATAAATAACATTTAAAATATTTCTTGACTAAATATGAAATTTTTTTACCTTCTTATTCCTCTTGAGCACATTATTTTATTCATAGAAGACCATTTATGAAGGTCACCCTGTTTCATACTGATGATAATGCTTTGCACTGATACAGCACCTTTCCTCCAAGGATCTTGAAAGGTTTATCAATCAATCACTAGTTGTACATGTTTAGGATGGTTTGTTCTGTTGACTCCATCTTCTGTACAATAACCAGTGCAGTAAAAAAATAAAAGATTTAAATAATAACCCATATGCATTTTAATTATTTCCTCTAAACAAAATGATTAGCTTGACTAAAAGTCTAAGCCAAGAGCTGGGATATTGTGGTGAGCTCATGCAATTTTCTTAGAGACATGGATTGGCTGAGTTACAGACTACAGGCTATTGGCACAGGCCACAGCAAACATGCCTCCTCTCTAATGTGGGCAGACAACTTCTCTTTCCTATCCCCTGGCAAGCCGAAGCTGGGAGATGGGCCAGAAACACCCTCCCCTTTGCTCTTTCCACCCTCGGGATAGGAATATCTGAAATGGTGGAAATGGGTACTTCTAGCTGGTGTTTAGCCTGGTGGTAGTGGTTGGAGATTCTAGCTAAGGCTACAGCTGAGTGGTGATGATATGAGCAAGATACAGCCATCTATTTTCTTTCTAATTATAGGTCTGGTACCAATGCGTCTGACAAGTTAATCGTCTTCCAAAATATTTCTCTCGCATGGCAAGTCTGTGAAACAGTGGACTTTAAACATCAAAAGGAGGGATGAGCCTCTGGTTAGGGAGCTAGCTTTGGTAGAGCTATAACCAAGGGAGGGTGAACAGGACAGTCACCCAGAATACAAAGCCACAGGGATGGCAAAAAGAAGTGGAAAAATTACCCAAAAATCCTGGGGAGGGAGTGAAAATATGCTTGTTCACCTTACACACTAAAGCGCCTGCTTACGTGCTGAGTCTCAGACCCCAGTTCAATTCCCTGCAAGCTCTTTGGATGATGATGGGCTTAATCTGTTGATCTGCCTCAGTTCCTCATTCTGCAAAATACATGTGATCATATGGCACAGAAGTGTTGCGAGGATACATGCATTAAAGATTGTGAGGTACAGATACTGTTGTAATGGGGGTCATTTGAATGCCTAACAGTATGTCTACACTGCAATTAAGTCACCATGGCTGGCTCAAGTCAGTTACCTTGGCCTTATCGGGTTCAGGCTACTTCACATAAAATTGTAGCATAGACATTCATGCTATGGGCTCTGGGACTCTGAAGAGGGGGAATAGTCTCAAAGCTTGAGCTCCAGCGCCAAGTTGAATGTCTACACTGCATTTTTACAGCCCCAGCTCGAGTCAGTTATCACACATCAGATGCAGGCTTTTAACTGCACTGTAGAAATTACCACAGATGATAAACAATCAGGAGCGTCACCTCACTAATACATTTGTTTTATTATATTAGATGTGTGAAGTTAGTCACACAAGTGGTAAACAAAAAACAGCTGGTTTCCTCTTCTGGCTAAGTCTAAAAGGCCATTTGAGCCCCACACTGCTGCTGAATTCACAAGCAAATCAGACTAAGTAGAGAAAACATCAGACTACAATATCTAAATAATCCAACATCATCTTCTTCAATGTGGAAACAGAAAATACTCATGATGTCAGCAGAGAATGGGACTCAAATGATCTTTAAACCATAAGTGGAATGACAGCTTTGGCATGTATATTAGCATCACTTTAAGGTTCCAGTGAACATTGTGAACTTAAAACTGTACTATTTCTTTTGGAAATCCCAGTTTTCCATTGATGTAGGCCTTGATCCAGCAAGCACTTCAGCACCTACTTAACTTTAACTGCTTTGACTGCTTTAAGTGCTTAGCTGAACTCAAACTCTCTGTTGCTGCTGTTCAATTATTATTGCTTTTCATGGATTTTGAGAGATCTTACATTTAAATATTCACTGGTCCTTTAGACCAGACAAAAATACAAACCTTTTACTAAGCTTGTTGGGCTTCTTTTTGAGAAGACTAGAATGCCATATCAAATGGTGCTCCTAGGAGAGACACACTAATATGCATGTGGCTGAAAATTATTGCTGTTCTTGGCTTCTGACATTAGTACAACACTCCTCAGCACTGAGAGAGAGAGAGTCACCTAATTACAGTGCTTAGTTTACTGTGTTAGTATCCTGGTTGATGTTAATGTACTCCCAATTTACAATTTTGCATCATAAGTGTGCAGTTTAGGAAGGAACAGCTGTGTTCTGAACTTCATTCATTCAGCAAGGAGATTATACCTATAAGCACAACTTTACATACAGTATTGTACTTGTATGAAGATCCTCTTTCTTAAGTGTCTGAAATATTTTTTATAAGCCACTACTAGTGAACACGTGAAATTAAAATAACTTACAGTTATGTATAACCATACTGGGACTTTATAGACTTACTGAATCTGAATTATTAACAACAGTTGTTCAGTAGTTGCCTGTGTTATTTTTACCAGTAAAATAAAAATACACTATACAAATCATCAACATATACAGTCTGGAATGTGCTACCAAAATCTTGTGTTTTCAATTGTTCTGGAGTTTATTTTAGGTATTTTATATTTATGAAAATCAGGTTAGTTACAATGATTCCCACTACTTAATTTGCAGAAACTGTTGGGCTGAGGTGTCAATTTTGCACTGGGTTAAGCAATGCTTAAGTGGATGAGCTGGGAAATGTATGCTGTTAGAATCTATTGAGAAGTCTAGTGACGCCAATGCTAAAATGCCAAAAGGCTTTGGATTAGGCCAGTAGAGTCCATAAGATTTGAGTCATGAGAAGTACATGCTCAAGCTGACTCAGCAGACAATGAGCACAAACTTTGCATCCTGAACAGATTGGTTTTGCTTATGCACTGTTCTGCTTCCTGTTACTATTATGAATGTAAAATGAGAAAAGCAATGTTTGGGTAAGAGAACATGCTTTAATGCAGATGTATTTACACCACAAGCTGGCCTTCCCATATTAGTAATGAGCAGATAATTTTAAAAATTGAATAACTGGAACTGGAATAAGGACACTACTCAGCTCATACAACTCCAAAGCTTAAAGAATGAGTCACCACCCATAGCCACATTATTCTGATGCTCCCCCATTACCCCAATCTCACCAATGTTTTGACCTGTTTTGCTTCTTTTGTGGGATTTACTACTGCTGGCCCAAGGGTCTGGACATGCTTTCCCATATGTAGAATACATGCCTAGAGATCTGACACTGTAGGTTACAGGAAGCCAGCCCTATGTCTGGATCTGGAGATTGGTGCAATGCTCACCTAATACAGAGTTAGTGATATCTCCTCAGACTTTCATGCCCTCCTAGGACCATCTCCTTTCTTGCATTCAATAGCCAAATATTCATGTCCTCTTCTGCAAGTAGAGTAAAGCTCAGCATTCTCCTAGTCCCTTATTCCATTGAGTTCACTAGGATCAGGATTCACCCTCTTTAATTTTATCAAACTCCTTCTGCTCCAAGAGAATGGAATGTATTCATCTTCAATTAATCTGAATGTTGTTTTCCTGTCTCACTGTGTAGTTCAGCTTATTGCCTCTCATGATCCCCCAACTACTATGGACATATTCATTTGAGAAAAGATAATGTGTAAGTTGGAATCTTTAACCGGTCACAGAAATTTTATAACAAATATCTAAGTAACAATGTGTTATGTAAGTTCATTTTTTAATTCTTGCATTAATTACAGTACAGAAACTATTGATTCTATTATTTCATTTTATCTTGCAATACACAATAGAAAGTAGCTATATACAACATTGATACCTAGGTAATGTTTACTAGGCATAGAAAACTCAGGTTTTTGTATTTATTAAATAAAAACTATAAAGAATTCAATGCATTTTGCAAGCATAAGATTTTTACTAATAGGTACATATAACTCTCAGATTAGAGATGGAAGATTTCAAAAGTGTTGTTATGTTTTTAGTATGTCCAATTATATCAGAATATACAATTTCAGTTATATTAATATATACAATTTGATAGAAAAAATAAAATGTGCTGAGAGTTTAAATTATGGCCCTATTCAGACTAATAATATATTCTTGGACTCCTTATGAGAAACTGCAGATATATGGAAGTTCAAAGCAGGGGAGTATGGTTTTGATAGAGTTTATATAATATATTAGACTTCCTTACAACGTGCAAATATATTGCCAGTCCTTTTGCAAGACACATTTCACTCAATCCATTGTAACAGGGTTCAAGAAAATGAAATCAGTATGCACACAGAACACACTCATTGTATCTACTGAATATAAAAAATGAAACACCGCGAATAAATAGATGAATCCTTCCAGTTGCACTTTAATAGTTTTTAATATAAAGGTCTATACGCAGAACCTCAGATAAAAAAAGTCTACTTTGTCTCCAATTAGAATTTGGCATACAAAGTCCTTGCAGAGCTGATCTGATATATTTCTATATCTGTGATCGTTTTTCAGAAAAAGTATTTTCACAATCTTTCATCATCTGACACTGTCAACATCTGAATCAGGTGCCACATTAGATAGCTGATATTTTTCATATTTACATTAAAGTAGGACCCAAAGGACTCCATGAGGATGGGCACCTCTCTGTACTGAGTGCAGATATAAGTACAGATAAAATCTCTGCTTTGTATTTATATAAATGCAAAGTCTATTCAATCTTTCTGTACCTCTTTACATTTGGATACTAGATTACCAACATCCAAAGGGGCAGCCGTGTTAGTCTTGTTCAGTAAAACAAGCAAGGAGTCCTGTGGCACTTAAAAGACTAACAAATATATTTATTGCATCTTCAAAGCATCTGACAAAGTGGGAGTTTCTTCCATGAAAGTTCATGCAATAAATATATTTGCTAGACTACCAACAGAGAGAGTTCCAAAGGGGCAGCTGTGTTAGTCTAGCTCAGCAAAAGAGGCAAGGAGTCCTGTGGTACTTAAAGAGTAACAAATTTATTTTTCACATGAGCTTTTGATAAATAAATTTGTTAGCCAACAGGTAGAGGTGTGCTATATATCTTGTTACAAGACTTGGAACAAGATACTTTTGACTCCTAGTTCAAACTACAACAATGATCCTTCTGTTCTTGGATAAGTCACCGACACTTCTGTATCAAAATTTCCCCACCATAAATTGGAGATCATAAAATAAAAAATATGCATCCTTATAGACCAGGGGCATAACTAGCCCCTGTTTTCTGACTGGTCCCCTTACTCTTCAAGGTGGGCCTGGCCAGTCCTGCTTTTGGTCACATGACCAGAAGCCTCCTGCCGATGCTCCAGTTGCCTAGCAACTGGAGCATCAGGTGGAGGAGGGAGGGGGAGAGGAAGCCTGGCCCCTGCCATGGGGACAGAACTGTGGGTCGAGAAGTAGCCACCTCAGCCCGTCTGCCTGGTCCTGCTCCTCCACCTACAGCACTGCTGCTCATGGCTGCCCACTGCCATGATGAGTGGGCCTGCTGGCCAACCGAATGAGCACTCCCCACCTGGGCCCACCCATAGCTAACTCCCCTGTTATAGACACAATAGTGCAAATGAGGGTTAAAACCAGGAGCTAAGATACATTTCTCACAGCAGTGATATGAGACTAAATATTGTTTGTAAAACACTTTGAAGATGAATAAGTGCAAAATATTATTGAATAGGGTGCAGGTGTTGGGATACCATTTCTTTAAAAAAAAATTAAGCATTCAGATTTACTTCTCTCTAGATCCATTCAGTCTTCAGATGCTGTCCTCGTAGTTATGGACAAAGGCTGATGGGGCAGACTGATGTTGTCTGAGCTATTAGCAGATTTTAATACCAGCAATTACTGCCTTCAGGGCAAACTGCAAGATCCAACTCCTTGGCCTAGCTTCCCAGAATAGCACTAATCTCCCAATAGAATAACTAAGTCAATAGATGATACCAAGAAGGAAGAAAGGAATAAAATTTATGTGCATGAGATAACGGGAGGGAAAAAAAACCCACAACATGTGGAAGTGATGTTTTGAAAAGAATAAATGCTAGCAAAAGTCAGTAAGATTAATGCTCTTGTCTCCCTGTGGCATTTTTGAAAAGCCGATCCTGGGGCTTCATGTAATGTTTATAAGGTACTCATATCCCACAATGATGGGCTTATAATACACAAGCAGGCAAACAGTTGGTCACTTTGGGTCCTATATAGTCTTTTCTTGAGATAACAGTGGTTCCTCTAGAGCAGTTATGATTTTTGTAACAGAATTCTCAGAGCAGTTCTCTCTGGCTCTTGGAGGTCAACACCTGTCTTCTCTTTGATTTCCACCCAACCCACAACATAATCTCATTTGTCAACATGTTCTGTTTAGTCCCTGATTGAATATTTGAATCTACATTCTGTATATTAAGAATCATTCAGACATTTTTTGGTGGAAAGTGGGAACATTCGAAGGTCTCTACTGAGCAGAAAACACATCTTTTTTTAGTGCTTTTTGTCATTTCAAATTATCTGAGGACCTGATTCTGCCAACCTTCTGCTGAAATTAATGGAAGTATTCCAGAGTAAGAATACTAGTTAATGTGAGTAAAAGCAGCAGAATAGGGTCCTAAGTAATTCTGATTTTCAAAGTATTATCTTAAAATGTAATACTTAGAAATTGTGTATTAGAGCTAATTGCTGCTCCTAGAGTATACTGTATATGAGGGAGATGAGGATGTTGCAGGTATTTTTAATGTCATCTTGTGAAACTGAAAAAGTGACCACTATTTAATAAAATTACAGATTAAATTAGATTCATTTGAAAAGTAGTGAACTAAAGAGAGATGATAATGAAGGTGTATAAAATGGTTTGTTAAAAATCTAGATAATGGGATATAAAAGTAGAAAAATGCTGCCCACAAATATTTTTACTATTTGATTGTCACATACTATCCAGAATTTTAAAAAAAACATTTATATTATAGTTAATGGGAACATCCTGGTAAAGTGACTAAATTCTAAGTATTAATAGCCTAAATAGTTATTCATTCCTTTGGTTCTCATTTTAATCATCTGAATGGTATTAATGTTATTAACAATATTCTTGGGAATGTCCACTGTAATTCACTATTAAATAAATGGAAAATAAATTTACTATTGGCAATTAATCACCAATTAGCATGAGTAAAAGGACATAAAGTTCCAAGCCCTTGTAACATGTACCAAGCCCATGGCAACAGTTAACTGTGAAAGGCTGCTGTTGGAGTTTATTTGAATTAGCTAGGAAGCCTGAAAAAACAGAGAGGGAATAACTCTGTGACAACACAGTAACTTGCTGTAGTCATGATCAGAAAAATGATCAGGTAAAAATGACACCTTCTTTCTTCACAGATCAGCTCCCTACTTCCTTTTTCTTCTTGTTAGCACCATAGAACCTACTAAACTATTAGGAATTGAGACTGAATTTGTCCCAGCTCTCCTATCAACAGAATTACTAGATTCTTATTTCAGTATGTCTCCCTGGAGGCATATAGGCTTTGGGTTACCTCATTTGAGTTAGTGTTACTGGTGATGGCATCAGATTAGGAATGAACATTGCTTAAGCCCCAGTTGATCTTGCAGGGCTTGCAACTATAGTTGTATGTTTTTAATTGTGTACTGAACAAATTTGATACGGAAACATCAGGAACAACTGGGGAAACCTGTAAGTCTGTGTCTGAGTGGGAAACAGTGATGCTTTATTCAGCAACTAAAGTCTTAAGGGCCCCATCATGGCCCATCCTGTGCACTGCAAGGGGGTATGAGATGCCTTCTTACGTCTTTGCACTGGTTACCTGCATCATACACAACAGAGGGGTGCAGCATCTACAGACTTGCTCCTATCCCTCCCTCATAAGTGCATAGAGATGGAGAATGGGCAGAACTTCAGCTCTTACCAGTGGGCCAGACAACAATGGTTAAAACAAGATGGTGATAGTCTTTCCTCTGATTTCCGTGGCCCCTGGATCAGGCCCTCAGGGCTCAATCCTAAGAGGCAATGAGCATGCAAAACTCCCATTGAACCTAACAGGAATTTTACATGTTGAGTATCATTAGGATTGGTCATGGTGGTCCTTAAGTGAAGGATGAGAATTTAATGTTGTCTAAGGAGTCTATATTCTCTAGCTAAATAATATAGTTATTATGAATAATTGACACCTTTATCTGACATCTATTTCTTCTGTTTTTGTATTTCTTTCTTGCCTCACCATGACAAAAATGTATTAGCAAGTCATTTAAACCAGGAGCAGTAAAAATACATGTAAGCTGGTATAGAGCTTACTACTATATCAGTTCCATGATTCTGTACAACGGCTTGCGTTCACAGGAGGGAAACAAATGGATAAAAGATACTCAAGAACAAGTGACCAGTCTATTGTTACTGTGCTGAGTGTTGCACTTATTTTTACAAGGCAGCACTACAAGTTTTTGGGAGTCAATCATTATGAACAGTGTGGATCTGAAAGTAAAGCAATATTTGTCAGTAAGTATAGCTCTTCACTGAAACCTTAATTTAATTGAAGAGGACAAAAAACTCATGCCATGCTAATAAAATTTAGTGAACTTCTCTGGAGCTGCCTAAAAAAGGGGGGGGATGGACCCTGTAGCAATTATGAATTTAAAAAATCAAGTAAAACGTTAAATATAAATGACTGCTTCTAAAATAAACTCTGGCAACTTTAATTCTTGATATTATCATTAAATAAATACTTATCTGATTAACTTTGTACTGGAACTCTTTGTACTTGTATCTCGAGTAAAAGGTCATACAAACATGTGTGTTGGAGATCCAAAAGTGAATTTGGCAGACAATCTGCACCTTGTCTTTGTGAAATCTGCTAGTATTGAGATACTCTTGATAGTTGGCTGAGGTAAAACCTAGTTAACTGGCATAACACAAAGTTATATAGGGCAAAATTTTCAGAAAAAAAAGCGACTAAGGTGTCTATTCATAGTTAATGGGACTTTGACTAAATCATTTAGGCATCTTTGAAAATGTTTCCCATGGGGATCCAAACTATGTGAAAAAATACTATGGGGGTGGTTAAAATATACAAGCTACGCCTACACTTATGTACATCCCCACATGTTAGCCCAAGTACTACTAATATATGGAATTCATCCTTGTGCCAAATGTTTATGTATGTAGTGCTGGACACAGGTATACACATTGTACAGGTGTATATGTGCATTTTTGCTGCCCCTTTTGGTGCATAATGGTAGTAATACCATTTGCTGGGGTGGTATCCCAGAGACCTGTGTGTCATAGAAGACACTATGGGCACGTCTACACAGACCATTTTATTTCGAAATCGGTCCTTTCGAAAGGACCGATTTCAAAATAAAACCTTTATTTCGAAAGGGCTCCTTTCAAAATAAGGGAAACCGCGGGATCAAAAAGACCGTTATTTCGAAATGGACGTTTCGAAATAACGCCAATGGATCCGCTGTTTCGAACCATTGTTTCGAAACAACAGTGTTGTTTCGAAACAACGGGTCAAACGCCGTTATTTCAAAACTCGTTTCGGGGGGGTAGGTTTTACTTTTTCGGGACAACGATCCTTATTTCGAAAGGACAAGGTCCGTCCTTTCGAAATAAGGGAACGTCGTGTAGACCAAATCATTTTTATTTCAAAATAACTAGTGTTATTTCGAAATAAAAGTGCTGTGTAGACGTGCCCTATGGGAACCACTTGGCTTTGTGTTGCTGGTACTATGTGCCAACTTTACACATTTGGTTGTGGCAACTCTCACTCACCTCTCTTTTGGAAACTGTATGGAAGACATAGATCCAAGCCCATGTCAAAGTAGTTCTGTTCCTTCTACTGTTCCCAAGATAAATGTTCACATGGATTCATTCACAGATACTGGGTGGAATTGGCTGGAAATAGTTGAGATGCTGAAGACACGTAATTGAGAGAGTGAATGAAAATCCACTACATCCCATGGAACAGATATGTTGAAGTCTATAATTGCAGTGGCATGCCTGTTGCTTGACTGCCTCTTCTGGTCCTGGAAATCAGCACAATATCATGGTGCCACATAATCTTGGAAATCTGGAAGGACAATCAGTGATGGCAAAACTTGAAAATGAGGAAGCAAACCTTCATGGAGTTGTGTGAGGAACTTCCACCAATTCTCCAGTGCTGCACTACTCTGTTTCAGAAACCCACACCAGTACAGAAGCAGGTGACTATTGCCTTTTGGAAGCTGGCAACATTTGACAGCTACCAGTCAGCTGCCAGCTAGTTTGAAGTTGGGAAACCAACTCTTAGGGAGGTTTCAAAGGAGGAGCCGTGGCAGTCTTGTTCAGGAGACCAAACAATGAGTCTAATGGCACTTTTAAAGACTATCAAGTTTCTTTATCACATGAGCTTTCATGGGAGAAAATGCGGTGGGATTTTCTTCCACAAAAGCTCATGCGACAAATAAAGTTGCTAGTTTCTGTCAGTGCTACTAGACTCCTTGTTTGTTTCTCAGGGAGGTGGTTCTATAGATTTACCAGGTAATCCATACTGAGATTTACCCACAAGTGGTTGCTGTAACTGAGGTCCCTAAAATTATAGCTGGGTTTCAAAGGAAGAGATTTCTGAACTATGCAGGGACCATCGACGGAATGAACATCCCAATATTGTCCCACTCAAAAGGGGCAAATGAATATATGAACCAAAATGTTACAAGCCAATTTAGTGTATCCACAGCTTAAGGTACCACAGTTGTTGGTGCATGAACACCAGTACCAGAGACATAGGAAAAGTTCATGATGCCAGGGTTTTCAGGGGAATCAGGATTATATTGCAGAAGAAAGAAGGACTTGTATTCCTCAGAAATGACTTGGTTATTTATGGTGTTTCTGTTCTGAAATTTATTTTGGGGCACCCCACATACTGACTCCTAGCTGGGCTCATGAAGCCTTATCCCAGTGTTACTAACAAAGAAAAACGGACTTCAGGTACAGACTGACTAGCCACAGAATGGTAGTGGATTGTGTGTTTGGGTGACTAAAAAGCTGTTGGTGTTACTGGTGGACCCGTCTAGATGCCAATGTATCCTCCACATTTTGCATAACTCAGGTCTGTGATAAAGAGGACAAAGGGGGCAAGGGTCTGATCTGCTTTTCGAAGGCTGTACAAGCAGCCAGATCATAACTATGTACACACAGCTGTTCTTGGAAGGTAAGGGAAATTTGTGGTGCTATGTGCCTGAATACAATGGAACAGTGGGGAACCAGAACATAACGTTGGACTCTGCCGAGGGACACTACAGTACTTCTGTGAAAGCTCAATACAGCATTGCTATATCGTTATGTTGTGACATACATTGGTGGGTTTTGATCCCAACAGCTGATATTAATGTACTACATGAAAGTAGATTATTATGTGAGCGGTCTTCCACAGGGTCAATACCTTTTGACAATAGTTAGTGTTATACGTTAACAAATCTGCTTAATCATTCTGAAAAACAATTCTGTAAGGTTCTGGGAGGTGTTTTCCACATTCCTTCTTCACTATGCTTTTTTCAGTCAGTGTTTGCAACACTGATCAGCTGCTGTGCGTGAGTGCTCCCATGGGTTGTATACAGTGACTGTTTGCAGTGGGTGGAAGAGGAAAGGTTGTAAAAATCACTGCACAGGGTCAGGTATCTTCAGTGTTAATTTAGCTTTGTTTACATTGGTTGTATTGCCACTTAAATTATTAACTAAACCATAAAGACATTTAAGTAAAGTTCACTAGTTTTCATTCTGGTGCACTGGACAGCAACAGTTTTTTTCAGAGATTTGCTTATTGTCACTGTCATTTGCCATTGGGAGTGGCAGAGAATTCATTTGTCTTTTTATGGCATCACTGAATTAGAGAGTTACAGACCATGTCTACACTGAAAATTCTGCATCAATCCCCATGGATTGATGCAGCGGGATCTATTGAGCAGCCTATGTCGACCCACTCAATCAATCCCAGAAGTGTTCTCCCATCAACACAGTAATTCCACCCCTCTAAGTGGAGTAATGGAGAGCATTGCCAATTGACACAACTGAGTGAAGACAGTGCAGTAAGTCAAAGTAACTAAGCTGATCAGAGATAGGCAATCTGTGTGCTGCAGGATGCATATCTGCTGTCAACTTAACCCCACAGTGTAGACCAAACCATATGCTATGAGTCCTGCTGACCCATCCCAAACTTGTGGGAAACATTCCATTGATGATACTCGGAAAGCAAGGTGCCTGCACAAGTAAAGAGTTAACTTTTATTTAAAAGTTCTATGGGATGCAGAACAAAAGCAGTTCTTAAGAAGAAGTGTGAGTGAACCCAAGACTAGGTCAAATACCCTGTGCAATATGCAAACATTAGTTTGTGCAACTGTCTCCTTGTCCATTTTGACAAGGGAGGAATAGCTGAGGAAAATCATGTGGGGAGAGAGGCCATCTCCTGCATGGAATTTGAAGGCTGAATAAGTTGGCCTACAGGGAGTGGCTGATTCCCCTTGTGTGGTGGTGCATCCTCTGAGGAGTTCTCCTTCGAGGTTTTCTGGGTGCCTGCAAATGATGTTGTGTCAGGAAACCAGAATGCTCCTCCCTACCATGGAGGGGGTAGTGTTGAAACCACCACCTCACAGTACTCTGAGTAGCATGGAGGGAGATGTTGCCTGTTCCCAAACAAGAGCAGTGGCCCTGGAAGCATGTAGGCCTCAAAAACTTTCCACTACCTGTTGTGCTAGTAACCTCATGAGTGTACAATCCTCTTCCCTCTGGGCATACTACCATTCCTTTGGCCTGACTCCAAATCTAGGCACTGGTTCATTGGTGCCTCATCATGCCTAAGAGCCCAATCATCCCATGCTTAAGGAAATCCAAACATTCCTGACTTTTCTTGTGAATGTCAATGTGCCAATTCTCCAGTCTGTCTCTCTCCCTGCTTTTGCCTTCTCTGTGGTGCTGTTCCTGTTCTCCTGGCAGAATGGGTACCCTATTGGCATCAAAACTTTCTACTAAGTCAAATATAAGGGTAGCTTTATATTTCATTTCTCTTTTGAAAGAACCTAAGAACCCCCTCCCCGCCCTACGCACAGATGTACACACAGACAATTGTGCTGCCAAAGGCTGCTATGTGAGTCCTTTTTAAAATCTGAGGAATGCAACTTCTCAGCCTGATTTTGCAGTCTACAACAAAGGAGCAAATGTACATAATGGTAAGGTTCCTCCAGTGCTGTTATTAAAATGTTGCAAGATTTATAGTGCACCAAGGGGCCATTTGGGGTGGGGTTTGTGCCTTTTGGGGGTATGTCACCAGGTAACTGTTTCAAAAGATGGATGTTTAGGCAGTAAAATGAAAGAGAGAGAGATATCTTTCCAGGCATGTGGAAGAGATCTGACTATCTCTGCCAGCACAATGTTTCATCTAAAGGTCACCTCACTACATATTGCTGAGTGGAGAGGTTTGGAGAGCTACAGAGATGCACCATGTACTTTTGCCCTGCCATTGAACCTGGACAGCCAGCTTGAATCTCTTGAAACAACTGCTGAGTTATGCTCATGTAACTGGGAGGCAAGAAGAAATTGAAAGTAGTCTAAGCTTACAAGTGGAGTTACCATGAAAGAGGAACAGAGAGCCCCAAAGAACATCTTCCTCTACCTCCCTTACATCACCAGAAAGTTCAGGCCTGGAGTCCAGCAAACAGTGTTGAAGAGAGACTGAGAAACAGAGTCATGTTGCAAGTGTATTTTCTTTGCTGAGCTTTCAGATTAGCACCTCAAATCTGTCACCTCCCCACGAGTAAGGACATGACACTGTGTGTGTGCTACTAGCAAAGCAGATCCTTCACCTACCCCATCCAACCTGGCTACTGAAGAATGGCTCAGCGCAGGGAGAGGCCAGACACCAGGAACTGGCAACAGTAATGAATATATGCAATGGGCGCAAGGAGAATGGATGACTGTGGCTTTTCTTGGACAATCAAGTAGTTTTCTTCCCTGTCTAGACTAGACAGGCCAGCACCCAAGCTACCAACTGTCCCCACTCGCTTTCAGGCGGCTCCACATTCATAAGGGGAAGAAAGATGGTGTTAGATTGGAGAGATGGTTGGGGATCTGAACAATCATGAATGCCTTTCCTTCACCCAGAACCTCTCAGCTCCCCATCCCAACCCCTCCCCCATTCCTCCCTTCCACTCGGTGCAGCCCAAGGACTGTCAGTGTCACTGCTGGCCAAGAAAGGCACCAACACAGGGTCACAGTGATTGCTTGTTAATAATTTATAATAGATTTCTCTAAAAACATCACAGTGCTTCACAGAATTCCAATGAAATAATTGTTTTATAGTTGTATTTGGCTTGGGAATCATGTCAGGTTGGAGCAGGGAACTGGAGGGGACAGTTTGAGGTATGTATCACTGGAGAAAGATGAAATATTCCTGGGGAATTCAGAGATGTATTCTAAGTTACCAAGTTTAATTTCTGGTTCCTGCTGTGACTTTGACTCTTCCTTCAGGCTCCTTAATGGGGTGGGGGTGGGAATTTCTTAACCAGATCTGCCAGGTAGAGGTGCAGAATCACATGCTTCTCTTCCTCCATGACAGCCAGTGATCCCTCCAGGAATTCCCCCAAGGTCCCTGCTGCCTCATTATCCAGACACGCCATTGTATGGTGAGGCTAATAGAGGTCTTAAGTCATGAATCACTTCTGGCTCTGTGCTTGCAGTCCTGGGCTATGTCTATTTTATTAAGTCAACTTAGAGAGTCCCCATTTGTTTAATTCAACTTTATAAAGGCAACTTAGATGGCTATCCTGCCTTAAATCAACTTCATTAAGTCTACTTTAATGGCCCCATTTTGTTAAGTCAACTTAATAAAGTTGACTTAACCCTTAAAGTTGACTTTAAGGGTGAGAGTTATTAAATCGACTTGAGCAAGTGTAGCGACTCAAGCCTCCAGTGTAGACATACCCCTGGAGAGCAGACAGTCCAGTTCATCAGAGAATAGACATGTATTTCCTGTCCAGAGCAACTGTTTGTCCTCCACCCTTGGTACAGGAACCCAAGAAGTTTCATGAGCTCCCGGGAGTGGGACAGAGTCCAGTGAGTGCTCACCTTCTCCAGCCTCCATGAAATCGCCAGGTGTACAGGAGGTCCGTGCTCCTGCTGACCAGAGTAAGGTTGTGGAGGATGGTGTATTCTGACCACATATTGATCAGCATCTGGGTGTGTTTCAGAGACTGGGCAGCAGCTTTTGGTATGTGTTCTATGGTCCCCTGTGCAGAAAACTGTTCCAAAGCATTCAGGAGAGGTAGCTACTACTACTGGCAAAGAGTGGTCAGGGACCTTTTTGCCTAAGGGTAAGGTAGCAAAAGGTTCAGTGCACTGTGGGGAGGCCCTAGAGGATCACAGGCAACACTTGTGAGCTTGCATGTATCCCTTTCTCCCTTTACACTGCGCTGTAAAATAAGTACTGCATTATCCCAAGCAGAGGTATGTACTTACCCACACTCTCCAGGTGTACTAACTTGCTCACTTTTCACTTGCTTTCAGGAACAAGCTTTAGGGTTTCAGATTTGGACACTAAGGGGGTTGTGATCTAAGAATGCACATGGAACTGTGTAGAGTTGCAAGTGCAGAAGTAGCTATGTAGACACACATCTCATGGCAGTGTGTGTGTATCATTGGTTGGTTCATTAGTGGGGTTTGAATATGGACCTTTCAGCATTAAAAGCATGAGCCTCCATTGCTTGAGCTAAAGCAGTGTTTCTGAACCTTTTTGATATCAGGAACCCAATTCCTATAGTGTGTCAGGGAGGTCTCAGGGACTGATGTCAGTCCATGGGCCAACTCTTGAAAAACACTGAGCTAAAGAACCTTACGTAGTAGCTGATAGCTGTAGTGTGTCAGCTTCTAGAAAGACACAAAACCCCAACCTTTGCTAGTGTCATTTACACATGCATTATTCAAGACCTCAGAATAGGATTTAGGTGTTACACAGGCTTTGTGCTAGTCCTCTACACAAAGATGGATTACATCTGTATAATTACTGACCAGAATATTTGTTATAATAAAGCCTATTAATTTCTTCATTCATGGTAGCTTTCAGGTACCTTAGCAAAACATACATAATTAATACAAATAGGGAAACAAGGCCACACATTGTAACAGAGCTATTAAACATAAATAGAATGGAAACACTAGTAACCTCCATTTCCACATTTACCAAAAAACACTCCTTTCACAAACCAACAGCATATAGTTGCCACCACAATTAAATTAAAAATAGAAAGTCAGGGACATGCTCCAAAGGATATAAAAATTATTTGTATTGAGCCCAGAGAACAAGAGAATACCAAGTCATTGATGGCATTCTGTGCATACCAGTTGTCTCTAGACAACACTATGGTATCACTCCCCAGGAACAGAGGACTTTGAGTTGGGGATCTATGGACTGCCTCAGTGAAACCTTTTATTTTAATTCTGGTACCTTGATTCTACACAGAGGGATACATTATAAATGAGATAGATGAGATTAGATTCTTTGGAATAGTAACTATTCCACTCTACATAAGAACTCATTTGTTGTTTCAAGACATGGAAACGAGTTTCCCTCTGGTACACTGATTCTGTGATGTTTTGTTTAGGCATTTAAGGCTAATTTCAGCCTCCTGCCCCATAGATGCAGTTGAACTGCTCTGAAGGATATATGTGTACACAAGGGTGAAGTTCACTGCTTCTGGGCATAAACACAGCCAGTGGAGATTGGAGAATCCCATGTAAGGGCCCACTGGGCTGTAGTAATCTCTGGGGATGTGCTCTTCAGTCTGAGTAGAAATATTTTTCCCCATCCAGTGGACCAGATATTGGGCAGAGAATTTTGGTCTTTTTTACTAATAGTAAGATTCTGAAGCACACTCATTATACAATAGGTGGTCCATGCATACATCAGAGCAGAAATGTCAGTATAATTGGTGAAAATACCTGAGCAGTTAGAATACAGTAGAAGCCTATTTATCAGATCTATTTGGGACCAGGACAAGACTGTGCAATCCAAAATTCAGATAATCAGGAGAAGGGGCAGAGCTTTGTATTTGTTATGTTAAGATGCAGAGATGCGTTTCAAAGAAATACATAGATATAGGCCCCTTCTACAACATATACATACCACTACATCTTGTAAAGGGTACAATTTTGTTAAAAATGCAGAAATGACCAAGTCAAACATTAAGACAGTCTCTTTCTTTACAGTGTACACAAACCATTGCCAGTAAGCACTACTCATTTTTAAAAATTCAGAAATGATCATTTTAAGTTCCAACAACAGTCATACTAATGGTTACTTACAACTATATGTACATATCAAATTAAAATACAGTACTGTATACAACACAGTTGTGGTTACAACAGCAATGATGTTTTAATGACTAGAAAACATCTGACCATTTGCATTGTTTTAGATTGTTTCATTGAACAACCATGGAGTCGCTTCATCAGCAACAGTTCAATGTGTGTGCTATTGTTCAGTTAAGAGCCAGATGATGTGGGGAGGATAAAAAGGAATCTACTGCACTATACCTGAAAACAGCTGCAATCTACTCCTAGTTGATAATCACTTTAGAGTCACCATGTAAATGGACTGCAGTGGAATAAGACTAGTACAACTGGTCAGTCTAGCCCATTTCAAAATAGCTTATTTTTCCTGTGATTTCCATGCTATCCTGCCACCTCACTTTCCTTCTATATTATATTTTACAGTAAATGAAACACACCGTACTTTTGAAAATTTAGGAGTAGCATTTTTCTTTACATTACTGGCATACTCTCTTCAATGTCCAACATACTATTGAATGATTGTTGTCTGGATCATAATTTGTCAAGGTCATTTTTCATCTGCAGTAAATGGAATATTTCTATGAATGAAAAAGAGATACTCCTGAGTTATGATTCATTATTTTTATTATTTATTTGCCATTTGTTAACAACTGCAGAATGCAGAGAAGGAGACATAGTAACTCTCCAAGGAGTTTACAAGTCTGTACAAACAAGAATGTTCCATTCAGATATAACTAACTACCTCCACAACTGGCTTTCTGAGGGGAAAAACCCCTGTGTGTCCATCCCAAATATAATATAATTTCTGCTTTGTTATGGTCTCACCCTCACCCTTGTAATACCATTTACGTTTCATTGCCAGCTTTTTAATGCATGAATAATTTCAGCAGTTGCCTACTGAACCAAAGAGTAAATATCACAAAGTCATAATCTGTCACTCAATTGAGTAATGATGTTCATAAGAAATATTAAAAGATCAAAGTTACCCACTATACTGTGGGTCTTCCTGCCCCAAGTTCCCTGTGGTTTAGATTGTAGGTAGAACTGCATGAGAAAAAAATTCTCAATTTTTGAACTGTCAATAAAAATAAAAAAAAAATATTCGATGACTTTTAATTTTTGAAAATTTTCACCCAAAATATCTTGCTTTTACCCCTAGCTTATGTAGTGGTGAAATACTTCAGTAACTTTGAAATTTTCATTAGAATTTCTCATTAGAATTTGCTCTTTCTTTTGTTTGTTTGTTTTAGCCCAGCTGTAATGGCATGAGCCTTCAGGAACAGTCTGTGTTTGATGTGTTTTTGGTATGGTTCCAAGCACCATATTGGTGCTTAGTAAACAACTAACAATTTACCAGAAATGATGATACAAACATTCTAACACTTTGAGTTATGTGAGTATTCTGGGAACTGTGGTTTCATTCATTTCCATTAAAAATGTTTGGAAACGTAATTTAAAAGAACTACTACTATTTAAGATTTCAAATCATCACTGCAAACCTCAACATACATGATAAGGCCAAAGAGATGCTCTGCCAAGGTATCCTGTTGGTTACGGTAGACTTCAGGTCACCCATGTGGTAGCGATGGTGTTGGCAGGGGTATCTAAAGGCTATTTCAGAATGATAATATTGCCTGGAGTATGTTATCTTTTTCTCTTAATAGCCACAGGCTCGATAGAAGGATGATGTGTGTCCCCTTTGTCTTGCCTCTAGCCTGCCCACTCCCTTACCTGGGCCCATCAGTTTCTATCCTCTCCCACAGCATGGACCTTAGACTGTAAGGAAGCCTCAAATGGGTATTTGTTGGGGGGGGGGATGATGATTAACTACACCCCTTTTCCACATGTAAAGGGAATGAAATCCAAACAAAGTGAGTCCTTTCTGCATGGGTATATATGGATCATAATCTCCTCTGTGTACATAAAGTAGTACTAATAACTAAGGCTGAAGGGCTGTGTCTACATATACACTTTAGTTTGAATTAATGAGGATTAATTTGAACTAAATTAATGCATGGCTACATTGGCTTTCATTACTTCGAACTAAAGAATTCCTTAATTCAAAGTAATAAACGCTTACTTCAAAGTTATAAAGCCTCACTTAACTTTGAAGTAACAGTTTATTCAAACTTATTAGTTCAAATTAACCCAATGTAGCCATGTTAATTCAAACTAATGGTTAGTTTGAATTAACGTGGTTTGAACTTCTTCATCCCAGGATGCCACCTTCTTTCTGTGTGTTGAGTGGGGGCGTGGCCCTTCTTTGGGTGCCATGTTGTCACACTTCCTATGGTGCCCCCTTCCTAAATCAAACTGGTAAGCCCTGTCCATGGACATGCTAGTTCGATCTGGGTTTCTAGTGGGGCCATGCCAGTTCGAATTAACTTAGTTCGTATTAACCATTATTCGTTCTAATTAATTAATTCAAACTAAGTTAATTTGAACTAACTTCTTAAGTGTAGACATAGCCTATTAGAATAAAGTTGCAGATAAGACAAAACTGTTATATGTAAATTAAGACTTTTCATCCCTTTTGTGAATGGGTAGAAAAATGTCACTTTTTGCTTATTGCTTTTTAATGCACTGTAATTTACTAAATTGAAAGTAGCTAGTCTCAAACAAGAGGTGTGAAAATAGGTGAAGTGGCCAATTCTATCTGATGTGGACTGAATGGGAGGAGGCGTCATTTTGTCATAGCTGGTATGCATTGAAAATTGCCTGCTGTGCCGGGGCACATACATAGCAACCTGTTAATTTTCAGAACAAAACCCGAACAAAACTATTTTATATATGAATGGGATAATAGCTCACCTGTACAACATCCAATCTAAATAAGATTCTAGGATTTTCACTGTCTGTAGGTCACTCTGAAGCTTAGAAAGTCTTAAGTGACAGAAACAAGCATGGCTGAGAGCATTTTTTGTTATCGCCAGGTTGAATCAACACTAGGACTTGCAGGCAGGTACCATCCAATTTTTCAGTTCTCAGTCATGTTTGACTCTGGCACACATGACTTTACACATGGGCTTTTTGTTAATGGTACAAAAAAGAATGTAAAGTTAATCTAAAACCTATATTCTCCAGTTTAGAGTTGTTGTTAGGGGCCCTGATTCGGAAAAGCAATTAAATATATATTCACGTGGTTACATGCATTTTTGCTAAAGATGGTAGATAGGCATATATTTAAATTTAGTGTGTGCCTTAGTCTCATTGACTTCCATAGGATTTCTCATGCTCAAAACTGTTAATGAAGAGCCAAAGTTGTCCCATAATTAATCAGCAACACACTATGTATCATCTTCTGCACAGATATTATTAATGGTATGCTATGGCAAAATATTTCACATTCACATCTACACAGTATCATTGTTTTACTATAAATGGCCCATAATGAGATATAAGCCAACTGCAGATGTATTAAAATTAAGTAGCTTCCAGCAATTTCTCAGTGCACATATAAGTACAGATATTGAAGACTGATCCAACGTTCTTTAAAGTCAGAGGAAAGAATTCTATCGTCTTCATTTAGTATTGGATTAAGCTTTTAGTTCTGACTATACAACTTCTTTTCTGTTCATTTTTCTGGTTTTAAAGCTTAGAAAGTGCTTGGATTTTTTGTTTCATTTCAGTGGAGAAAGATACCTGAACAATACATACTATATCATCCGTTAAATGTATGTGGTTTGAAGGGAAATTACTGTACACAGGAGTGGAATAAAGCGTCTATAATTCATATAGCTTGCTTTATACTTCATTTCTCAATCTTCATATTTATATACCAGGGCCATGTTATTTCCATGTTCAGTCTCTAGTCAGTGTCTCTCTCCTGCAAATATAAATATATACATATAATTCCAGAATATGAAATTTTATTTGGACTTTGTCCATCTTTCCCAGTTTGGTATATCACTCTCCTAAAGGCTGTGTTTCACCTTTGAATGACCTAGTATAGGGAATGCTACCTTGCTTTTTGCTTCTTTCTATGTGTCCACTAGAAAACAAAATAAAGAAATGGTAAAGAGCTTCATGTTGATGACTTTTACAAGTACAATGACCTCTCCAAACACAGAAAATGAGGTGAATGTTTCATGTCCACACAGGTTTTTCATACATTTGTGAAATGTGCTTAAATTTCTGTGCCAATACATTAGGTTGATATCTCACCACCTTATTTCCTGGCAGGGAGGGCATAATACTGAATACTTAGAGATGACATTAGTATCTCCCTATGACGTGGGCATGTAAGGAGCCTACATTCAGCATTCCTTGTTCCTCACTCTGAATGCAACAAGATTCAGCTCCCAGCAGCTGGAACATCAGAGTTCTGAAGTTGTTCCTGAACTAAAGTTCTCAACTGGCAACTCAAAGCCAGTCACCACAATATTATTCCATTTTAAATTTAGTATGCATCAATTTTTTTGAAACAATTTGTTTATAATCTCTTTATAAATACATCTAAGTGAGATTGGGGTTTTGGCAAAATAGGTTTCTCCTTTCAGTTTTTTGAATGTTTCTACAATTTTGGATTGTTTAACCTGTTTGCATAATAAACAAAATTCTCACACTATTTTTCCTTTTCAGGAAAGCATAGATTTGGGTGAAATCATGTTTTCCCTTTGCTATTTACCAACTGCCGGGCGAATGACATTAACAGTAATCAAATGCAGAAACCTCAAAGCCATGGACGTAACCGGTGCATCAGGTGGGTATGCTTCTTTTCATTTAAGAGTGCTGGGTTCTGTTTTGAAAGTGGCTGTATAAAAACAGCAACTTCTTACTAAACAAATACATATATTTTGAATATGCAGAATTATATCTGCTCTGTTTTGTGAAAAAATATGAGGAGGGATTACTGATTTTTCTTTTATTAGTGGTGCAGAGACAACATAGGTCGAAAGGGGATTCTGTTTCATTTTGTACATGAGCAAGCAAAATGTTTACTAAATTCCAACAGTTCTGTGAAAGGCCATTGAAAACAATAGCAAGTGAGTGCCTTCACTGAAGACAATGGGTTGTGCAGGAGTAAGGGAGGGTATAACGTGACCAACCCAACATTTCATATTTGGATGTTTAGTGAGATAAAACACTGGTTGGTTGTCAGAGTTCAGGCTGAATTTGCAGGACTGTTTTTTGTTGGTTTTTTTTGGTGGGGGGGAGGGATCTTTTTCACTGTAAACTAAAATTTGATACAGAAAGCATTTCAAGACAAACATGCAGTTCCGCAGTCCCTATTTAGCAGAGATAATTTTCAGAATAGAATGGCTTTTTAAAAAATATCCTTTTAGTGGAGCGTTAACGATCTCTATATTGAGTCTGTGGAAAGTTTTGATATTGGTAATGTTAAACTGTACTTTGATATCACTTACAAAGCTTTGGGGTTTGTTTGTTTGTCTTAAATTAAGTTTTGTTTTGCTTTCTCGGCAGGTGGGATTAATATATTCTCGTAAGATAATAGTGGGAGATAATTAAGAGAAGATGAAGTTTTAAGTCTGTGAGGAGAGGTTTTCAAAGACACACAGCTCCCATTTCCATGACTTTCAATGGGAGTTAGGCACCTAACTGTCCTCTGCGTTTTTTAAGATCTCCTAATTTTTATTTCTAGCTAGTGCAATTACCACATGACAACTTCAAAAGAACCAGTTAAAAAGGAGAGTTCTACATTAGCACTACTGACTAAGTGTTATGTCTGGGTGGGTGTAACTTTTCTATCTACTTACACCATTCTTTTGAATCAATGGGATGTTGTAATTCCAGAATAGACAGATCTGGTTCTCTTATGTCACTAAGACCTACATAACTTACGTTTTCATGGAGGTTAGCCTGTTAAGTATTTGCTACTCTGTTGCTTTACATTTCAGTTGCATTGAGTTGAGTGTGTAACAATGGCTTCTTGTTACTCAGATCCATACGTCAAAGTATCGCTGATGTGTGAGGGTCGAAGGTTGAAAAAACGGAAAACGACTACAAAGAAAAACACACTAAATCCAGTTTATAATGAGGCCATCATCTTTGATATCCCACCAGAGAATGTGGACCAGGTCAGCCTCTCCATTGCTGTGATGGATTATGATCGGTAAGCACAATTTGTTCCCTGAAAATATTAATCTTCAGCAAGTGGTTACCTCATTATTGCAATTGACTTATTATTTTAATTGCCTGATATTTTAAGTAAGTTCACTGTCACTAAAATAACGCTTTCAAATTCTCTGCTGGAGGGGTTCAAAGCTATGATATCTTTTAGAGTTTAATTGTTTTTATCAGTTTCATTATTGACAATATGAAGAAAATTAAACATCACTGAAAAGAGACATGTAAACGTAATGTTCATTAACAATGTGAGTCTTTATTCACACAGCCCTCACCCCTGCAATGGCCAAATTATGGAAGACCTTATAAGTGAGCAACAACTTCCATCTAATGGAGTTATTCCTTTAGCTCAGGCAGTAGAGAAGAATTTAGCTGTATAGGCCCTGTGTTAAATTCTCACTGATAATACAACCAGGGGACTCATTACATCAGGTTAACTACCCTGGCCCTGCCTACTTCCTCTCCCCATACAGAGGAAAGACATACTCTAAAACTACATCATCCACCTATGTTCTGATATAGGCACAGATGCAACCCATCCTATCATTTCCCACCCAGATTGTTTTCTAGCACAAAGGGGACAACCCCATCTCTAAGACTAAAATTGCCTACAAGTTGCAAGTCATGTTAGAGCTAGATTGATGGAATAGTGCTTGAGCAGAGTCTACCGCACTCACACCTACAGTTAGTCATGAGCTCCAGAGACATTCAAAATTATGTGGGAGGGCAGAGAATCAGCAATAAGAACTGAGTGAATAATATAAAAGCTGTGGTGAATTTTCCCCATAATTTAGTTCCTGAGCCTGCTTCAACTAAAGACAGCGGCGATGAAAGCTTTGCAGAGAGAATGGTACAGTAAGTTCTTTCAGACCTTCTGTAACACTCTTCATCTGCTGGTTTCAAAAGCTTTGTCGTAAGTGAAGAAATGAAAAAGAAACAAGAAGCAACTTATTCAAGGTCAAAGAATGGGTCAATGTCAGAGCCAGTGCTATTAAGCAGTTAGCTGCTGTTAAGTTTTTGTCTGTCATGTTTACATCCCTGAGTGCCATGACAAGAATCATAAATCTGCTTTTTAGATTTCTGTACCCGAGTTTCTAATTATTATAACAGACTAAAGACAAAAAATATACCTTAAGGTCACTTGTTACTCTTGAATCCTCCATGGAACATCATATCTCCAATTCCCACTCCCTCTTCTCACCATTTAAAACACAACAGCAAAACATGTAACTAACTAATTAATCCATAAGGAGTCCTGTGACACTTAAAGACTAACACATTTATTAATTGCATGAGCTGTCATGGGAGAAAATCCCACTTTGTGAGACACTGATTTTCTCTCAGGAAAGCTCATGCAATAAATAAATCTGTCTGACGCAGTGGGATTTTGTCCCACGAAAGCTCATGTGATAAATAAATCCATTAGTCTTTAAGGGCCACAGGACTCCTTGCTTCTTTTGCTAAACTAGACTAATACAGCTGCCCCTTTGGAACTTAACTAATCTGTGCCATTCAAAACCTACAGACAATTATATAAAGTACAACCTCAGAATTACAAACACCAGAGTTATAAACTGACTGGTCAACCACGCGCCTCATTTGGAACCAGAAGCACATGATCAGCAGGGGTTAAAGTATAATTTGGGGGCCCCCGGAATACTCCTATGCTGGTCGGCACCCCTGGACCCCAGCTACTGCCCCCCATGCCAGTACCCCACACCTTGCCCCCATACTCTCCCCAGCACAAGCCAGGCCACTCCCACACTCACCAGCTGTGGTGCGGCTGGGGGAGCAGTAGGCCCCGGGTCTGAGTGGTAGCATGGCTGGGCCAGAGGCAGCAGGCCCCAAGTTGGGGTGGGGCCTGGAAGGGAAGGGGTTTGGGGCAGGATTTGAGCCCCCCCAGCAATGCCCCTGCCACCCGCCCCGCCTCCTGGAACGCAGCAGAACACCACTCAGGGGCCTGCTATTTTTAGGAGCCAGGCATTTGGGCCCCTAAAAATAGAACGTGGAACCATAACACTGCATTCCAGGGCCTGCTTTTTTAAATGGTGGGCCCTGGAATGCTGCGTTCCGGCTCCATGTTTTAGTTTTAGAGGCCCCAGAATGCTGAGCCACTAAAAATAGTGGGCCCCAAAATGGTGTCCCAGGGCATTCCAGCTTATTTTAACCCTTGATAATCAGGCAGCAGCAGCAGAGAGAAAGAGGGGGAGAGAGAGAGAGAGAGAGAGAGAGAGAGAGAAATGCAAGCAATAAATACAGCAATACAATACAGTACTGTGCTAAGAGTAAACTACTTTAAAAAAGGAAAAATTTAAAAAACTATTTAATAAGGTTTGGAAACTGTTTCTGTGCTTATTTCATTTACATTTTAGATGGTTAAAATCAGCATTTTTCTTCTACACAGTAAAGTTTCAAAGATATATTCAGAAAATATTTAATTGTAAACTTTTGAAAAGAACAACCATAAAGTTTTCTTCAGGGCTATGACCAACTTCCATTCCCAAAGTGTTCATAACTGTGAGGTTCTACCATATAAGAAACCTGTGGCGCTCCACACTTACCTTTGTAGATCCAGTAACCACCTCAACTACACCAAGAAATCTGTTAGCTATAGCCAGGCACTTGTATACCACAGAATATGCTCCAAGGAGAACATTCAGAATGTGAACCTTAAAACTCATAAAGTTTATAGAGTCTACACTCAGAAGACACCAATATGATCATCTAATCTGACCTACACAGCGTAAGCCCCAGAACCTCACCCAGACAATCACTACACGCTTAGATAAACTCCCACAGGAAAACAATAAAAGACAAAAATACTACATCATCCATGGGTGAACGCTTTTCACAAAGTGATCCCTCCATAGCTAACCCCTCTGTCCTCATCCTCAAAGGAAACTTGCACAACAATTTCAAAAGATGAGCATAGGAGCTTGAATTCCTAATTATGCTAGACACTGAAAATAGTAGACTGAATAGAGACACTGGATTTATGGCTTATTATAATGATCTATAACACACTAACAACTCCTCAAGCTACCTCACTCCCCCACACACTGCCTTCCTTTCCTCCCTAGGACTGGGAGGACTGGGGGTGTGTTAACAGGCTACTTCACCCTGAATGGTCCCTGAAATATATATTAACTGCATGTGCTAAGCAATCTGCTCCAACTTTTATTTACCTGTGACACTGAGTAAGGTCATATCTACTTGTACTTTGCTGCAGCGAGCAGCATCATCTATGTTCACAGCAGAGCTTCTCCTGTCGACATACTGCTGGGCACACTAAAGTTTATTTCAGCACAACTTATGTCACTCAGTGGGGTGGAACGTTCACACTCCTGAGCAACGTAAGATTTGCCGGCATAGGTGGTAGTGAAGATGTAGCTTAAATTTTCCAGGCCTGAAGAACAGCTCTGTGTAAGTTCAATGCTTCTCTCTCATCAATAAATGTTGAATCAACAAATATATCACCTCACCCCCCCCATGTTTCTCTTATATCCTGGGACCAACACAGCTAAAACACTGCATACTTAAAACCATGTTCTTTTATATGTATGTTATTCATGTCTCCAACTCTTTGCCTGTTCTTTGAATTGTAAATTTTCCAGGGTAGAGTCATTCTCCCCATCTGTGACTTTGTAGCTCCTTGCAAAATGGTACCCCAAACCTGGCTGAGATTGTTAGGTGTTCTTGTGGTAAATATAATTAACAACAATAATGTGCTCACTTTGGGTATCTTCAAGAACATTTTACGCTAATCTAGTCATTCTGCATTATGGTTCAAAGTCATTAATAAATCAATTAGCATTTAAAAATTTCTGCCCTTTTCTAATCCTCAGGGTAGGACACAATGAGGTGATTGGGGTGTGTAGGACAGGACTTGATGCTGAAGGACTTGGAAGAGATCACTGGAATGAAATGCTGGCTTACCCCCGTAAACCTATAACTCATTGGCATCCATTGGTAGAGGTAAGAAGTAGTGTATCTCTGTAGCCAACTTGTTGCTACCTCTCTCAGCATTTAATAATTCATTCTACAAACCTCTGCGAACCATGGCAGTCAATAAGGTGTGATTATCACTTCCCATGTGAAAAGTTCATGCAAGGTCCTCTACATCACTTAAATTTTGCATGAGTTGTGTGTGACGAGGGGAGAGACAGTTGACTGGCCTAGCAGGGAGGCCTGCATATGTCTTGTACACTGCAGAAAAGCACTTTGCACTGCCCTGCAAAGGCTGGTATGAAGATTTGCTTTGGGAAGGCCAGAGGTCAGAAAGTGACCTTAGGCTTTAGGGATGGATTTTACTTGCTCAGCTTCCAGCATTCAATTAGAAAAGGGCTTGAAGTTTCTTACGTTTGTGGATGGAATTTTCCCCAAATCACCAGAGTTAGCAAATCAGGGTTTCCTGGACAGAGCCTCTTTTTTGAGCCTGATTTCTCTGTCTGGGTAGAGTTTTTGAATAACGTGAAACGTTGAGGGTGGTGTGCTTGGTCTTCTTGCGGATTAGTCCCACCCTTACAACTGCAACTGACTGGTCTATTACCTTCCAGCCACACAGATCTTCCCTCCCCTTCAGCCTCTCCCCTCCCCTCCCCACCCCACCCCACCCCAGTTCCAGTCCTGGAAAAAGAGATCACAGGGAGGTGCTGAAAGACAACTGTCAGCTGACAGCTGGACTTGTGCTGATTGCCTTGACACCATGACAGAAAGCAGCACTGCCGCAGCCTCTAATGAATACCTTCACCCCAGGTTTCCCTCCCACCCCCACTTCCCCCAACTGTACCTACTCAGGTTGTCCCTTCCCTCCATTTCCTCCTTTTTCCCTCCCTTCCCCCCCCCATGTCCTCTTTTTGGTAACCTAAAATAAGTGACCCTATAAATAGCAGACAGTCTAAAGAAACCTATGACTTGGTTCGCAGCTAAAATATGCTTTCATTTCTTTTATGCTGTTCTTTTAATCAGTGAGCTTCTGATTTAGGGGTTTGCTTTTTATTTGAATGTCGCTTCAAAAGTGACCTTGCTCTGGTCTCAAGGTTTCAAAATAAAGTTTTTTCAAATCTTTTTAGATGCTGCCTATTGTTTATTTTGAGGTTATCAAGGGTTGCTCAAAATTACTTAGAAGTGGCAAACATTCCAAGGGCAGTCATTTTTTTCCCTGAACTCATTAGCATTAAAGAGAGTTATGTGTATCTAAAACATTAAACTGAGATTCGTCTATTAAATATGCTGAGTTGAGGCTACACACCAGTAGCCATATACAGAGATGCTAAAACAGTCACTTATTTGAACCCTCTAATCCTAATGCAGGGGAAATTATGTGTGTAACTCTTGTGAACTTTGAGAAGACACCTCTTCCGTGTCTTATGACCACATCCAGCCTGAGCATAACAGCTGTTGAAGTCACAGTTTTAGGGCTCAGAAGGGTGCAGACTGGATTAGGCAGCAGGCTAGGAGTGGGGTCAGGGGAACAAATATTGTTCACCCCTTCTCTTCAATCAAGCCTTGCAGATAAGCCAGCTGAGAGCTGCAACCTGAGGCAGCAGTGACTATTTCATGGCTCCTTCTACTGTGGGGGAACCACCCTTAAAAAGCCTCCCAGGGCTGTGGCAGCTGGGGAGTGTCTACTGGAGCTACAGTGTCAGGCAGTGTGTGAGAGAAAGGAACCTGGAGCCAGAACAGCCCAGAGGTTCCTGGCCTCTTCCTGGATCCTGGAGACAGAGCTGCAATCCGTAGATGATGAAGCAAACCACACTCACATGGAATAATTCAGGGATGGTCCTTAAGGGGTCCCCCCAAAAAGTTTCCTTTCCATGGTTACTTCTCAAGGAGGTGTGTCTTGAGACATAACAATTCCTTCCAATTAAGAGTCCATTTTCTAAAAATGTCCTTTTCATTTTGGGTACAATTCAGTTCCTTCTTTTGGAGAGGGTCCTATGACTCTCTCATCCTCAGAAATAACCATGATGAATGGAGAGATCTGATGATGTTTGTAAAACTAAAACTTTTCTTTCAGTTACCTGGCCAGGCAACCAGTTTTGATAGCCAGGGGTCTTGTTCATCACCAAAACCACCACCTACACCCTAGGGCACAAGAATGGATTCATCACATCCAGTATCCAAGCTCCATGTCCATCACACGTACATTAACAGAAGGTTTGGCTTCCTCAGATGAACTGTATCCATATTTTTGTATTAAAGTAGATTTTCTTCCTGTTCTAAATCTTATATTGCAGATTATAATAATTTCTTAATTTAAGAATGAATTTCACTTGAGCCAAAACATTCCTTCCTTATGCAAAGATATTCATTTTTTCTCTCTGGCATACGTCTGTCATAAAATATTGTTTGGAAACCTCCTATTTCTTTTCAGATGGAAGGAATTCAGAATAACAAATACATATATATGAGCACTGGAAAACAAATGAAGTTTATGATGCTGTTCCTTTTAAGGTGGCACAAATTGTCATATACAGCACTTTGTGAGTTTCCTCTAAATTATATATTTTGCACTAAATCTTGTATGACCATTAAAGAAAATCTTTAGAACTTTTGATGTACTATAAAAAGACAGTTCTAACAAGATGATGTCCAGTTTCTCTGTGATTGTCTTCAATGTTACTTTGCTGACTGTGGGCCTGCACTAGAGCCCACTAAAGTCAATGGAAAGGATCCCATTGAATTCATTCGGCTTTAGTTCAGGTCCTATGGATCATATGCTGCAAATAGATGCATGCAGTTGGACTATTACAACAGCCCTACCAATATTATGGAGATAGCTACGTAATAGTTGCTATCCAAGTAATTTTCACTGGACACTTTGTTTACATAGCACTGTTTCTGTTCTGTTTCTATGATTTCAATAGAACTGAATGAGATTATTAGATTCAGGCTTCCAGTGAAGATATTTATGATTATGAATTTGAAATTTGCTTTCTATCAACATAGTGAAGTAGAAACTTAAATGCTAAAACTTCATAGAACCTTACTGCTACTAAATTCAATTATTAGAATAGTCACTGAAAAAATGTAAAATGAACATTGGTTACAGTTAGCTTTTTTTTAAGTGAATAAATTCTTGCATGCAAATTTGCAGTATTGATCCAAAATACCGATTAGTTCAGTCAGAGAATTTGCACTGACTAGGGACAGAAAAAACACTGCAGGATTGGTTTCTGGACTTTTAAAGGCGATCTGCAATAGGAAAATTAAGTAAGGTTGTCCTTCCCAGCTCCCTCTTTTTTTCCCCATATAAGGCCAGAAAACAATTTTAAAAAAATCCAAAAACATTTTAACATTACAAATGTGTGTCCAGGAAAACTCTGTAATGATGAGAGAACTGCCAAATTTTTATTTGATTTGATAGGAGTCAAAAGAATGAAAACTGAGAGGAGGTTTCTTTCACTCACACTTAAAAATCTTTTGCATTTGGTTGGCTTTGTCAATATTTGTTTTATTTCAGTGACTAACATTTTGGATAAAGGGATCATTTATAAAAATCCAGAACCTCTAGCTTTAAAATTAAGCTGTGAGAGCTCTTAGTAAACATGTTCAGAGATGTCTATGATTTTATCCAGAAAAAACAGGGAAGGCTAGTTTTGACATCCTAGTAAAACCCAGCATAAAATAATATTACACACATTAATATTAAATTCACAGCCTTTCAGGGCTTCTTTTTATATTACTGAAAACAAAACAAAAAAAAAGGGACCAACATATTAAAAAATTCTTTGCAAGTCACCTTTACTGAATCCTATAGAAGCGATTTCCTTCTAGAGTTTGATCCTCTTGTCCCATGCTATTTTAAGCCTCAAGATTGTATTTTAATAAGTGTATATATACATATGGCCTTGCAAATTTTACTCATCCACTTGCCCTAAGTGTGTAATTTTTTAAATAATGGAGTAAACTGCAATTTGTTTTTCATCATCATCATCATCATGAGATTTTGTGCCTGGGCTGGTAAATTTTCATGATTGTTTTGCAAGGCTAATATAGAGAAATACCAATATATCTGGAGATTTAAAAACTATTTTGAGTATATATTTATCATAATATAAAGTATTATAAGAAAGGGGGTTTGGTTCCCCAAAAGTTATTTTTCTTTTGTAATGTGGTACTGTAACAGCTGACTGAATATTCTTTGCACTTTTTTGCATCTAAGATCCAAAAACGCGAACAATTTCACAATCAAATGTAGCATTAGTGTTCAGTAATGAACATCTTGTTTATAACTGTTCCATCATTTTCTATTAATATCATGTATGTTTTATTATAAGTGGCAAGCTATTTAAATGATCACTTTCTTGGCTTTAAATTATTATCCAGAACTGAAGGTATAATAATCTAGTGAGTCTGTGTCTCCAAACATGTTTTGTGGGTTCTCTGCCTCTCTGCAAAATCAGGCTACTTAATTAGGTGCCTAAATATGGATTGAAATGCCTAAATTTGGGCATCCAAGTTTGAGAAAAAGTCTAGCTATAGATTTTACAGATGGTTTCTCATTCTGTGCCCTTATCATCAATGTATTTAAGTAATGTAAAACTGCTTATTTTTCATTGATCTCTTAGATATTGATTCTGCAGTGTGAAGTTAAACCTGTGCTTTATTCAGTATGTGAGCAATTCCATTCTTTTCAAGGGGATTGCTCATAAAGTGTGTGTGCGTGCGTGCGTGTGTGAGTGTGAGAGTGCGTAACACCTTGGATTTGGCGGCCTTAGATTATAACATTTTTTCTGAAGATCAATTTATTTAAAAGCACACATCTCAATCATAAAAGTTCACTCAGAATGAAAATTTAGCAAAATCTCAGTGAAAAATAAACAACTTTTCCTACCAATTTTTAAGACACATAATTGGCTTAATTTCTAGAAGAGGTGCAAAAAAATTGAAGACATTTGTTGATTGCCTGTATTTACATAAATGTTGTTTTGAGCTAAACCAAATTTAGCAAGCAGTTTCTGTAAAATATGTTCTAATAACATCTGGCAATTTGAAAAACTCACATTTCTAAAAGCCTGAATTACTTTAAGTTGAATTGGCTGAGCACAGTAATTATTTTTCATATGAATTTTATTTTGCACTAAAGAATTCTTAATGTTTTCAGCACAGTAAACCCCACCAATATGTACTGTACTTACATGACAGATTAGGTGGCTCCAAAGAAGTTGTTCATTTATACACTTACAAAAAAACTAAAATGGAATAGTTCAAATGTAAAGTTTTCCAACAAGCCACTCTGGTCTCCTGGGTAAATAATTAAATGTTTTCCCATCAGACTAATAAGTTTGAAAAGACCATAAAACACACTTTAAACAATAATGAAGCTATCAACAGGTCTATGCAAAAGGTTAGACTGGGACTTGAATGACAGAGTAGGTTTGGGATTCTAGTGGAGCTGCAAACATAATCAGATGTCCAAAAATATTCATGGAAGCTAGCTGATGCAGTTCACACATTGTCCTCTTTTATCTGGACTGTGTATTTCCGCACTGCAAATCTCCACAGATTTGTCTCTTCCACTCCATCATCCCAACATCTAGCCACCATTTTCCTTTAACCTTTTCTCTACCACATTTGTGGTCAAGCAATAGTGATCTGTAGAGCCCTGCATGGATACAAATACATGGATCCGTATCTGACCTGCATCTGCAAGAAATGGTCTGTGGATATCTGTGTTGTATCCGCGGATGCGGGTATAATGCAGATATCTGCGGATATCCACAGCTTTGCAGGGCTCTAGTGATCTGTCCCTTACTTTCTTCTATACTGACTCAAGATGAAGAATCTATGAAAGCCTATCTTTGGATCCTCCTCAATAGGTATAGATGGCTATACCTGTTATTTTCCTTCTTCAGGAAGCTGCCAGAGAAAGCCATTGACACTTCTCCAATGTATTGTGGTCACCAGAGATCTAGGAGGAAACATTATTCCCACTTCCTTTCCTTCCAGCAGTCAGCAGGAGAGGGAAAGACATAATTTCTGTGCCACTATGTTAAGCAGCAGGGCTGGGACTGCAGTAATCCATAAATACATCAGGTCAAAAAATTTCCATCAAAATGGATTTTTTGGACTAAATGGATTTTTTTTCACAAAAAAAAATTCCATTGTTTGTTGAAAATTATGCTGTGGGTTTCCCTAGACCTCTGACTGCTAGAAATTAGAACTGGACAACAGAGGCATCACTCAACAAATTGTTCTTTATTCCCTTCATTTCCTCTGAATAACCTGACACCAGCCACAGTTGCAAGACATGATGCTGGACTAAATAGACCACAGCTCTGATCCAGTCCATCCATTTTTATGTTCTTCTGTGTTGTTCACCAAAAACCAGAAAATCCAAAAACTTGAAATAATTTTGGTTTTTAGTGATCACATCTGCAAATTGTTCAGTTTCAAACCAAAAATATTCAGAAGAAACATTTTAATGAAGAAAAGCAATTTTAATTTTCTTTGAAGTTTTTCTCAGGAAAGAACAAATTTCTGACCACCTCTACACATATGGTTTAAAAATCTGTTTAGCTTCCAAGGAATCCTTAACCAATCTATCCTCTGCTCCCACTTTGTACTTTCATTATTTTCTGACTTTTATTTTACCTATTTGGAAGCCTGTAGTATTACTTTCTAGAGAGCTGATAATCTAGTCCCCAAGTTGCACATTATTAGTCATTTTCTTACCCAATAATAATAGATGGTTTATGGAATATAAAAGTTCTCTGATGCCCCATAAATTTCACTGGTAGTCTTTTATTTTACATGTGAATCCTTTAAATCATTTGACTGTAATTTCTTGAAAGCATAAATAAGGAAGAACTTTGTGAAATTATATTAACACTTATTAGGGACTTGTCTACACAGTAAGTTATTGCATGGAAAATCAGGGTGCTAAGCTATAGCATGCAAGTTTGCCATGCAGTAACATTCCATGTAGACGCTGCTGCAGTGCACTGAAAGTCCTAGAGGTTGATTTGGTCTATGGTCACTTGCCATGTGGGAAGCCATAGTAGCATTGCATATGTAACAGAACTGTTTTAGATTTTAAAGAGTAACATTTTCAAACGGATTCTGTGATTCTGACAGCAAAATTTGAGAAAGGGTTTATTTGGGTAGTATGAGAAGTATGGTTCCATTGGTGCTAGATGCTGGGTAAAAGCATAGAAAGAGATAGTCCCTGACTCAAAGTACATGTTTTTAAGCATGCAAATGAATGTGCTTGAAAACTGCATGGGCATAAACCAGGACTTAAATGTGCATTGTTAAATAGTTTGTGAGGCAGCTTGCTCACCAGAGGATAAAAAAAATTAGTTAAATAAGCTAGCAGAGTAGTAGAATATTTTCTGTGGCATTGATATTACTGAATATTTGGGAGTGAAAATGTTCTTGGCTTCTCATTCCTCTTCTATGAAAAGAGACCCAGTTTTGACCTTTTGTTCACAAACTCATTTCCAGTTGGCTTCTAAGGATCATCTGAAAGTCTAAGTGCTCAGCTTCCTAAAAACTGTAAATCTGTGCCAAACATGATAGAATACAGTGCTATTGAAAACATAGGATAATGTCCAGGATAAGATAAGAACTGCACAACTGTTTGGTACAACTGCAAGGCCAGTGGAACAAAAAGCCACTATACAGCTGGTAATCTTTGTGATATGCATTGTGTAAATTCACTTTTCATGATGGAAATGAATGCACTCTTAAATCAGGGATAAAGAGGGAGCCTAGAAAAGTGGGAGGAAGGGGAGCACTAAGTATATAAATGGATTGAGATTCTGAACTGCTTTTGCCATGTGCATGACAAATGATATCTTACATTAATATAGTGCATTTCATTCTAAAGCATTATATTAACTGAACACAATTCTTATATAGTGAAATTCATTCTCTCATTTCTGGGTTGAAAGTTGGCAGCAGTTCAAGAGCACACTGGAAACTAAGGGCTGGAAATCCAAGAGAATAATCTATCCAAATGAAACTATGTGAGGGATTTGTATACCAAAGGGGAAAATGGAACTAATACCTCCTTGTGAAAAGTGCTACAGGATTCTTAAGGATAGTAATTGCGCAGGGCCTTGGTTTTTTGGTCTCGTCTGACAGATAGCACCTCCAACAACATTGCTGTTACTGGGATGCTTTTTCATTATTGACTTAGAGAATAGCTACCACCTTCCATTCAAATACTGACCAAACTTTACACTGAAAAGGGCTCAAGTCTCTTAGCCTGATGGGACTCAGGTTATGAAACATCAAAATATAAAACAGCATCACAGGAAAAATGGTGGCATAATCTTGCTAATTAATCCTTTTTACCACACTATCCATGGAAGTACTTGCACTATTAACATTATGCTTTAGTGTTTTGCTATATCAAGGTGGAGTTATCAGTGCCTGGCAGAATGAAGACCTATGTTTGTAAAATCTGATGAAATCAACATCCAGGTAATTGAAGGCCTTGCTTGAGATATAAGGCAATAAATAGAATTAATAAAGGAAAATGCAAATTCATTTACTTAATGTCATACCCATACAATAACTAAAACATAAAAACCCCATGCTGACTCATGATGGTGTGCTATAAAGATTTACTTGGCAGGAGTTTGGATGGCTGCTGTGACAGTAGAAGAGCTACTTTTAATAATAAGTAATCATAAATGAATATTATATGTTGATATGCTATTGGACATTTACTGCATGCCCATATTGGTTTAATTTAATAGAGGGCTGAGATGAACACAGGCAGAGAAAGCAAAGAATGGCTCAAGATAAGCCACACTTCAAATGCTTGGGAGTTGTTAGGGGATGATGCCTGAACTGTTGAAGATACCTGAATCTTTGATGACTTTGGCTATGCCTTCAGTGGACACTACAGCAGCATAGCTGTGCTGCTGTTAAGGTCTTCCATGTAGTCACTCTATGCCAGCAGGAAAGAACTCTCCCTTCAACATAATTAAACATTGCCCACTACACAACTGTAGCTATGTTGGCAGCAGACTGCCTCCAACAGACATAGCACTATTTGCTCTGGCACTTCTGTCAAATTATGTCTCTCTGGGGGTGTTTTTTCACCCCCTTGACCAATAAAACTTTTACTGACAGAAGTGTTAGTGTACAGGACTAGATTAAGACTCCTGGAAGCCCTGGGCTGTCAACTTTTGTGCCCCCCGCCCCCCCCCAACAGTGATGGTGGTGCCCAGTTGCACTGGGTCTGAGGACTGACAGACTAGGCAGCCACTGTAAGCAATTGGGCTGGCTGTTGGAGGTGGAAAAAGAACAAGGAGTCGTGTGGCACTTTAACAGATTTATTTTTCACATGAGCTTTAGTGGGAGAAAATCCCACTTCGTTAGATGCTTCGAAGATGGGTGAACTTACAGAATTGAATGAAAATAAATGCAAGTGGGTGTAAAACATAGGATCAGGTCATACAGTAACAGCAAATCAGAGCAGTTGTTAGGTTCAAACCATGGGAGGCCTGAAGTCAAATTACCTTTTGTAATGGGAAAAGAACCCACAGTCTCGATTCAATCCTGCTTTCACAGAATTTAGTTTGCATATTAATTTGAGTTCAGTGGTTTCTCTTTGAAGTCGTGATGTCCCAGTCACATCTCTGATGATGGTCATTAACAAATCGTTTATCGAGTGATTAGAAAGATGGACGTGCTCAGCAACTGGTTTCTTTGTTCTGTGATTTCTGATATCAGCTCTGTGTTCATTTATTCTTTTGCTCAGCGATCGTCCTGTTTGTCCAATGTATAAGGTGTTGGGGCATTTCTGGCACATGATGGCATAGATCACATTAGTAGATGAGCAGGTAAATGAGCCTTTGATGGAGTAGCAGGCTTGATTAGGACCTATGATGGTATCTATTGTGCAGATATGTGGGCAGACTTGGCAGCGTGGTTTGTTGCAGGGGTGTGTGCCTGTTTTAATGTTTCTGTTGTTAGATCTGTAGTTGTTGGTGAGTATCTATTTAAGATTGGGTGGCTGTCTGGAGGCAAGGAGAGGTCTGTCTCCCAAGGCTTGAGAGAGTGAGGGATCATCTTTTAAAATAGGCTGTAGGTCCTTAATGATCTGTTGCAGAGGTTTGGCTTGAGGGTTGTATGTGGTGACTAGTGGTGTTCTGTTGTTTTCTTTCTTGGGCCTCTCCTCTAGTAGATGACTTCGGGGAACCTGTCTAGCTCTCTCAATTTGTTTTCTTACTTTCCCAGGTGGGTACTATAGTTTCAAGAATGCTTGATAGAGATCCTCAAGATGTCTGTCTCCGTCTGAGGGATCAGAACAGATGCGGTTATATCTTAGGGCTTGTCTACCTTTAGGTGATGGGTACCACCCAACTGCAGCCTTTGCACACAGAAAGAAATTTAGAGAATTGGACACCCAAAATACGTGGGTGGAAGGAGCTTAAATCCTCATACCATTATTCCCTTTCCCTCAGGGAGGTGCATGCCCATCCACACACTGCAGAAAGTGGACTAGACTAACATGGCTATCCCTTTGAATGTTGGAGGTGAGCCAGACCCACAAGCCAGCCCCAACTTACTTTTGCAGGGCAGCACTCAGCTTCTCCCCTGTATTGCAGGGCCCATGGATGCAATCCCTAAAGCCCCATTGTTAATCGGTTTTGTAAGGGGAGACATAGCCTCCATCTCCCCCCTACCTAACCTGCAAAAGTAGCTTTGTTCAGAAGGCCCATACCCTGAGAAGAAGAAAGAACAAAAGGACTATAGCAGTTGAGGTCTCTCTCCTTCTCTTCTTCCCAGGAGTGGGAGGAATTATTCACTGTAATCAAACAAAAATGCAGGCACCTGCTGGTTGAGTCTGAAGAAGTTAGGTCTCCCTCTAGTACCATCGAGGATAGTTAATGACTAGGTAAAAGAGACAAGAGAGTATATTTAAAATCCATTTTCTCTAAATGCATGGTCCTTCTGAGCAAATAGGCTGTATGCACACACACATGGTTATTTTGAAACAAGTTGTGTTGAAACAACTTGTTTCGAAATAACGCCTTATTTCAAAATAACATATTTTGAATTAACAAAATGTTACTTCGAAATAAGAAAAAAAGCGGGAAACGAAATAGCAGGTTCACAGTGTGAACCTGCTATTTCGCTTCCTCAGGGGGCTGCAGGCACCAGCGGGGAGCAGCGCAAGGCAGCGCTGAACCCCCCCCCCCCGGTGCCCGCAGCCCCCTTTGCAGGCACCTGCAGGGAGCAGCGCGGGGCAGCGCTGAACCCCCCCCAGTGCCCGCAGCCCCCCTTTACAGGCATGGCGGGGAGCAGCACTGGGCAGCGCTGAACCCCGCTGGTGCCTGCAGCCCGGTTCTGCAGGCGCTGGCCAGGGGACACCCCTCAGCACCCTGGCCAGGGTGCTGAGTGTTTCCTGGCCAGGGTGCTGAGGGGGCAGCCCTTGACCTGTTGTTTCGGAACGTCTTGTTCCGAAACAACATGTTCACACGAGTTGTTTCGCCCCCAAATGGGGTTTAACTTGTTTCGAAACAATGGGTTCCCATTGTTTCGAAACAACAGTGCGTCGTGTGAACATGTTTTTTTTTGTTTCGAAACAACGAGGTTGTTTTGAAACAAAAGTGCTGTGTGAACACAGCCATAGACACTTCTTTGGTTTTATGAAGGCAGTTTGGTCATTACATATACCTCTGGTCATAGACTCCCAAAGGGAAGAACCTCAGGTAGCTAAACCCAGTCAGATGTGCTGGGTAAGAATGGTCAATACACGAGGAAATGCGGCCAAGGGCTTGGGGAAAGAATATGACAGTTGTGGAATTCCACCCTGGTGAAGGTATGAGGCCTGATTCCTCACAGGGTGCACACAAAGGGTATGTCTATACTGGAGGCTCTGTTAAGTCGACTTAAAGTTGACCTTGGTAAGTTGACCTAAAACATCCACACTGAAAAGTCCTGTTGACTGCCTCCATCCACACTGTCAGGTGCTAGGTCAACCCTTCTTGGTGGCCAGGAACTCTGGGAAGGGGCCTGGAGGCCAATTAAGTTGACTTAAGGGCTATTCCCCATGTACACTGGCTTAAATCAACTTAATAAAGTCAACTTAAGTTTTAAATTGACCTTAAGAGGTGGTGTTATTAAATTGACTTAAGGAAGCACTTAAGTCGACTTAATAAAAGCGCAGTGTGGCTGCAGGAGTCTGTAGGTCGACTTAACCTTTCCTAAGTCACCCTAAGGCTCCAGTGTAGATGTACCCAAAGAGGCCAAGAAGGAGTCAGAGTTGCTGTTATCCCTATCACCCTGACAACTGCCTCACTCACAGTAGCTTTGCTACTTATATATTATTGACACAATCCTAAATGAGTGCCAGTATAAGTTTTCACCACAACACACCATTGTATATGCACATATTTTACACACATTCCTCAATTAAAATTTTGAAAATATTTTAGATAGATTTTTTTTAAATGTAAGAATAATATTTTTGATATCCTTCAGCTGGGAAGTCAATCTCCTTCAGTAGCAGAGAGAGAGAGAGAGAGAGAGAGAGATTATGGAGGTGAAGGCTTGGGTTGCTTAATCAAATGAGCCCAGACGGAGAGCTGCATGAAAAGTGAAGGAGAAAGGGGAAGGAGGATTTAACAGCATAACAAAACATTTAGCTCCCTTTTTTAACATCTGAGTCACTAATTCAAGATGAGAAGAGAGAGGGGAGAAGCCAGTTGAGCCTTTGAAGAGCACTTGATTTTTAAATCTTGTCAAAAAAAGAATTAGTTTGGTCTGATTCTCCATGGCTTTGTGTCTGTGCCCTTAACCTAAGCCATACTGCAAGCACTTTGCCTTTTCCCAGAGCATTGTTCCTACACCTAGCCATTCTAGACCTGAGTATCTCCCCTGAAAAAAGTATTCTAAAGTGGCAAAGGACTGTCACATTGGGGCCTACCCTCTTACTCCCCGAAGCATGCCTAAGGCAAAAGATACATAACCAGGCTTACTCATGACCCTTTGATCCTCAACAGCTGTACTAACTTTTTAAGTTCCAAAGGGGCAGCCATGTTAGTCTAGTTCTGCAAAACAAGCAAGGAGTCCCATGGCACTTAAAGACTAAGAAATTCATTTATCACAGTGGGATTTTCTCCTATGAAAGCTTATACAATAAATAAATTTGTTCATCTTTAAGTGCCACAGGACTCCTTGCTTGTTTTGACTTTTTAAGGGCATCATCAGCTGACGCAGATTAGAACAGACCAGCCTTCTGTGCTATGACCCCAGCACATTTTGCAGGCCAGCTCAGTATTTTGATAGAGTACGCACTAGGAAGCACCTATTGCAAGTGCACATGTGAGTCAGCAGATACCATACTTAAGACTTGACTAATGCCACAGAAGAGTGTGAGAGTTACCGTGCTGTTGGAGGTGCCCCTTTCAGATGACTCACAAAACTGCAACCCATTTACTATCCAACAGCTCTTTTTATATGGACAGAGGTGCTGGCACTGGCATCTGGGCCAAATTGCAACTAATTATGTTCTTTCCCTCTAATGTCACACATGCCGGTTCAAGTGGTTACTGAGTTCTTCTCTCATCCCAAGCAGTTGTGTAGTGGTGGTGTTTACTGTTAGTCAGTGACTGTTCGAGCCCAGAGCTGCCTGTGTATCTTCAGAGGTTGAATTGATCCCACCATAGTCACTACTTTAGAGGGTTTTTGTGTGGTATTGTTAATGAATGTTCATGGAGAACTCTGAGGACTGTTTGATGAAGGAGGGTATAGTAGAGCCAAACATAATTATTGTATTGTATTTGTTGCAGGAGTGTGTGTGAGTATGCTTCTTTATCAGAAGGGAGCTTTGATTATCACAGAAAATGAGAGAGGAGATTAGAATGAACCTCCAAAGAGCACTTATGGTATATTATTTTTGTTCCTTTTCAGCCTGAGGGCAATTAACAGAGTCTGATGACTTGAATTATTCCCTTAGCATACTGGGTTCACTAATTTGTTTCACCTTTTAACCTTTTCACCATGCAGGTCCCCTCCCACCCCCAAATTATTATACATTTATTATCAGTCAAGCTGCTGGATATAAAATATATAACTTCACCTTCTTTACAGCCTAGTCCTACACCTGACTCTACACAGGTAGACCTTTGTGCTCTCTTTTAAAGTGTAAGCGGCCAGGACTGGAGCACTACTGCACTCTGGCTGTTGTCACTTGGTGGACAACAGTGATGCCAGTTGGGGAGTTGAAGGGAATGAATTCCTCATTTGCTTGCCTCAAGATTTTTGCACTTGCTCTAAATTCCATAGGCCAGGGAACTGGGGCAGGGTGGTAAGCCATGGTCTGACCATTTTTAAGCAATGGTCTTGTAGTCACTTGATGCACCTGGTGCTGATGTGATCTGGAACATTGCTACCACTGTGGCATGGTAACAGTGCTCCTGAAATCTGACTCAGCAACCCCTTGATACAGGTGGAGGGAAGGACAGGCCAAATATCAGTAAATAGTGTTGCAATCTGGCACATGGGAGAATCTATTCTCATACATCAGGAGTTTGATAGTCTGCTGGAAACTTGACTCTTGAAAGCACTAGCGCTTGCACAGTGTGGTAACAGAAAGAGGAGACTCCTTGTCTGAGGGAGTCCTGGGTCTTTGCGGGAGAAACAGGAACTAGAAGAGTCTCTGCTAAGGTGTGGGTGAAAAGTGATGGCTGGAGCCCTCCCCACATGATCCACCCAGGAAAAAATTTGAATTGACACCACTGGCAGACACCCATCAGGCATCATATCCAGGTGGCATACATTAAAGCAGTGCCTGGCAGGAACCTTACACACAAAACCACCAGAGAAGTACATGAGAATCCCACCCAAGGAGAGTTATTAGTAAGTGATCCACACAGAAAAAAGAGATTAGTTCAAATCCATTTTAAAGCATCTTTTAGAATTTGTTTTCTCTGTTGTTGCTAACTATTATTATCTATCAATGGCAAAAGTGGTAATATTAATCCACTTGTGAACTGAAAGGAATATAACGTTATGCAAAAAAAATTAAAAATCCTGTTAGCAAAAATATTTATTCTTATAAGAGTAGAGATGTTAAAATGTTAAGAAAAAAAGCTATACACTGTACTTTGAAAGCCTTCTCAGAGATAAAAAGGACAAAAAATTGCAAACCTTTCCTTTGTCAAAAAATAAACAAAAAATCCTCAACCCAATAAAATCACAAAATAACATATATACTGTAGCTTTAATAATTATTAAAATAGAGCACAAATTTATTTCATTTAGCTTTTTTTAAAAGATATACTTTTTAAAAGAATACACTTTTTATATTTTGCATTGGTAAAGGAAACTTATTAAAATATGTTATCATAATATTTCCACTATGTAAAAATTGTAATATTCTTTCAAATCAATTTTTTTAAGCAGTGGAACTGCTGTTTCTTCTGTATTTGAAGTGGTTGTTTTATGTTCATTAAAATGAGAGTGTTTTTTTTCTGGGGGGGGGGGGACGGGGAGGTTAAATGTCACAGTCATATATTACATGTCTGCCATTATTGTACCCAGTAAAAATGAGTGTTCTAGCAGGGTCCAGTGTTCTATTATTCATTTAGTGTATCATTTCATTGTTACACCAAGACAGATGACAAGTTGCTGAAGCAAGACCCCATAGACCTGATCAAAAGCCCATTGAAGTTAATGGAAAGATTCCCACTGAATTCAATGAGCTTTGGGCCAGGCTGCATATGACAAAATATATAAGTAGGCTAAAAATGTCATGAAATGAACCCAGCAACAAGACTTAAGGCAAGCAGAATAAATTCTGAAATGTCCGGTGTGGATGCTTGTGGTTTGCTGCCAATTCAGATTATATTCAAGTCTTCATTGCATCTCTAGGGTCTGAACTATTGCCTGTCATGTGTAGATTTTACTATCAAAGGCAAGCAAAGTAAGCCTCAACTGTCTAATTCAATAAATAAAAATGTTTTATGTCTGTAGCCTGGTGTGGAGGTCAGACAGAGCCTTAGTGGAGCTTTTATTTTAATTGTGGCCTACAGTTTTCCATATGATGCCATATTTGCAGTGATGCTCAGAGTGGGTCTGGCCAGAGTAGACCTTTCAGGTGTAATCCTTAGATAGCCCTATTGCACAACAAATATGAAGCACTTATTTTCAATATATATTTATATGAAATATATTAAATAAAATATACTTTTGCTAAGAATGTCAAGAAGAAAGCTACCTATCAATTTAAGAAATTATATTTATTGCAGATAATTTTTCTCCTCTTCTTCCAAATGTTGGTCTAAATACTGCCCACCTTACTTACACAAGCAGCTTCAATGGGCTAGATGGGGCCTTGCAGGCATAGTGCTGAATCAGGAGTAGCTACTACTTGCACCACCACAGGAGTAGCGCTAAAGGACACTCCTCCAATTCCCATTTCCTTCCCTTTTTCCACTTTGCTCTGGGGGACAGTAATTTAGGTCCTAATCAGTCACAGTTTTAGGCACATGCTTTAGCCTATTCCTCTACAGAAAAGCATGACAGTTAAGTCCTGTTAAAGTCGTTGGAACTTGGGCTTGTGCCTAAAGTGAGCACCTGCTCAAGTGCTTTGCTGAATAAAGATGGATTGCTTGATTGGGGTCTCACTGCTACCATACACTAGCAGTAAATTACAACAGTCCTCATGCCAGTTTAGCTGCACTAGTCAGGATGTGGGAGATGGAGTCAAGTTTCTATCCATTCCCCACTCACCTTGGCCCATTCCTTACCTTCCAAGTAAGTGGCACCTACTCCTGTGTGCTCCAATCCAGATCCCAGCTAGTTTCTCTTGGAGTTCAAGGGGAGTTCTTAATACCTCTTACTCCTTTGAGAGGGCATCAACACATGTCTCATTCCAACCTATTGACTTCAGTGGAACTACTCACATGAGTAAGGTGAAATGAGCAGTATTTAGCCTTTGGGACTCTATTTTGTTCGAAAGAATATTTTATTTTACATATACATATTTATAGATATGTCTCTCAAGAGCAAACAATTTGTAAGGTACGACACTAAGAAAAGGTCCCTGGCCTGTGGAAAAGTTGAGGGCTAAAACAAAAAACAAAACAAAAAAAAATTAAGACATTTCTAAATGAAGAGCCCATTCTAATGCCTGTTGTTACCCTACCATTGATGTGGGCATTGGATTAGGCCCTAACTGGCCAAAAATCTAATAGGATGCTAACCATTAAGATAATCTTTACAATTTGATCATAACCTTTGCAAAATCTATGTAGCCTCTGAAGAACTGCCAAGTTTCTTCTATGCTTTTGCCTCTTCTTGCTACGTGATATTGGTTGATTGGGATCTAAAATTAAATCCTTGACTGTTTTTGTACCCTTTATTCAGTGTTTCTGGTGTGACTTTTTAAATGCAGTTTGTGATTTGGTACCCAGCCATTGTTCGAGTCAATATCTATGGCTTCTGCATTATATAGAAGGGGAAAAAATATAAAAACCTTTTTGAACTCGTGCTACTGGCTTTTTGTACGCGCTAAACAGCCATTTGTGAAAATTGACAGCATATAATTGTATTACTGATAGTAAATGTTTTTTGCACTAGCCTTTAAGATATGTATCACATTTCAGTATTTTTACAATGTACTCTCTAGAAAGTGTGAATCTATTTGTCAGTTCAAAGGAAAAATATGTAACAAAGAAACCTCAAAATATGTTATGAAGTGTACAGTTTGTGATAATTTTATAAATAAAAAAGAAAAGAAAAAAGAAAAGAAAAGAACATATTTGAAATATAGTTTTATTCTATTTGTTTCATATGTATTTTGAACAAGAAATAAAGTGACTAAAATTTACTCATTTTGTCTTTCTTACCAAAAGCAAACAGTGGGAAGTTACCACGGGGTTTTGGCCACATTCACCTGAGTTACGTTTATGGCTCAGACATGTTCAGGCCCCAGTATGGTAAGATATTGTGTGCAGATGTGTTGCTGTATTTGGCTGAAGACCCACAGGCTTCAGTGGAGCTCTGGGTTGATGCAGTACTGTGCTCATGGATAGAGCCCTGCATGGATACAAAAATGTGGAAGCGCATCCAATCCACATCTGCTCAGTGATAGCATTGATCCAATCCAAAATCCACATGCCAGGGTTTGTAACTATGTACACAACTGAGCTTGGCCTCACACACAGCATTTCAGCCTTTGATTGGTTCATTCCCCCATATGGGTCTCACCCACTTTTTCCTTTCTTGTTTGTGGTTCACATGCTATGCTATCAATCAGATTTCCTTGCCCACCAATGAAATCTCTGATTGACAGCAATGGCTTGCCAACTGGAAACAAGAAAAGGAAGAAGTGGGCAAGGGAATGAGCCAGTCAAAGGCCAGCAGTGAATCTCCAAGACCCAGCCTGAGACTCTGATTGGCTGGCAGATCACAATCTAGGATTGGCCAGAGCACTTCCTGGTTCCCCTACATGCTGCTGACACAGATCAGCACAGGGGCTTCAGCAATGGATCACATTGTGAAAAGGTAAAAATAGAAACTGCATCCATGAGTTGATCAGCAGCAATGGGTCTGTGGTTGTCCACACCCACACCCATGGCTGCGGGTAACTGTGGATCTGCAGCGGATACCTGCGGATTTGCAGGGCTCTACTCATGGAGACTCCACAATTGATTGCAGGACTGGGGTCATAGTTAAGAAAATACCATACCACCAGGTCTCATCCACTTCCATACCATGACTCTCCTTTTTTATGTTAGGACCCCCTTTGCCTCTAGGGCTTGATCCTGCTCCCAATCAAGTGGTTAGCCACTCCCCCCAATGACTTGAAAGTGCAAAATCAAGGGCCTAGCCAGGAACTCCCTTCCATTTATCAAGGTTGGAAGGGTAAAATGCTTATAACCCTCTAAGAGCTGCTTTTTACCCCCAAAGGCCTGGGTTGGAAATGATGCCCTTTACCAAAATACTTCTCAGAGAGTTTTCCTTTTAACAAATTTACTATTTCAAGTGTTTCAACTTCTGATGACATATGCAAATGAGTTTGGCAAAGACCATAATAAAATAAAGATATACTTTTCTGCCAACAAGGACAAAAATCAGCACATCTGGGAAGGAAGAAGGACTATAAACAAGTAGTTTATATTATATATAAAAGGGATTTTGTGGAGTTTTATTGGCTTTCTGCACCACTTGCTCATTCTTTCTATGATATTATTTGGTGTAAGATAGAGAATAATATGACATAATTAAAATATTCAAAATAAATCACTGTTAAGTCTGATGAAGACACCATAGGCCTGATTCTTGTGCTTTACACCTATTCCAGTTTAAAACACTGCTACCAGTGGAAGGAATAGGAGAAGTCTGACATTAACTTTGCACTAATAAATGACTACATGATGTGAAAGTAAATGGTGAATCAAGCCTCATTTGCTTGCACATCACTGACTTTTCATTACATATCTTTCAGAACAACTTTATTTTTATAGTCAGAACCCAGACTGGATTAGCTTTACTTTCAATCTCATGTGAATTGTTTTTTACACCCATCAACTGCTTATTTCTACCAGGAAAAATTAAAATTAGGTTTATCGTGTTGTGTGCAAAGTCTAAAAAAAAAAATACCATGTCTATTGTACTAAAAAGTGAAATTTGTAAAATACGGCAACAAAATTTAATATACCAGGAACTGGCCCATGCCATGCTCAGATGATTTTGCCTAAATGAGAGTAGCAATATTTTCTATTGGGTTTCCAATCATGGTTCTGATCTCTGGTGTCACAAAATTAATCAGTTCCAAGTGAAACGGCCGCTTAAGCCGGAAAATGCAATTTGGTTTTGAGCTTCATTGTGAGGATTCATTTTACAGCTGTGATCTGATGATTTCATTTCCCTTGAAAGATTACTTGTCCTTATTTATAAAGAATAATTTTGTTCCTTTTTTATATTGCCTTTAATCTCAATATTGCCTGTTTAATACTTTAAATAGTCACATTCATCAGATGGAGTGATCCTGACTGCCATGTGTGTTATCACTTATGTTGGAAAATCAGCTGCTCTGGTTGTTTACATAGAAACTGTGTTGTCTTCATTTCATGATATTATGGTGAGTTTGACAATAGTAGGTGTTTTTCTTTAAACTCTGGCTCCTGGGGTCATGTAATTACTGAGAGTGTCACCTTTCAGTTTTTGAAAAAGTTAAGTTTCTACCTCATGAAGCAGTGGCAAGGTGTAAAACAGGAAACCTTGAGGTTTAAGAACCAGAAGGCAAGTTAATACACTAAATTTATTATTTTTTAGATTCTTAAGGTTTTTAACCCAATCTCATGACTTCTGTGAGCCTGACTGATGAGTGTTTATAATTCACAATCATATAGAAACACTTCTGGATTTTTTTCTAAAATACAGTGCAGTGACCGTCTCCTTCTTGTCCTAATTACATGAATGGTCCTGTTGAACCTTGACTGAGCTCCCATTTAGGGTGAGTTCTATTGACTCAATGATAGTTAGAGTTGTCCCTTAATGGGCCAGCTTTCAACCAGGAAGAATAAATAATATTTAAATTGTTCCATTATTGTATGTTGTATACTGCCACTTTAATGCAAAAATATTCCCTCTCAGCACTGGTGCTATTATAACAGGGTTAGGAGTTACATACAAGCCTGTGGCAAAATTGGAAACCAAATCCAAATCTCTTCACTCTAAATCCAAAACCTTACCCGAAAGATTATCCCAACACTAATTTAGTCAAAAATATGCAACAGACAATTTTAATACATACTGCAATCTAATTATAGTTTTATACTTTATTATACAACTCAGTTATCTTGATATTCAACTCATCCTTCACATTTGGGAGTTCCTCTTATTGATTCTTGCTTTCTCTTCTACAGTCATGTTAGCACTATATATGCTACTGTGCTTAGGATTCTACGGTAAAGTCATACCAGTTCAGAACACAAGTGTCAGTTTTAAATAGTTGCAGCTGTTTAAAACTATTGAACCTATTTTCTTCAAGAAGGATCCCATCTCATAGCCCCAGGGTCATGTCAGCCAAAAAAAGACTCATTCTTAGGTTATTTTCAAACCCACTAGACCATCTGCTGTGGCTATGCAATCCCACAGCCCAAAACCTTCTACTTAGAGCCATCTTCCACCAACACCAACAAATAACAAAAAAAGAGCAGAGTACCAGAGCCTGAACCTCTTGGTTCCTGATCCAAAACCCCACTGATGTCAATGGGAATCTTCCAGTTGGCTTCAAAGAGTTTTGGATCATTGCTTTGTAAAATGGGAATCCTCAAATGAGATAAATCACACAATAATAAGTCAGAACAAAGAAGAAACTCATTCCATCTTTTCCTCCTCAGCTTCAGACAATCTCTCACCTACTCACAATAACCAATCAAACAAAAGAAAAACAAAAAATAAAATGAGAGATTTCTCATCATCGCCTCACAATGAATAAACCAAATGTTTACAATAACAGCAGAATTTAGCCCACAGATTGTGTTATTATCATGATGCCTCATAAAATAACAACAAAGAAACAACATAGCAAAGAGAATGAAGGAAAAGTCCAGAACAGATCAAGAAAACAGAAAGAAAACAGCAGCCAAACCCACCTGACTATCACAGTCAATACACTTAAGTATCATTCCTTGACTACCAAGTCTTCCCTACCACTGGCCTGGCTTTAGGAAGCAAATACTGCAAATACCAACCGCAGCAGAACAGTCTGGCAGGTGGTGTCAAGTGATAGGAATAGAAATATTTTATGTTTGCTAATTCAAATGTATCAATAAAATCTCTCTGAAACTATCCACCTCTAGTGCTTTATGGATCTCAGTTAGTGGATTGTGATAACCTGCATAAGATGTTGCAATACAAATGTGCATTCATTTTACTGCATGAAGAACACAAAGGCTCATATAAATTGTGATTGCTTTCAGAGTGGCAGGAATTAAGAATAAATTTCACTTGTCATTGTGTTTCTTGTAAGTGATACTGGATGTAAATGTCTACATCAGTTCTTAATCGTGTTTAGCTATTTCAGATATGTTCCATATCACACATGGAGAGAGGCACCACAACACTCGATTATTAAAAGTGAATTCAAACTTAAACTGAAAAGCTGAAAGGTGGATTTTCTTTTCTTTTCTTTTCTTAAACATTCACAATATGAAAGATAGTGAAAGCCTATGATATCATGGGGTTTTCTTTTCTAACAGCTGAACATTTCCTGCATTAGGAATAACACTTTGGTGATCCACGTGTCCAGGAATTTACTATTTTGAATCATTTACGTATATTTACAATTCAACATAAGATTGTTGTGGCTCAGCTACTGACCGAGAGGTTAAGGGAATTGCTCAGGAAGGAGTTTTTGTATGAGTTCTTTTCAAAAATGACCCATAGGATGGTGCCGGGTGATGACTCATCCACCCAAAATAAATCCTCTTGAAGATTTCTACAGCACACCAGTCCATTGTCTTTAGACTTGAATAATTACGGAGCTAAATTATACTTATACATCTAGCCCTGTAAAAGGAGTGGTACAGAGCTATGCCAGTCTAGGACCCGCTAAGGGAAGAAATTTGTACTTACGAAGCTATAGTTCCTTCCCTGTTTCCCATATGCACCATGGGGCAATAATCTGTTATGTCTGTTACCAGTAACAGATTCTCACCTCCTAACCCCAGCTCATTTTCATTGGCTGGTGCTCAAAAAGGAGATAGAACCAAGACTTGGCCCCTTCTCTCTGCTCTCCCGCCTCCTCCTCCTATCCCACACACCATTTGCCTGAGTGCGAGAAGAATCAAGCATGCAGTCCCAGCTGAGTTCCCCATGCCAGTAGCCATGACGTAAGGAAGTATGGAATTTTATTGCCTCTAATGTTTCTATGTGACTATATGGGCAAGGCCATGACCTAGCCTCTAGAAAAAAGCACTGTGTAATTAACTGTTAAAACTATTCTCAGCTGTTCTCAGTAGTAACAGAGGACAGAACAAGGAGCAGTGGTTTCAAGCTGCAGCTGCGGTGGTCGAGGTTGGATATAAGGAAAATCTTTGTCACTAGAAGGGTGGTGAAGCATTGGGATGGTGATGGAATCTCCATCTTTGGAAACATTTAAGGTCTGGTTAGATGAAACCTTGGCTGGAATGATTTAGTGGGAGTAGTCCTGCTTTTAGCAGGGGATTGGACTAGATGACCTCATGAAGTCTCTTTCAACCCTATGATTCTAACTGATCATCACTAAGTGTACTGAAGATACTTTACTCCTGTTTCTGTTAGGAAATTGTATACAGGTGAGATTCCTCTACCAGCAACCTTCTCTCAAATGTATTTGCTATAAAAAACTGCAGAATAATTGATACAGCAAATACCTGATCCATAATTATATCTGGGAAGTAACTAAAAGTACAAGAATCAGTATTCCTTAACTAAAACTTTTCCAAAACATTTTTTTATGCTGCAAATCTTACAAGAACTACCTTCCTGTTTCCAGCTGAGGGATGAATACCATGAACAAAATCCTGTAAAGTGCTATTACCTGCAATTCTCACTGACATCAATTGAATCGGTAAATTTTCAGATTTGGCTTGCCATTGCCTAGTCACTCTTGTGATGCAATATTGCATACGTAAATTAGAAAGCAAAGAGCTGTTGGGATAAAAGAATGAAAGGAAAGTGGACTTATTCAATCCATGTAAAAGGTTTGAGTTTGGTTCAGTTCAGATACAGCAAAGGTTCATTGAGGTGTTTCTAGTTCATCCAAATGCAATCCCTTATCCCAGTAATCAGTTGGTGCTTCTGAAGAGCAGGTTTCCTCCAAATGAGTTGGAGCTTAAAATGAAGCCAATTTTACACCAGACTGTAAAAAGTAAGTTTCCAAAGGGATAGCCGTGTTAGTCTAGTCCAGTAAAAAAACAACAAGCGGTTGTGTGGCACTTTAAGACTAA